>JALIGW010000017.1:7407578-7797578 GCA_023053685.1 Diadophis punctatus similis
ATATTTTTATATTTTTATATTTTTTGATTTTTTTATTTTTTTATTTTTTATTTTTTGATTTTTTGATTTTTTGATTTTTTTATATTTTTTTGATTTTTTGATTTTTTGATTTTTTGATTTTTTTATATTTTTATATTTTTTGATTTTTTGATTTTTTGATTTTTTGATTTTTATATTTTTATATTTTTATATTTTCATATTTTTATATTTTTATATTTTTATATTATTATTTTTATATTTTTATATTTTTATATTTTTATATTTTTATATTTTTTATATTTTTATAATTTTATATTTTTATATTTTTATATTTTTATATTATTTTTATATTTTTATAATTTTATATTTTTATATTTTTATATTTTTATATTTTTATATTATTTTTATATTTTTTGATTTTTATATTTTTATATTTTTTGATTTTTTGATTTTTTGATTTTTTGATTTTTTTTTATTTTTATATTTTTATATTTTTATATTTTTTGATTTTTATATTTTGATACTTTTATATTTTTTGATATTTTGATATTTTTATATTTTTACATTTTGATATTTTGATATTTTGATATTTTGATATTTTGATATTTTGATATTTTGATATTTTTATATTTTTATATTTTTATATTTTTATATTTTTACATTTTTACATTTTTATATTTTTATATTTTTATATTTTTTGATTTTTTGATTTTTTGATTTTTTGATTTTTTATTTTTTGATTTTTTGATTTTTTGATTTTTTGATTTTTTGATTTTTATATTTTTATATTTTTATATTTTCATATTTTTATATTTTTATATTTTTACATTTTTACATTTTTATATTTTTATATTTTTATATTTTTATATTTTTATATTTTTTATATTTTTATATTTTTATATTTTTATATTTTTATATTTTTATATTTTTATATTATTTTTATATTTTTATAATTTTATATTTTTATATTTTTATATTTTTATATTTTTATATTATTTTTATATTTTTTGATTTTTATATTTTTATATTTTTTGATTTTTTGATTTTTTGATTTTTTGATTTTTTTTTATTTTTATATTTTTATATTTTTATATTTTTATATTTTTTGATTTTTTGATTTTTTGATTTTTATATTTTTATATTTTTATATTTTTATATTTTTATATTTTTAAATTTTTATATTTTTATAATTTTATATTTTTATATTTTTATATTTTTATATTTTTATATTTTTATATTTTTATATTATTTTTATATTTTTTGATTTTTTGATTTTTTGATTTTTATATTTTTTGATTTTTTGATTTTTTTATATTTTTATATTTTTATATTTTTATATTTTTTGATTTTTTTATTTTTTTATTTTTTATTTTTTGATTTTTTGATTTTTTGATTTTTTTATATTTTTTTGATTTTTTGATTTTTTGATTTTTTGATTTTTTTATATTTTTATATTTTTTGATTTTTTGATTTTTTGATTTTTTGATTTTTATATTTTTATATTTTTATATTTTCATATTTTTATATTTTTATATTTTTATATTATTATTTTTATATTTTTATATTTTTATATTTTTATATTTTTATATTTTTTATATTTTTATAATTTTATATTTTTATATTTTTATATTTTTATATTATTTTTATATTTTTATAATTTTATATTTTTATATTTTTATATTTTTATATTTTTATATTATTTTTATATTTTTTGATTTTTATATTTTTATATTTTTTGATTTTTTGATTTTTTTTTATTTTTTTATTTTTATATTTTTATATTTTTTGATTTTTATATTTTGATACTTTTATATTTTTTGATATTTTGATATTTTTATATTTTTACATTTTGATATTTTGATATTTTGATATTTTGATATTTTGATATTTTGATATTTTGATATTTTGATATTTTGATATTTTGATATTTTTATATTTTTACATTTTTACATTTTTATATTTTTATATTTTTATATTTTTTGATTTTTTGATTTTTTGATTTTTTATTTTTTGATTTTTTGATTTTTTGATTTTTTGATTTTTATATTTTTATATTTTTATATTTTCATATTTTTATATTTTTATATTTTTATATTATTATTTTTATATTTTTATATTTTTATATTTTTATATTTTTATATTTTTTATATTTTTATATTTTTATATTTTTATATTTTTATATTTTTATATTATTTTTATATTTTTATAATTTTATATTTTTATATTTTTATATTTTTATATTTTTATATTATTTTTATATTTTTTGATTTTTATATTTTTATATTTTTTGATTTTTTGATTTTTTGATTTTTTGATTTTTTTTATTTTTATATTTTTATATTTTTATATTTTTATATTTTTTGATTTTTTGATTTTTTGATTTTTATATTTTTATATTTTTATATTTTTATATTTTTAAATTTTTATATTTTTATATTTTTATAATTTTATATTTTGATATTTTTATATTTTTATATTTTTATATTTTTATATTTTTATATTTTTATATTATTTTTATATTTTTTGATTTTTTGATTTTTTGATTTTTATATTTTTATATTTTTTGATTTTTTGATTTTTTGATTTTTTTATATTTTTATATTTTTATATTTTTTGATTTTTTTATTTTTTTATTTTTTATTTTTTGATTTTTTGATTTTTTGATTTTTTTATATTTTTTTTGATTTTTTGATTTTTTGATTTTTTGATTTTTTTATATTTTTATATTTTTTGATTTTTTGATTTTTTGATTTTTTGATTTTTATATTTTTATATTTTTATATTTTCATATTTTTATATTTTTATATTTTTATATTATTATTTTTATATTTTTATATTTTTATATTTTTATATTTTTATATTTTTTATATTTTTATATTTTTATATTTTTATATTTTTATATTTTTATATTTTTATATTTTTATATTTTTATATTATTTTTATATTTTTATATTTTTATATTATTTTTATATTTTTATAATTTTATATTTTTATATTTTTATATTTTTATATTTTTATATTATTTTTATATTTTTTGATTTTTATATTTTTATATTTTTTGATTTTTTGATTTTTTGATTTTTTGATTTTTTTTTATTTTTATATTTTTATATTTTTATATTTTTTGATTTTTTGATTTTTTGATTTTTTGATTTTTTGATTATTTTTTTATTTTTTTATTTTTATATTTTGATATTTTGATATTTTGATATTTTTATATTTTTTGATATTTTGATATTTTGATATTTTTACATTTTGATATTTTTATATTTTGATATTTTTATATTTTTATATTTTTATATTTTTATATTTTTATATTTTTATATTTTTATATTTTTACATTTTTACATTTTTACATTTTTATATTTTTATATTTTTATATTTTTATATTTTTTGATTTTTTGATTTTTATATTATTATTTTTATATTTTTATATTTTTATATTTTTATATTTTTTGATTTTTAGATTTTTAGATTTTTAGATTTTTAGATTTTTAGATTTTTAGATTTTTAGATTTTTAGATTTTTAGATTTTTAGATTTTTAGATTTTTAGGTTTTTTGATTTTTATATTTTTATATTTTTATATTTTTATATTTTGATATTTTGATATTTTTTGATATTTTGATATTTTGATATTTTGATATTTTTTGATTTTTTGATTTTTTTATATTTTTATATTTTTATATTTTTATATTTTTATATTTTTTGTTTTTTTGTTTTTTTGTTTTTTTGATTTTTTAATATTTTTTGATTTTTTGATTTTTTGATTTTTTATATTTTTTGATTTTTAGATTTTTAGATTTTTTGATTTTTTGATTTTTTGATTTTTTGATTTTTATATTTTTATATTTTTTGATTTTTTGATTTTTTTATATTTTTTGATTTTTTGATTTTTTGATTTTTTGATTTTTATATTTTTATATTTTTATATTTTCATATTTTTATATTTTTATATTTTTATATTTTTATATTATTTTTATATTTTTATATTTTTATATTTTTATATTTTTATATTTTTTATATTTTTATAATTTTATATTTTTATATTTTTATATTTTTATATTATTTTTATATTTTTATAATTTTATATTTTTATATTTTTATATTTTTATATTTTTATATTATTTTTATATTTTTTGATTTTTATATTTTTATATTTTTTGATTTTTTGATTTTTTGATTTTTTGATTTTTTTTTATTTTTATATTTTTATATTTTTATATTTTTTGATTTTTATATTTTGATACTTTTATATTTTTTGATATTTTGATATTTTTATATTTTTACATTTTGATATTTTGATATTTTGATATTTTGATATTTTGATATTTTGATATTTTGATATTTTGATATTTTGATATTTTGATATTTTTATATTTTTATATTTTTATATTTTTACATTTTTACATTTTTATATTTTTATATTTTTATATTTTTTGATTTTTTGATTTTTTGATTTTTGATTTTTTGATTTTTTGATTTTTTGATTTTTTGATTTTTTGATTTTTATATTTTTATATTTTTATATTTTCATATTTTCATATTTTTATATTTTTATATTATTATTTTTATATTTTTATATTTTTATATTTTTATATTTTTATATTTTTTATATTTTTATATTTTTATATTTTTATATTTTTATATTTTTATATTTTTATATTATTTTTATATTTTTATAATTTTATATTTTTATATTTTTATATTTTTATATTTTTATATTATTTTTATATTTTTTGATTTTTATATTTTTATATTTTTTGATTTTTTGATTTTTTGATTTTTTGATTTTTATATTTTTATATTTTTATATTTTTATATTTTTATATTTTTAAATTTTTATATTTTTATAATTTTATATTTTGATATTTTTATATTTTTATATTTTTATATTTTTATATTTTTATATTTTTATATTTTTATATTATTTTTATATTTTTATATTTTTGTATTATTTTTATATTTTTATAATTTTATATTTTTATATTTTTATATTTTTATATTTTTATATTATTTTTATATTTTTTGATTTTTATATTTTTATATTTTTTGATTTTTTGATTTTTTGATTTTTTGATTTTTTTTTATTTTTATATTTTTATATTTTTATATTTTTTGATTTTTTGATTTTTTGATTTTTTGATTTTTTGATTATTTTTTTATTTTTTTATTTTTATATTTTGATATTTTGATATTTTGATATTTTTATATTTTTTGATATTTTGATATTTTGATATTTTTACATTTTGATATTTTGATATTTTTATATTTTTATATTTTTATATTTTTATATTTTTATATTTTTATATTTTTATATTTTTATATTTTTATATTTTTATATTTTTACATTTTTACATTTTTATATTTTTATATTTTTATATTTTTATATTTTTATATTTTTTGATTTTTTGATTTTTATATTATTATTTTTATATTTTTATATTTTTATATTTTTATATTTTTTGATTTTTAGATTTTTAGATTTTTAGATTTTTAGATTTTTAGATTTTTAGATTTTTAGATTTTTAGATTTTTAGGTTTTTTGATTTTTATATTTTTATATTTTTATATTTTGATATTTTGATATTTTGATATTTTTTGATATTTTGATATTTTGATATTTTGATATTTTTTGATTTTTTGATTTTTTGATTTTTTTATATTTTTATATTTTTATATTTTTATATTTTTTGTTTTTTTGTTTTTTTGTTTTTTTGATTTTTTAATATTTTTTGATTTTTTGATTTTTTGATTTTTTATATTTTTTGATTTTTAGATTTTCATATTTTTATATTTTTATATTTTTATATTTTTATATTATTTTTATATTTTTATATTTTTATATTTTTATATTTTTATATTTTTTATATTTTTATAATTTTATATTTTTATATTTTTATATTTTTATATTATTTTTATATTTTTATAATTTTATATTTTTATATTTTTATATTTTTATATTTTTATATTATTTTTATATTTTTTGATTTTTATATTTTTATATTTTTTGATTTTTTGATTTTTTGATTTTTTGATTTTTTTTATTTTTATATTTTTATATTTTTATATTTTTTGATTTTTATATTTTGATACTTTTATATTTTTTGATATTTTGATATTTTTATATTTTTACATTTTGATATTTTGATATTTTGATATTTTGATATTTTGATATTTTGATATTTTGATATTTTGATATTTTGATATTTTGATATTTTTATATTTTTATATTTTTATATTTTTATATTTTTACATTTTTACATTTTTATATTTTTATATTTTTATATTTTTTGATTTTTTGATTTTTTGATTTTTGATTTTTTGATTTTTTGATTTTTTGATTTTTTGATTTTTTGATTTTTATATTTTTATATTTTTATATTTTCATATTTTTATATTTTTATATTTTTATATTATTATTTTTATATTTTTATATTTTTATATTTTTATATTTTTTATATTTTTATATTTTTATATTTTTATATTTTTATATTTTTATATTTTTATATTATTTTTATATTTTTATAATTTTATATTTTTATATTTTTATATTTTTATATTTTTATATTATTTTTATATTTTTTGATTTTTATATTTTTATATTTTTTGATTTTTTGATTTTTTGATTTTTTGATTTTTTTATATTTTTATATTTTTATATTTTTATATTTTTATATTTTTTGATTTTTTGATTTTTTGATTTTTATATTTTTATATTTTTATATTTTTATATTTTTAAATTTTTATATTTTTATAATTTTATATTTTGATATTTTGATATTTTTATATTTTTATATTTTTATATTTTTATATTTTTATATTATTTTTATATTTTTTGATTTTTTGATTTTTTGATTTTTATATTTTTATATTTTTTGATTTTTTGATTTTTTGATTTTTATATTATTATTTTTATATTTTTATATTTTTATATTTTTATATTTTTTGATTTTTAGATTTTTAGATTTTTAGATTTTTAGATTTTTAGATTTTTAGATTTTTAGATTTTTAGATTTTTAGGTTTTTTGATTTTTATATTTTTATATTTTTATATTTTGATATTTTGATATTTTGATATTTTTTGATATTTTGATATTTTGATATTTTGATATTTTTTGATTTTTTGATTTTTTTATATTTTTATATTTTTATATTTTTATATTTTTATATTTTTTGTTTTTTTGTTTTTTTGTTTTTTTGATTTTTTAATATTTTTTGATTTTTTGATTTTTTGATTTTTTGATTTTTTATATTTTTTGATTTTTAGATTTTTAGATTTTTAGATTTTTTGATTTTTTGATTTTTTGATTTTTTGATTTTTTGATTTTTTGATTTTTTGATTTTTTGATTTTTTGATTCGTATGTTTTAGTGTCCAGTCCCCTTATCATCCTGGTTGCTCTTCTCTGCACTTTCTCTAGAGCTTCAATGTCTTTTTTATAGTGTGGTGACCAGAACTGGGTGCAGTACTCTAGTTGTGGTCTAACTAAGGCTTTACAGTACCTCCCTAGTTCTAGATTGTATCCCTCTGTTAATGCAACTCAGGATTGCATTGGCTTTTTTGGTTGCCGCTGCACATTGCCAGCTTATATGTAGTTAGTTGTCCACCAAGACTCCTAGATCCCTCTCGCAGTCGCTGCTATTGAGTGTGGTTTCACCCAGTTTATATGCGTTTCTTTGGTTTTTCTTAGCTAGGTGTAGGATTTTACTCAATGCTATTGCTAAGGGACAGAAAACTGTGCCACGCAGACACAAAAAGAAGAAAAAACCCTTTAGACGGATTTTAAGTTTATTATTCTGTGTCTTCACTATTAAACGCCTTATTATTAACATTCATGGGGCAACAGGAGGCCCAGGGGCTGCAACACAGGCACAGAAGGAATCCTGCTTCAAAAGAGTTAAACCGATTCAAAAAGGCCTACGATGGCTTCAGTGCTATTGCTAAGGGACAGAAAATTGTGCCATCGTGTGGTCCAAGCAGGTGCAGCAGCCAAAAAAATCCCCGAAGTGCAGAGCGGCAGGAAAAGCACCGCCCCTACGCTCCTCTTAAGGGGACGATCCGCTCCCGTTGCCCTTCTCCGCATGGCTGCCGATTTATGTGCCAGTGCTTCTTTGAGCGACCTTCTCAGTATGGCCGACTTCCGTTGTGCCCTTCTCCTGGCATCCCACCACAACTTCCTTTCACCTTCCAAGCACACCCGACTTCCTGTCCGTTTTCAGTTGCCGTCCCCCAGTTCTTTTGAAAACCGACCTTCCCATCATGGCTGACTTCCTGTACTTTCTTCTAAGTCTTCCCCCCCAACTTCCTTTCGCAGCGACCTGGTCACGGTGGGATTGTAAATTTATTATTCTGTATCATTATCGTTAAATGTCTCATTATTAACATTAATACGGCAACAGGAAGCCCAAGGGCCGCAACACAGGGAGAGAAGAAAGAATCCCACTTCAAAACCGACTTAAACCGAGTTAAATAGGTGTACGATAGCTTCGACGCTAAGGGATAGTGCCCTCCTGTGGTCCAAGCAGGTATAGCAGCCACAAAAAGAAAAAAAGCCTTTTTAATGGCATTTACAGATTATTATCGTGTATCTTTATTATTAAACGCCTTAGTATTAATATTAATAGCCCAACTGGAGTCCCAGGAGCCGCACAACAGGCACAGAAGAAAGAATCCTATTGAAAAACTTTAAACCGAGTTAAAAAGTTCTACGATGGCCTCAGCGGTAACGCCAAGGGCCAAAAAATAGTGCCATCGTGTGGCATACGCAGGTATAGCAGCCACCAAGAGAAATAAACTTTTTTCATGACATTTTAAAGTTATTATTTATTATTATTAAAACCTTATTAATATTAATAGGCCATCTTAGGCCTTTATATGTCGGTTTAAGGCTGTTGAATCAGGATTTCTTTTCCAGTTCCTGTGTTGCAGCAAACGGGCCTCCCGTCGCCTTATTAATATTAATAAGGCATTAATAATAAAGATACAGGATAATAACCTTAAAATCCCATTAAAAAGATTTCTTTCTTTTCGCGGCCGCAATACCTGCTTTGACCGTAAGACGGCAATAATAATATTATTCTGTATGTTTATTATTAGAAGCCTTATTAATATTAATAGCCCAACGCGAGTCCCAGGAGCCGCACAACAGGCACCGAAGAAAGAATCCCGGTTCAAAAACCGTAAACCGAATTTAAAAAGTTCTACGATGGCCTCCACACCAGAAAACAGTGCCATGGTGTGGCCCACACAGGTGCAGCAGCCACCAAGAGAAACTTTTTTCAGGTTATTTTAAGATTATTATTAAAACCTTATTAATATTAATAGGCCGTCTTAGGCCTTCGTAAGTCGGTTTAAGGCTTTTGAAGCAGGATTTCTTTTCCCGTTCCTGTGTTGCAACAAAGGGACCCCCCCATCGCCTTATTAATATGAATAAGGTGTTAATAAAGATACAGGATTATAACCTTAAAATTCTATTTAAAAAGTTTTTTTTTGTTCCTGCAAGCAGTCGGGAACCAGTAGAGGCGGCTCATGGCATGCGACCGCATCTGTTTGGCAATACCAAGATAGGGCAGTTAGTTCAAGGGCTTTTGTCACCTTGGGGTCAAAGGTCAAAGGTCACGGGGGTCAAAGGTCACGGGGTCAAAGGTCAAAGGTCACGGGGGTCAATAAATGGCAGCCCCCAGGCACCGGCAACCGACCGCACCGGTACTGTGACATCACCAGCGGGCCGCTACTGGTGCTATAGAGTGGACCGCACCGGTAGGAACCCACCACTGGACGATCTGCTTCCGTTGCCCTTCTCCGCATGGCTTCTGACTTTTGTTCCAGTGCTTCTTTGAGCGACCTTCCCAGTATGGCCAACTTCCATTGTGTCCTTCTCCTGGCAACCCACCTCAACTTCCTTTCACAGCGGCCTTCCAAGCACGGCCGACTTCCTTTCCGTTTTCAGTGGCCGTCCCCCAGTTCCTTTGAAAAACGATCTTTCCATCATGGCTGACTTCCCGTACATCCTTCTCAGTCACCCCCCAACTTTCTTTCTCAGCGACCTTCCCGTCTTTGCAGGATCAGGTTTGCAGTTTGCTAATTTTCCCCAGTCACAGCTTCATTCACTCCTCACTAGAGTGGGTCCAGTCCTTTGAAGGCCTGCTGGTTGAGAGCTTGAGCTTTTTGGCCAAACAACTGAATAAGGGAGGCTCTGCTCCCTACATTTCCTGCCTAGGGCACTGCTGGAGGGGTGATCTGCCCTGCTGGCTGTTATGAACACAAAAAAAGAGATAAGTTGTCCTTTTGCGCTTTTTTGCTGCTTTCCCTGAGGTTGAGGCTTTTCATTTTAGGAAGATGGGGAGGGAAATAGAGTAAGGTTGGAAGCCAAAGCGAAAGCAGCAACTGGCAGTCTGTGGGACATAGTGGGAAGTTGCAACTCAGCCAGTGCACAGGAAAGAGTTGGGATGGATGGATGGATTTGCCTGGCTGCCTGTCTGATCCCAGTTGACTGAAGTAACCACTTAATTTGTCTCGGGTCAGTCCTTGCCCGCAAGCGGCCATTGGTATCGTGATGGACCTATTTTCTAGTGTGTACGGCTGGGGACCGGAAGGACATTACATGGGGAAATGCTTTTCGGGTGCAGGGTTATTTTATTTGTACGCTCTTAACCATCGCCCCATGTTTGGCAATCAGACCTAGACACCCAGAAAAGTTAAGTATAAATAATGGCATGTAATTTGTTTGGTAAAGATGTGCATTGTAAGGAAGGAGACAGGATTGTTTAGCTGGTTTGTGGAAAATGTAGAAAAAAGCCCATCGGTATGGTTAGGAGGGTATATACTTTTTGATCCTGCCTTTTCTATATTTGCTGGCAAAATACATGGGAAAATCCCATTTACAGAAAATCCACTTAGGGTTACTACCAACGATAAAGTAATATCTCGATAGCTTCAATGCTATTGCTAAGGGACAGAAAACAGTGCCCTCCTGTGGTCCAAGCAGATATAGCAGCCACAAAAAGAAATAAACTTTTAACTGTGTTTTAAGATTATAATTATTATTAAAACATTAATATTAATAGGCCATCATAGGTCTTCTTAACTCGGTATAAGGCTTTTGAAGCAGGATTTCTATCACGGCTGACTTCACGTCCAACCTTGTAAGTCATCCCCCCCCCAACTTCCTTTCGCAGCGACCTTCTCGGCAAGGCGAACTTCCTGTCCGACCACCGCGGCCGTCCCCCAGTTCCTTTGAAAAATGACCTTTCCATCATGGCCGATTTCCTGTCAGCCTTCTTAGTCATCCCCCCCCAACTTCCTTGCGCAGCGACCTTCTCGGCACGGTGGGATTTTAAGTTTATTATTCTGCATCTTTATTATTAAACGCCTTATTAATATTAATAATAAATAAACAAGATGCCCAGGGGCTGCAACACAGATACAGAAAAAGGAATCCTGCTTCAAAAGAATCGAGTTAAAAATGGCGTATTGATAACTTCAATGCTATTGCTAAGGAACAGTGCCACCCTGTGGTCCAAGGAGGTATAACAGCCGCAAAAAACCCTTTTTAATGGCATTTAAAAATTATTATCTGTATCTTTATTATTAAACACCTTATTACGGTATTAATATTAATAGTGCAACAGAAGGCCCAGGAGCCGCACAACAGACACAGAAGAAAGAATTCAAAAACCGTAAACCGAATTTAAAAAGTTCTACGATGGCCTCAACGCTAAAGCTAAGGGCCAGAAAACAGTGCCATCGTGTGGCCCACGCAGGTATAGCAGCCACCAAGAGAAAGAAACTTTTTTCATGTTATTTTAAGGTGGTTATTCATTATTATTAAAACCTGATTAATATTAATGGGCCGTCTTAGGTCTTCGTAAGTCGGTTTAAGCCTTTTGAAGCAGGATTTCTTTTCCCGTTCCTGTGTTGCAGCAAAGGGACCTCCGGTATTAATATTAATAAGGTGTTAATAATAAAGATACAGGATAATAACCTTAAAATCCTATTTAAAAGGTTTATTTCTTTTTGTTACTGCAAGCAGTTGGGAACCAGTAGAGGTGGCTCATGGCGTCCGACCGCATCTGTTTGGCAATACCAAGATAGGGCAGTTAGTCCAAGGACACGGCTTTTGTCTGCCCACCTTTGTCCAAAGCGAGTCAGGGTTAGGAAGGGCAGGACATTCCTTCCTTTGCTCTCCAGACCATCCAAAGCTACCCACTGCCCAACCAAAAAGAAGGAAAAGCATGTCTCTCAAGGCAATATGAGATTTGAGTCTTTGCAGAGTCTGGCTTGCAATTTTCTAATTTCCCCCAGTCACAGCTGCATTCACTGATGTAGCAGTTGTAGGCCAGGCAGAAGGGTGGGACCAGTCCTATAAAGACCTGCTGGCTGAGAGCTTCAGCCTTTTGGGAAAAGCAGCGGAGAAAGGAGGATGCACTCCCTGGGTTTCTTGCCTAGTGCACTGCCCAACTCGCTGTTAAGAAGGAAAGAGATAAGTTGTCCTTGATGAATTGGGGTTTTTTGGGGGGCTGGTTTCACTGAGGGTTAGGCTTTTCATTTTAGAAAGATGGGGAGTTTGGGAGCTAAAGAGAAGGCAGCAGTGGGAGATACAGTAGGATGTTGGACTTTGCCAGTGAACAGAAATGACACGGGAGGGATGGAGACGGTTGCCCATCTCTGGCTAAAGATTATGGTCTTGGTGGGAGATAGACGGTTGAACCTTTTTGAAGTCTCTTCCCATGTCCATAATCATCTGGCCTTTGGGAAAGGGTTATCATCATGTAGATTTATTAACACCTTATTAATATTAACAGGGCAACAGGAGGCCGATTTGCTGCAACAGAGGAATAGAAAAAGAAATCCTACTTCAAAAGGCTTAAACCGCAGTAAGAAGGTATACAATGGGTTCAGCAGTACTGGTAAGTGACAGGGTTTGGGTTTATGGTTTGGGTTAAGGGTTGGGGTTTGGTTTGAGTTTTGGGGGTTGGGGGTTTGAGGTTAAGGGGTTAGGGGTTGGGGTTGGGGTTAGGGTTAGGGGTAGGGGTTAAGGGTTAGGGTTATCTTCTCAGGCTCTGATGTTCCCATGGCCTGCATGCCTAGGTTATGGCACTGTCACCACTGTGCATTGACTGTTTTGCAATTCTTTGTCTCTTAAGTGTAATCTGTTGTTCCCTTCCTTGACTTTGGCGCCGCCATTGCTTCTTGTTTCTAGCTTACTGCACCACCATCTTAGGCCCTTGCATACATCCGAACTAGATTGTGTTGTTTGTGTCATACAATATATCTGGGTATATGCTTATGTTTGTATTTGTCATGTGTATGTAGGAGGGGATGACCCTTTGAGAGCTGTATGGAATGAAATTTCATTTTAATGTATGCCGATTAATGTACATTCAAAGTGACAATAAAGTTCTAAGTTCTAATGTTCCGGCTGTACCACCACTGCGCATTGACTGATCTTGCTGCTCTGTCCATTAATTGTAGCTTGTCTTTTGTTTCCCTTCCTTGATTTTGGTGCCACCATGCTTTTCCTTGCTTCCAGCTTTACCTGCATCATCATCTCTGATTTAGGGAAATCAGAGATGATGCTGCAGGTAAAGCTGGAAGCACCCGCACACCTCGATTCTGGCACCACCACCACCAGTGTAACACGCCAGCTTTCTCAGACATCCATCAAGGCAGCCGATCGCCTCTGTAGTTTTTCTTACCTCCTCCCCACCCAGAATTGAAGCCTAAAAGATGCAAATGGAAGAAATTCCGTCATTGACACTTTTAGTTTTCCTGAAATTGTAATGTTAGTGTTCACTGCTAGTATCCAGATCGCGCGATTGTAATGCGATGTATGGGCCAATGCTGACATAGACACCTCCCAATCATGCTCGGGTTGAACGAGAAGACGGTCACCTTATAGGACAGTGACGGCGAACCTTTTTTGGTTCGCGTGCCAAAAAGGGGGGGATGCGTGGAATCCCCCCCCTTTGTGTGTGCGTGCGTGCCCACACCCATAATTCCATGCGCCCGCGCATGCGTGTATGACCCTCCCCCACTCCCAGCATGCAATGGCACGCCCATTTTTTGCTCTCTCCAGGCTTCTAGGAGCCTGGGGAGGGAAAAAACGGCCTTCCCCACCCCCTCTGGAGACTGGAAACAGCCTGTTTCCTGACTCCCAGTGGGCCCAGAAGGCCCGAAAATCAGCCGGCCAGTGCGCACATGTGCGCCGGACCTGAGCTTGCGTGCCCACTGATATGGCTCTGCGTGCCACTTGTGGCACCCGTGCCATAGGTTCGCCATCACGGTTATAGGAGAACTGGTAAAACATGGCTTTTTAAGAACATCCAGGCAGCGGTCCAGTGGCGGTTGAACCCTCAGGCCAGGCTATATGTTTCGGGAATGATTTTTGTGGATGACTTTAACGTACATTTGTCATTTTATCGTGTGGTGTTTTAAGTCTTGTAAGAAGGGCAGCGTCAGTTGTTTAGTCTCACAAAGCATCATCTAAATCCCAGTAAATTAAAGTTAACCAAGGATCCTTTTATATTTTAAAGGCCTGTCTGATCCCAGTTGACCAAGTACTCTTCATTTGCCTTGGGTCAGTCATGACCTGGGAACCAGCCGGAAGGTCTCTGCAATTAGACGCTCTCTACAGCCGCCGGGAGAGAACGGGACATTGTTACAGGGAAAGGCTTTCCAGATCCAAGGATCCTGTTTATTTTGTGTACGCCAAGACCCTAAAACCATGTGTGAGTGAAAGCGTCAGGTCAGAGGAATAGCGGCTTTGTGGAAGCCAGGATAATCCAGTAGGAAGGAAGCGCCAGCGATAAGCTAGCCAGGGGAACGTACTGGGACCTTGCAAATCTGTCTTTACGCAGGAAAGCAGAGAAGTCATCCTCGTCTCGAAGCTCACGGAGGTCACTCCAAAGCCCTTTTCCGTCATCCACGGTGGGCGTAGCAGTAGAGGATTGAGAACGGACAGTTCCTTTCCATCTTCAAAACGGGCAGGCAGAGGGAAGAGTCGGATAAGCACGACTGTAGGTCTGATGTCTTTGTTGAGTAAAACTCTAGAAGAGAGACTTTAATATGTCTGTGCGTGTTTATGAAGCGATGCATTGTTCACCAGAAGCCAGGATTGAGAACAACTTGAATCCGATTAACCGGATTCGCTTTTTTGACAGAGCGCCCAATTACTCTATTAATACCTATTTAATATTAATAAGCCATCATAGGCCTTAACTCAGTTAAAGGCTTTTGGAGCGGGATTTCTTTTTCCATTCCTGTGTTGCAGCAAACGGGCCTCCTGTTTCCCTATTAATATAAATAAGCTGTTAATAAAGAATAATAATCTAAAAATGGCGTTAAAGTGTATTTCTTTTAGTGTCTGCGATATCCGCTTTGACCACAGGATGGCAAAACTTTCTGTCCCATAGCATTAATATTGCCACCGTAGACCTTTTTGATGGCCTCAGTGCTAAGGGACAGAAACTCTGCCATCCTGTGGTCAAAGCAGGTATCGCAGACACCAAAAGAAACTTTTTAAATGGCATTTCAAGTTTGTTGTTTATTAATAACACCTTATTAACATTAATAGGGCAACAGGAGGTCTATTCGCTGCAACACAGGAACAGAAAAAAATCCTGCTTCAAAAGTCTTAAAAAAACCCTTTTCAATGGCATTTTAAGAGGATTATTCTGCATCTGTTGAAGCTATCGTAGGCGTTTTTAACTCGGTTTAAGGCTTTTGAAAAAGGATTCGCGCGTGCCTGTTCTGCAGCCCCTGGGGAACGGAAAACCTTGTCATCCTGTGGTCCAAAAAGGAATAGCAGCCACAAAAAACCCCCACCCTTTTTAATGGGATTTTAAGTTTATTATTCTGTATCTTTGTTATTAAACACTTATTGACATTAATAGTGCAACAGGAGGCCCAGGGGCTGTAACACAGGCACAGAAGAAGGAATCCAGTTTCAAAAGAGTTCAACCGAGTGAAAAAGGCGTACGATACCTTTAATACTATAATGAAAATCCAAGGTCATTTCTTCAAAAGGTAAAAATTTGGCTCACTGTTAAAAAAACAACAACAAACGGTCTACGAGAACTCGCCTTTTATGCAAGTACACAATAGAAAGCGTATCACGAAAGCTCTCACATCTTCCAAGAAAGATGCAGCAGGACTGTTGCCGGCGAATCGGTAGTTCCGACCAGCAGCTGGGCTATCCCGTCCTATGTAATCGCCGTGTGTTTGATGCCGCGCGAAAAACAAAACAGGGAGGGAAACCCGATGACAATCGCTCATTCCCCCCCTGCTTTCACCCAGGATCGCGGAGGCCGAGAAGCGAAGCCCCGCAGTGCAGAACGGCAGGAAAAGCACCACCACTCTATGCTCCGCTTAAGGAGCCTGTTAATAGGCCATAATAGGCCTTAACTTGGTTTACGGCTTTTGAAACAGGATTTCTTTTTCTGTTCCTGTGTTGCAGCAAGCGTGCCTCCTGTCGCCCTATTAATATTAATAAGGTTTTAATAATAAAGATACACGATAATAACCTTAAAATCCCATTTAAAAGGTTGGTTTATTTTTGTGGCTGCAATGCCTGCTTTGACCACGGGATGGCAGTTTTCTATCCATAACATTGAGGCCATTATAGGCCTTTTTACATTAGATTACATTATTATTAGAGTTGGAAGGGACCTTGTAGTCCAACCACCACCACCCAACCTCGCCCCCCCCCCCACTCAAGCAGGAGTCCCTACACCATTTCGGATAAATGGCAATCCAATCTCCTTTTGAAAGTCTCAAGTGTTGGAGCTCTCACAACCTCCGCAGGCAAGCTGTTCCACCGGTCGATTGCTCTCACTGTCAGAAAGTTCCTCCTCATTTCCAGGTTGAATCTCTCTCTGGTCAGTTTCCATCCATTATTCCTTGTCTGGCCTTCTTGTGCCTTGGAAAACAGCCTAATCCCCTCCTCTCTGTGGCAGCCCCTCAAGTATTGGAACACTGTTATCATGTCACCCCTAGTCCTTCTCTTCGCCAGACTGGCCAAGCTCAGTTCCCCCAACTGTTCTTCGTATGTTTTAGTTTCCAGTCCCCTTATCATCCTGGTTGCTCTCCTCTGCGCTTTCTCTAGAGCTTCAATGTCTTTTTTATAGTGTGGTGACCAGAACTGGGTGCAGTACTCTAGTTGTGGTCTAACTAAGGCTTTACAGTACCTCCCTAGTTCTAGATTGTATCCCTCTGTTAATGCAACTCAGGATTGCATTGGCTTTTTTGGTTGCCGCTGCACATTGCCAGCTTATATGTATTTAGTTGTCCACCAAGACTCCTAGATCCCTCTCGCAGTCGCTGCTATTGAGTGTGGTTTCACCCAGTTTATATGCGTATCTTTGGTTTTTCTTAGCTAGGTGTAGGATTTTACTCAATGCTATTGCTAAGGGACAGAAAACTGTGCCACGCAGACACAAAAAGAAGAAAAAACCCTTTAGACGGATTTTAAGTTTATTATTCTGTGTCTTCACTATTAAACGCCTTATTATTAACATTCATGGGGCAACAGGAGGCCCAGGGGCTGCAACACAGGCACAGAAGGAATCCTGCTTCAAAAGAGTTAAACCGATTCAAAAAGGCCTACGATGGCTTCAGTGCTATTGCTAAGGGACAGAAAATTGTGCCATCGTGTGGTCCAAGCAGGTGCAGCAGCCAAAAAAATCCCCAAAGTGCAGAGCGGCAGGAAAAGCACCGCCCCTACGCTCCTCTTAAGGGGACGATCCGCTCCCGTTGCCCTTCTCCGCATGGCTGCCGATTTATGTGCCAGTGCTTCTTTAAGCGACCTTCCCAGTATGGCCGACTTCCGTTGTGCCCTTCTCCTGGCATCCCACCACAACTTCCTTTCACAGCGACCTTCCAAGCACGCCCGACTTCCTGTCCGTTTTCAGTTGCCGTCCCCCAGTTCTTTTGAAAACCGACCTTCCCATCATGGCTGACTTCCTGTACTTTCTTCTAAGTCTTCCCCCCAACTTCCTTTCGCAGCGACCTGGTCACGGTGCGATTGTAAATTTATTATTCTGTATCATTATCGTTAAACGTCTCATTATTAACATTAATACGGCAACAGGAAGCCCAAGGGCCGCAACACAGGGAGAGAAGAAAGAATCCCACTTCAAAACCGACTTAAACCGAGTTAAAAAGGTGTACGATAGCTTCGACGCTAAGGGATAGTGCCCTCCTGTGGTCCAAGCAGGTATAGCAGCCACAAAAAGAAAAAAAGCCTTTTTAATGGCATTTATATTTTTATATTTTTATATTATTTTTTGATTTTTTGATTCGTATGTTTTAGTGTCCAGTCCCCTTATCATCCTGGTTGCTCTTCTCTGCACTTTCTCTAGAGCTTCAATGTCTTTTTTATAGTGTGGTGACCAGAACTGGGTGCAGTACTCTAGTTGTGGTCTAACTAAGGCTTTACAGTACCTCCCTAGTTCTAGATTGTATCCCTCTGTTAATGCAACTCAGGATTGCATTGGCTTTTTTGGTTGCCGCTGCACATTGCCAGCTTATATGTAGTTAGTTGTCCACCAAGACTCCTAGATCCCTCTCGCAGTCGCTGCTATTGAGTGTGGTTTCACCCAGTTTATATGCGTTTCTTTGGTTTTTCTTAGCTAGGTGTATGATTTTACTCAATGCTATTGCTAAGGGACAGAAAACTGTGCCATGCAGACACAAAAAGAAGAAAAAACCCTTTAGACGGATTTTAAGTTTATTATTCTGTGTCTTCACTATTAAACGCCTTATTATTAACATTCATGGGGCAACAGGAGGCCCAGGGGCTGCAACACAGGCACAGAAGGAATCCTGCTTCAAAAGAGTTAAACCGATTCAAAAAGGCCTATGATGGCTTCAGTGCTATTGCTAAGGGACAGAAAATTGTGCCATCGTGTGGTCCAAGCAGGTGCAGCAGCCCAAAAAATCCCCGAAGTGCAGAGCGGCAGGAAAAGCACCGCCCCTACGCTCCTCTTAAGGGGACGATCCGCTCCCGTTGCCCTTCTCCGCATGGCTGCCGATTTATGTGCCAGTGCTTCTTTGAGCGACCTTCCCAGTATGGCCGACTTCCGTTGTGCCCTTCTCCTGGCATCCCACCACAACTTCCTTTCACCTTCCAAGCACACCCGACTTCCTGTCCGTTTTCAGTTGCCGTCCCCCAGTTCTTTTGAAAACCGACCTTCCCATCATGGCTGACTTCCTGTACTTTCTTCTAAGTCTTCCCCCCCAACTTCCTTTCGCAGCGACCTGGTCACGGTGGGATTGTAAATTTATTATTCTGTATCATTATCGTTAAATGTCTCATTATTAACATTAATACGGCAACAGGAAGCCCAAGGGCCGCAACACAGGGAGAGAAGAAAGAATCCCACTTCAAAACCGACTTAAACCGAGTTAAATAGGTGTACGATAGCTTCGACGCTAAGGGATAGTGCCCTCCTGTGGTCCAAGCAAGTATAGCAGCCACAAAAAGAAAAAAAGCCTTTTTAATGGCATTTACAGATTATTATCGTGTATCTTTATTATTAAACGCCTTAGTATTAATATTAATAGCCCAACTGGAGTCCCAGGAGCCGCACAACAGGCACAGAAGAAAGAATCCTATTGAAAAACTTTAAACCGAGTTAAAAAGTTCTACGATGGCCTCAGCGGTAACGCCAAGGGCCAAAAAATAGTGCCATCGTGTGGCATACGCAGGTATAGCAGCCACCAAGAGAAATAAACTTTTTTCATGACATTTTAAAGTTATTATTTATTATTATTAAAACCTTATTAATATTAATAGGCCATCTTAGGCCTTTATATGTCGGTTTAAGGCTGTTGAATCAGGATTTCTTTTCCAGTTCCTGTGTTGCAGCAAACGGGCCTCCCGTCGCCTTATTAATATTAATAAGGCATTAATAATAAAGATACAGGATAATAACCTTAAAATCCCATTAAAAAGATTTCTTTCTTTTCGCGGCCGCAATACCTGCTTTGACCGTAAGACGGCAATAATAATATTATTCTGTATGTTTATTATTAGAAGCCTTATTAATATTAATAGCCCAACGCGAGTCCCAGGAGCCGCACAACAGGCACCGAAGAAAGAATCCCGGTTCAAAAACCGTAAACCGAATTTAAAAAGTTCTACGATGGCCTCCACACCAGAAAACAGTGCCATGGTGTGGCCCACACAGGTGCAGCAGCCACCAAGAGAAACTTTTTTCAGGTTATTTTAAGATTATTATTAAAACCTTATTAATATTAATAGGCCGTCTTAGGCCTTCGTAAGTCGGTTTAAGGCTTTTGAAGCAGGATTTCTTTTCCCGTTCCTGTGTTGCAACAAAGGGACCCCCCCATCGCCTTATTAATATGAATAAGGTGTTAATAAAGATACAGGATTATAACCTTAAAATTCTATTTAAAAAGTTTTTTTTTGTTCCTGCAAGCAGTCGGGAACCAGTAGAGGCGGCTCATGGCATGCGACCGCATCTGTTTGGCAATACCAAGATAGGGCAGTTAGTTCAAGGGCTTTTGTCACCTTGGGGTCAAAGGTCAAAGGTCACGGGGGTCAAAGGTCACGGGGTCAAAGGTCAAAGGTCACGGGGGTCAATAAATGGCAGCCCCCAGGCACCGGCAACCGACCGCACCGGTACTGTGACATCACCAGCGGGCCGCTACTGGTGCTATAGAGTGGACCGCACCGGTAGGAACCCACCACTGGACGATCTGCTTCCGTTGCCCTTCTCCGCATGGCTTCTGACTTTTGTTCCAGTGCTTCTTTGAGCGACCTTCCCAGTATGGCCAACTTCCATTGTGTCCTTCTCCTGGCAACCCACCTCAACTTCCTTTCACAGCGGCCTTCCAAGCACGGCCGACTTCCTTTCCGTTTTCAGTGGCCGTCCCCCAGTTCCTTTGAAAAACGATCTTTCCATCATGGCTGACTTCCCGTACATCCTTCTCAGTCACCCCCCAACTTTCTTTCTCAGCGACCTTCCCGTCTTTGCAGGATCAGGTTTGCAGTTTGCTAATTTTCCCCAGTCACAGCTTCATTCACTCCTCACTAGAGTGGGTCCAGTCCTTTGAAGGCCTGCTGGTTGAGAGCTTGAGCTTTTTGGCCAAACAACTGAATAAGGGAGGCTCTGCTCCCTACATTTCCTGCCTAGGGCACTGCTGGAGGGGTGATCTGCCCTGCTGGCTGTTATGAACACAAAAAAAGAGATAAGTTGTCCTTTTGCGCTTTTTTGCTGCTTTCCCTGAGGTTGAGGCTTTTCATTTTAGGAAGATGGGGAGGGAAATAGAGTAAGGTTGGAAGCCAAAGCGAAAGCAGCAACTGGCAGTCTGTGGGACATAGTGGGAAGTTGCAACTCAGCCAGTGCACAGGAAAGAGTTGGGATGGATGGATGGATTTGCCTGGCTGCCTGTCTGATCCCAGTTGACTGAAGTAATTTGTCTCGGGTCAGTCCTTGCCCGCAAGCGGCCATTGGTATCGTGATGGACCTATTTTCTAGTGTGTACGGCTGGGGACCGGAAGGACATTACATGGGGAAATGCTTTTCGGGTGCAGGGTTATTTTATTTGTACGCTCTTAACCATCGCCCCATGTTTGGCAATCAGACCTAGACACCCAGAAAAGTTAAGTATAAATAATGGCATGTAATTTGTTTGGTAAAGATGTGCATTGTAAGGAAGGAGACAGGATTGTTTAGCTGGTTTGTGGAAAATGTAGAAAAAAGCCCATCGGTATGGTTAGGAGGGTATATACTTTTTGATCCTGCCTTTTCTATATTTGCTGGCAAGATACATGGGAAAATCCCATTTACAGAAAATCCACTTAGGCTTACTACCAACGATAAAGTAATATCTCGATAGCTTCAATGCTATTGCTAAGGGACAGAAAACAGTGCCCTCCTGTGGTCCAAGCAGATATAGCAGCCACAAAAAGAAATAAACTTTTAACTGTGTTTTAAGATTATAATTATTATTAAAACATTAATATTAATAGGCCATCATAGGTCTTCTTAACTCGGTATAAGGCTTTTGAAGCAGGATTTCTATCACGGCTGACTTCACGTCCAACCTTGTAAGTCATCCCCCCCCCAACTTCCTTTCGCAGCGACCTTCTCGGCAAGGCGAACTTCCTGTCCGACCACCGCGGCCGTCCCCCAGTTCCTTTGAAAAATGACCTTTCCATCATGGCCGATTTCCTGTCAGCCTTCTTAGTCATCCCCCCCCAACTTCCTTGCGCAGCGACCTTCTCGGCACGGTGGGATTTTAAGTTTATTATTCTGCATCTTTATTATTAAACGCCTTATTAATATTAATAATAAATAAACAAGATGCCCAGGGGCTGCAACACAGATACAGAAAAAGGAATCCTGCTTCAAAAGAATCGAGTTAAAAATGGCGTATTGATAACTTCAATGCTATTGCTAAGGAACAGTGCCACCCTGTGGTCCAAGGAGGTATAACAGCCGCAAAAAACCCTTTTTAATGGCATTTAAAAATTATTATCTGTATCTTTATTATTAAACACCTTATTACGGTATTAATATTAATAGTGCAACAGAAGGCCCAGGAGCCGCACAACAGACACAGAAGAAAGAATTCAAAAACCGTAAACCGAATTTAAAAAGTTCTACGATGGCCTCAACGCTAAAGCTAAGGGCCAGAAAACAGTGCCATCGTGTGGCCCACGCAGGTATAGCAGCCACCAAGAGAAAGAAACTTTTTTCATGTTATTTTAAGGTGGTTATTCATTATTATTAAAACCTGATTAATATTAATGGGCCGTCTTAGGTCTTCGTAAGTCGGTTTAAGCCTTTTGAAGCAGGATTTCTTTTCCCGTTCCTGTGTTGCAGCAAAGGGACCTCCGGTATTAATATTAATAAGGTGTTAATAATAAAGATACAGGATAATAACCTTAAAATCCTATTTAAAAGGTTTATTTCTTTTTGTTACTGCAAGCAGTTGGGAACCAGTAGAGGTGGCTCATGGCGTCCGACCGCATCTGTTTGGCAATACCAAGATAGGGCAGTTAGTCCAAGGACACGGCTTTTGTCTGCCCACCTTTGTCCAAAGCGAGTCAGGGTTAGGAAGGGCAGGACATTCCTTCCTTTGCTCTCCAGACCATCCAAAGCTACCCACTGCCCAACCAAAAAGAAGGAAAAGCATGTCTCTCAAGGCAATATGAGATTTGAGTCTTTGCAGAGTCTGGCTTGCAATTTTCTAATTTCCCCCAGTCACAGCTGCATTCACTGATGTAGCAGTTGTAGGCCAGGCAGAAGGGTGGGACCAGTCCTATAAAGACCTGCTGGCTGAGAGCTTCAGCCTTTTGGGAAAAGCAGCGGAGAAAGGAGGATGCACTCCCTGGGTTTCTTGCCTAGTGCACTGCCCAACTCGCTGTTAAGAAGGAAAGAGATAAGTTGTCCTTGATGAATTGGGGTTTTTTGGGGGGCTGGTTTCACTGAGGGTTAGGCTTTTCATTTTAGAAAGATGGGGAGTTTGGGAGCTAAAGAGAAGGCAGCAGTGGGAGATACAGTAGGATGTTGGACTTTGCCAGTGAACAGAAATGACACGGGAGGGATGGAGACGGTTGCCCATCTCTGGCTAAAGATTATGGTCTTGGTGGGAGATAGACGGTTGAACCTTTTTGAAGTCTCTTCCCATGTCCATAATCATCTGGCCTTTGGGAAAGGGTTATCATCATGTAGATTTATTAACACCTTATTAATATTAACAGGGCAACAGGAGGCCGATTTGCTGCAACAGAGGAATAGAAAAAGAAATCCTACTTCAAAAGGCTTAAACCGCAGTAAGAAGGTATACAATGGGTTCAGCAGTACTGGTAAGTGACAGGGTTTGGGTTTATGGTTTGGGTTAAGGGTTGGGGTTTGGTTTGAGTTTTGGGGGTTGGGGGTTTGAGGTTAAGGGGTTAGGGGTTGGGGTTGGGGTTAGGGGTAGGGGTAGGGGCTAAGGGTTAGGGTTATCTTCTCAGGCTCTGATGTTCCCATGGCCTGCATGCCTAGGTTATGGCACTGTCACCACTGTGCATTGACTGTTTTGCAATTCTTTGTCTCTTAAGTGTAATCTGTTGTTCCCTTCCTTGACTTTGGCGCCGCCATTGCTTCTTGTTTCTAGCTTACTGCACCACCATCTTAGGCCCTTGCATACATCCGAACTAGATTGTGTTGTTTGTGTCATACAATATATCTGGGTATATGCTTATGTTTGTATTTGTCATGTGTATGTAGGAGGGGATGACCCTTTGAGAGCTGTATGGAATGAAATTTCATTTTAATGTATGCCGATTAATGTACATTCAAAGTGACAATAAAGTTCTAAGTTCTAATGTTCCGGCTGTACCACCACTGCGCATTGACTGATCTTGCCGCTCTGTCCATTAATTGTAGCTTGTCTTTTGTTTCCCTTCCTTGATTTTGGTGCCACCATGCTTTTCCTTGCTTCCAGCTTTACCTGCATCATCATCTCTGATTTAGGGAAATCAGAGATGATGCTGCAGGTAAAGCTGGAAGCACCCGCACACCTCGATTCTGGCACCACCACCACCAGTGTAACACGCCAGCTTTCTCAGACATCCATCAAGGCAGCCGATCGCCTCTGTAGTTTTTCTTACCTCCTCCCCACCCAGAATTGAAGCCTAAAAGATGCAAATGGAAGAAATTCCGTCATTGACACTTTTAGTTTTCCTGAAATTGTAATGTTAATGTTCACTGCTAGTATCCAGATCGCGCGATTGTAATGCGATGTATGGGCCAATGCTGACATAGACACCTCCCAATCATGCTCGGGTTGAACGAGAAGACGGTCACCTTATAGGACAGTGACGGCGAACCTTTTTTGGTTCGCGTGCCAAAAAGGGGGGGATGCGTGGGATCCCCCCCCTTTGTGTGTGCGTGCGTGCCCACACCCATAATTCCATGCGCCCGCGCATGCGTGTATGACCCTCCCCCACTCCCAGCATGCAATGGCACGCCCATTTTTTGCTCTCTCCAGGCTTCTAGGAGCCTGGGGAGGGCAAAAACGGCCTTCCCCACCCCCTCTGGAGACTGGAAACAGCCTGTTTCCTGACTCCCAGTGGGCCCAGAAGGCCCGAAAATCAGCCGGCCAGTGCGCACATGCGCGCCGGACCTGAGCTTGCGTGCCCACTGATATGGCTCCGCATGCCACTTGTGGCACCCGTGCCATATGTTCGCCATCACGGTTATAGGAGAACTGGTAAAACATGGCTTTTTAAGAACATCCAGGCAGCGGTCCAGTGGCGGTTGAACCCTCAGGCCAGGCTATATGTTTCGGGAATGATTTTTGTGGATGACTTTAACGTACATTTGTCATTTTATCGTGTGGTGTTTTAAGTCTTGTAAGAAGGGCAGCATCAGTTGTTTAGTCTCACAAAGCATCATCTAAATCCCAGTAAATTAAAGTTAACCAAGGATCCTTTTACATTTTAAAGGCCTGTCTGATCCCAGTTGACCAAGTACTCTTCATTTGCCTTGGGTCAGTCATGACCTGGGAACCAGCCGGAAGGTCTCTGCAATTAGACGCTCTCTACAGCCGCCGGGAGAGAATGGGACATTGTTACAGGGAAAGGCTTTCCAGATCCAAGGGTCCTGTTTATTTTGTGTACGCCAAGACCCTAAAACCATGAGTGAAAGCGTCAGGTCAGAGGAATAGTGGCTTTGTGGAAGCCAGGATAATCCAGTAGGAAGGAAGCGCCAGCGATAAGCTAGCCAGGGGAACGTACTGGGACCTTGCAAATCTGTCTTTACGCAGGAAAGCAGAGAAGTCATCCTCGTCTCGAAGCTCACGGAACTCACTCCAAAGCCCTTTTCCGTCATCCACGGTGGGCGTAGCAGTAGAGGATTGTGAACGGACAGTTCCTTTCCATCTTCAAAACGGGCAGGCAGAGGGAAGAGTCGGATAAGCACGACTGTAGGTCTGATGTCTTTGTTGAGTAAAACTCTAGAAGAGAGACTTAAATATGTCTGTGCATGTTTATGAAGCGATGCATTGTTCACCAGAAGCCAGGATTGAGAACAACTTGAATCCGATTAACCGGATTCGCTTTTTTGACAGAGCGCCCAATTACTCTATTAATACCTATTTAATATTAATAAGCCATCATAGGCCTTAACTCAGTTAAAGGCTTTTGGAGCGGGATTTCTTTTTCCATTCCTGTGTTTCAGCAAACGGGCCTCCTGTTTCCCTATTAATATAAATAAGCTGTTAATAAAGAATAATAATCCAAAAATGGCGTTAAAGTGTATTTCTTTTAGTGTCTGCGATATCCGCTTTGACCACAGGATGGCAAAATTTTCTGTCCCATAGCATTAATATTGCCACCGTAGACCTTTTTGATGGCCTCAGTGCTAAGGGACAGAAACTCTGCCATCCTGTGGTCAAAGCAGGTATCGCAGACACCAAAAGAAACTTTTTAAATGGCATTTCAAGTTTGTTGTTTATTAATAACACCTTATTAACATTAATAGGGCAACAGGAGGTCTATTCGCTGCAACACAGGAACAGAAAAAAATCCTGCTTCAAATGTCTTAAAAAAACCCTTTTCAATGGCATTTTAAGAGGATTATTCTGCATCTGTTGAAGCTATCGTAGGCGTTTTTAACTCGGTTTAAGGCTTTTGAAAAAGGATTCGCGCGTGCCTGTTTTGCAGCCCCTGGGGAACGGAAAACCTTGTCATCCTGTGGTCCAAAAAGGAATAGCAGCCACAAAAAACCCCCACCCTTTTTAATGGGATTTTGAGTTTATTATTCTGTATCTTTGTTATTAAACACTTATTGACATTAATAGTGCAACAGGAGGCCCAGGGGCTGTAACACAGGCACAGAAGAAGGAATCCAGTTTCAAAAGAGTTCAACCGAGTGAAAAAGGCGTACGATACCTTTAATACTATAATGAAAATCCAAGGTCATTTCTTCAAAAGGTAAAAATTTGGCTCACTGTTAAAAAAACAACAACAAACGGTCTACGAGAACTCGCCTTTTATGCAAGTACACAATAGAAAGCGTATCACGAAAGCTCTCACATCTTCCAAGAAAGATGCAGCAGGACTGTTGCCGGCGAATCGGTAGTTCCGACCAGCAGCTGGGCTATCCCGTCCTATGTAATCGCCGTGTGTTTGATGCCGCGCGAAAAACAAAACAGGGAGGGCAACCCGATGACAATCGCTCATTCCCCCCCTGCTTTCACCCAGGATCGCGGAGGCCGAGAAGCGAAGCCCCGCAGTGCAGAACGGCAGGAAAAGCACCACCACTCTATGCTCCGCTTAAGGAGCCTGTTAATAGGCCATAATAGGCCTTAACTTGGTTTACGGCTTTTGAAACAGGATTTCTTTTTCTGTTCCTGTGTTGCAGCAAGCGTGCCTCCTGTCGCCCTATTAATATTAATAAGGTTTTAATAATAAAGATACACGATAATAACCTTAAAATCCCATTTAAAAGGTTGGTTTCTTTTTGTGGCTGCAATGCCTGCTTTGACCACGGGATGGCAGTTTTCTATCCATAACATTGAGGCCATTACAGGCCTTTTTACATTAGATTACATTATTATTATTTTATTTATTTATTTATTTTGTTATTCTTATATGCCGCCCAACTCCCGAAGGACTCAGGGCGGAAGGGACCTTGTAGTCCAACCACCACCACCCAACCTCGCCCCCCCCCCACTCAAGCAGGAGTCCCTACACCATTTCGGATAAATGGCAGTCCAATCTCCTTTTGAAAGTCTCAAGTGTTGGAGCTCTCACAACCTCCGCAGGCAAGCTGTTCCACCGGTCGATTGCTCTCACTGTCAGAAAGTTCCTCCTCATTTCCAGGTTGAATCTCTCTCTGGTCAGTTTCCATCCATTATTCCTTGTCTGGCCTTCTTGTGCCTTGGAAAACAGCCTAATCCCCTCCTCTCTGTGGCAGCCCCTCAAGTATTGGAACACTGTTATCATGTCACCCCTAGTCCTTCTCTTCGCCAGACTGGCCAAGCTCAGTTCCCCCAACTGTTCTTCGTATGTTTTAGTTTCCAGTCCCCTTATCATCCTGGTTGCTCTCCTCTGCGCTTTCTCTAGAGCTTCAATGTCTTTTTTATAGTGTGGTGACCAGAACTGGGTGCAGTACTCTAGTTGTGGTCTAACTAAGGCTTTACAGTACCTCCCTAGTTCTAGATTGTATCCCTCTGTTAATGCAACTCAGGATTGCATTGGCTTTTTTGGTTGCCGCTGCACATTGCCAGCTTATATGTATTTAGTTGTCCACCAAGACTCCTAGATCCCTCTCGCAGTCGCTGCTATTGAGTGTGGTTTCACCCAGTTTATATGCGTATCTTTGGTTTTTCTTAGCTAGGTGTAGGATTTTACTCAATGCTATTGCTAAGGGACAGAAAACTGTGCCACGCAGACACAAAAAGAAGAAAAAACCCTTTAGACGGATTTTAAGTTTATTATTCTGTGTCTTCACTATTAAACGCCTTATTATTAACATTCATGGGGCAACAGGAGGCCCAGGGGCTGCAACACAGGCACAGAAGGAATCCTGCTTCAAAAGAGTTAAACCGATTCAAAAAGGCCTACGATGGCTTCAGTGCTATTGCTAAGGGACAGAAAATTGTGCCATCGTGTGGTCCAAGCAGGTGCAGCAGCCAAAAAAATCCCCAAAGTGCAGAGCGGCAGGAAAAGCACCGCCCCTACGCTCCTCTTAAGGGGACGATCCGCTCCCGTTGCCCTTCTCCGCATGGCTGCCGATTTATGTGCCAGTGCTTCTTTAAGCGACCTTCCCAGTATGGCCGACTTCCGTTGTGCCCTTCTCCTGGCATCCCACCACAACTTCCTTTCACAGCGACCTTCCAAGCACGCCCGACTTCCTGTCCGTTTTCAGTTGCCGTCCCCCAGTTCTTTTGAAAACCGACCTTCCCATCATGGCTGACTTCCTGTACTTTCTTCTAAGTCTTCCCCCCAACTTCCTTTCGCAGCGACCTGGTCACGGTGCGATTGTAAATTTATTATTCTGTATCATTATCGTTAAACGTCTCATTATTAACATTAATACGGCAACAGGAAGCCCAAGGGCCGCAACACAGGGAGAGAAGAAAGAATCCCACTTCAAAACCGACTTAAACCGAGTTAAAAAGGTGTACGATAGCTTCGACGCTAAGGGATAGTGCCCTCCTGTGGTCCAAGCAGGTATAGCAGCCACAAAAAGAAAAAAAGCCTTTTTAATGGCATTTATATTTTTATATTTTTATATTATTTTTTGATTTTTTGATTCGTATGTTTTAGTGTCCAGTCCCCTTATCATCCTGGTTGCTCTTCTCTGCACTTTCTCTAGAGCTTCAATGTCTTTTTTATAGTGTGGTGACCAGAACTGGGTGCAGTACTCTAGTTGTGGTCTAACTAAGGCTTTACAGTACCTCCCTAGTTCTAGATTGTATCCCTCTGTTAATGCAACTCAGGATTGCATTGGCTTTTTTGGTTGCCGCTGCACATTGCCAGCTTATATGTAGTTAGTTGTCCACCAAGACTCCTAGATCCCTCTCGCAGTCGCTGCTATTGAGTGTGGTTTCACCCAGTTTATATGCGTTTCTTTGGTTTTTCTTAGCTAGGTGTATGATTTTACTCAATGCTATTGCTAAGGGACAGAAAACTGTGCCATGCAGACACAAAAAGAAGAAAAAACCCTTTAGACGGATTTTAAGTTTATTATTCTGTGTCTTCACTATTAAACGCCTTATTATTAACATTCATGGGGCAACAGGAGGCCCAGGGGCTGCAACACAGGCACAGAAGGAATCCTGCTTCAAAAGAGTTAAACCGATTCAAAAAGGCCTATGATGGCTTCAGTGCTATTGCTAAGGGACAGAAAATTGTGCCATCGTGTGGTCCAAGCAGGTGCAGCAGCCAAAAAAATCCCCGAAGTGCAGAGCGGCAGGAAAAGCACCGCCCCTACGCTCCTCTTAAGGGGACGATCCGCTCCCGTTGCCCTTCTCCGCATGGCTGCCGATTTATGTGCCAGTGCTTCTTTGAGCGACCTTCCCAGTATGGCCGACTTCCGTTGTGCCCTTCTCCTGGCATCCCACCACAACTTCCTTTCACCTTCCAAGCACACCCGACTTCCTGTCCGTTTTCAGTTGCCGTCCCCCAGTTCTTTTGAAAACCGACCTTCCCATCATGGCTGACTTCCTGTACTTTCTTCTAAGTCTTCCCCCCCAACTTCCTTTTGCAGCGACCTGGTCACGGTGGGATTGTAAATTTATTATTCTGTATCATTATCGTTAAATGTCTCATTATTAACATTAATACGGCAACAGGAAGCCCAAGGGCCGCAACACAGGGAGAGAAGAAAGAATCCCACTTCAAAACCGACTTAAACCGAGTTAAAAAGGTGTACGATAGCTTCGACGCTAAGGGATAGTGCCCTCCTGTGGTCCAAGCAGGTATAGCAGCCACAAAAAGAAAAAAAGCCTTTTTAATGGCATTTACAGATTATTATCGTGTATCTTTATTATTAAACGCCTTAGTATTAATATTAATAGCCCAACTGGAGTCCCAGGAGCCGCACAACAGGCACAGAAGAAAGAATCCTATTGAAAAACTTTAAACCGAGTTAAAAAGTTCTACGATGGCCTCAGCGGTAACGCCAAGGGCCAAAAAATAGTGCCATCGTGTGGCATACGCAGGTATAGCAGCCACCAAGAGAAATAAACTTTTTTCATGACATTTTAAAGTTATTATTTATTATTATTAAAACCTTATTAATATTAATAGGCCATCTTAGGCCTTTATATGTCGGTTTAAGGCTGTTGAATCAGGATTTCTTTTCCAGTTCCTGTGTTGCAGCAAACGGGCCTCCCGTCGCCTTATTAATATTAATAAGGCATTAATAATAAAGATACAGGATAATAACCTTAAAATCCCATTAAAAAGATTTCTTTCTTTTCGCGGCCGCAATACCTGCTTTGACCGTAAGACGGCAATAATAATATTATTCTGTATGTTTATTATTAGAAGCCTTATTAATATTAATAGCCCAACGCGAGTCCCAGGAGCCGCACAACAGGCACCGAAGAAAGAATCCCGGTTCAAAAACCGTAAACCGAATTTAAAAAGTTCTACGATGGCCTCCACACCAGAAAACAGTGCCATGGTGTGGCCCACACAGGTGCAGCAGCCACCAAGAGAAACTTTTTTCAGGTTATTTTAAGATTATTATTAAAACCTTATTAATATTAATAGGCCGTCTTAGGCCTTCGTAAGTCGGTTTAAGGCTTTTGAAGCAGGATTTCTTTTCCCGTTCCTGTGTTGCAACAAAGGGACCCCCCCATCGCCTTATTAATATGAATAAGGTGTTAATAAAGATACAGGATTATAACCTTAAAATTCTATTTAAAAAGTTTTTTTTTGTTCCTGCAAGCAGTCGGGAACCAGTAGAGGCGGCTCATGGCATGCGACCGCATCTGTTTGGCAATACCAAGATAGGGCAGTTAGTTCAAGGGCTTTTGTCACCTTGGGGTCAAAGGTCAAAGGTCACGGGGGTCAAAGGTCACGGGGTCAAAGGTCACGGGGGTCAATAAATGGCAGCCCCCAGGCACCGGCAACCGACCGCACCGGTACTGTGACATCACCAGCGGGCCGCTACTGGTGCTATAGAGTGGACCGCACCGGTAGGAACCCACCACTGGACGATCTGCTTCCGTTGCCCTTCTCCGCATGGCTTCTGACTTTTGTTCCAGTGCTTCTTTGAGCGACCTTCCCAGTATGGCCAACTTCCATTGTGTCCTTCTCCTGGCAACCCACCTCAACTTCCTTTCACAGCGGCCTTCCAAGCACGGCCGACTTCCTTTCCGTTTTCAGTGGCCGTCCCCCAGTTCCTTTGAAAAACGATCTTTCCATCATGGCTGACTTCCCGTACATCCTTCTCAGTCACCCCCCAACTTTCTTTCTCAGCGACCTTCCCGTCTTTGCAGGATCAGGTTTGCAGTTTGCTAATTTTCCCCAGTCACAGCTTCATTCACTCCTCACTAGAGTGGGTCCAGTCCTTTGAAGGCCTGCTGGTTGAGAGCTTGAGCTTTTTGGCCAAACAACTGAATAAGGGAGGCTCTGCTCCCTACATTTCCTGCCTAGGGCACTGCTGGAGGGGTGATCTGCCCTGCTGGCTGTTATGAACACAAAAAAAGAGATAAGTTGTCCTTTTGCGCTTTTTTGCTGCTTTCCCTGAGGTTGAGGCTTTTCATTTTAGGAAGATGGGGAGGGAAATAGAGTAAGGTTGGAAGCCAAAGCGAAAGCAGCAACTGGCAGTCTGTGGGACATAGTGGGAAGTTGCAACTCAGCCAGTGCACAGGAAAGAGTTGGGATGGATGGATGGATTTGCCTGGCTGCCTGTCTGATCCCAGTTGACTGAAGTAATTTGTCTCGGGTCAGTCCTTGCCCGCAAGCGGCCATTGGTATCGTGATGGACCTATTTTCTAGTGTGTACGGCTGGGGACCGGAAGGACATTACATGGGGAAATGCTTTTCGGGTGCAGGGTTATTTTATTTGTACGCTCTTAACCATCGCCCCATGTTTGGCAATCAGACCTAGACACCCAGAAAAGTTAAGTATAAATAATGGCATGTAATTTGTTTGGTAAAGATGTGCATTGTAAGGAAGGAGACAGGATTGTTTAGCTGGTTTGTGGAAAATGTAGAAAAAAGCCCATCGGTATGGTTAGGAGGGTATATACTTTTTGATCCTGCCTTTTCTATATTTGCTGGCAAAATACATGGGAAAATCCCATTTACAGAAAATCCACTTAGGGTTACTACCAACGATAAAGTAATATCTCGATAGCTTCAATGCTATTGCTAAGGGACAGAAAACAGTGCCCTCCTGTGGTCCAAGCAGATATAGCAGCCACAAAAAGAAATAAACTTTTAACTGTGTTTTAAGATTATAATTATTATTAAAACATTAATATTAATAGGCCATCATAGGTCTTCTTAACTCGGTATAAGGCTTTTGAAGCAGGATTTCTATCACGGCTGACTTCACGTCCAACCTTGTAAGTCATCCCCCCCCAACTTCCTTTCGCAGCGACCTTCTCGGCAAGGCGAACTTCCTGTCCGACCACCGCGGCCGTCCCCCAGTTCCTTTGAAAAATGACCTTTCCATCATGGCCGATTTCCTGTCAGCCTTCTTAGTCATCCCCCCCCAACTTCCTTGCGCAGCGACCTTCTCGGCACGGTGGGATTTTAAGTTTATTATTCTGCATCTTTATTATTAAACGCCTTATTAATATTAATAATAAATAAACAAGATGCCCAGGGGCTGCAACACAGATACAGAAAAAGGAATCCTGCTTCAAAAGAATCGAGTTAAAAATGGCGTATTGATAACTTCAATGCTATTGCTAAGGAACAGTGCCACCCTGTGGTCCAAGGAGGTATAACAGCCGCAAAAAACCCTTTTTAATGGCATTTAAAAATTATTATCTGTATCTTTATTATTAAACACCTTATTACGGTATTAATATTAATAGTGCAACAGAAGGCCCAGGAGCCGCACAACAGACACAGAAGAAAGAATTCAAAAACCGTAAACCGAATTTAAAAAGTTCTACGATGGCCTCAACGCTAAAGCTAAGGGCCAGAAAACAGTGCCATCGTGTGGCCCACGCAGGTATAGCAGCCACCAAGAGAAAGAAACTTTTTTCATGTTATTTTAAGGTGGTTATTCATTATTATTAAAACCTGATTAATATTAATGGGCCGTCTTAGGTCTTCGTAAGTCGGTTTAAGCCTTTTGAAGCAGGATTTCTTTTCCCGTTCCTGTGTTGCAGCAAAGGGACCTCCGGTATTAATATTAATAAGGTGTTAATAATAAAGATACAGGATAATAACCTTAAAATCCTATTTAAAAGGTTTATTTCTTTTTGTTACTGCAAGCAGTTGGGAACCAGTAGAGGTGGCTCATGGCGTCCGACCGCATCTGTTTGGCAATACCAAGATAGGGCAGTTAGTCCAAGGACACGGCTTTTGTCTGCCCACCTTTGTCCAAAGCGAGTCAGGGTTAGGAAGGGCAGGACATTCCTTCCTTTGCTCTCCAGACCATCCAAAGCTACCCACTGCCCAACCAAAAAGAAGGAAAAGCATGTCTCTCAAGGCAATATGAGATTTGAGTCTTTGCAGAGTCTGGCTTGCAATTTTCTAATTTCCCCCAGTCACAGCTGCATTCACTGATGTAGCAGTTGTAGGCCAGGCAGAAGGGTGGGACCAGTCCTATAAAGACCTGCTGGCTGAGAGCTTCAGCCTTTTGGGAAAAGCAGCGGAGAAAGGAGGATGCACTCCCTGGGTTTCTTGCCTAGTGCACTGCCCAACTCGCTGTTAAGAAGGAAAGAGATAAGTTGTCCTTGATGAATTGGGGTTTTTTGGGGGGCTGGTTTCACTGAGGGTTAGGCTTTTCATTTTAGAAAGATGGGGAGTTTGGGAGCTAAAGAGAAGGCAGCAGTGGGAGATACAGTAGGATGTTGGACTTTGCCAGTGAACAGAAATGACACGGGAGGGATGGAGACGGTTGCCCATCTCTGGCTAAAGATTATGGTCTTGGTGGGAGATAGACGGTTGAACCTTTTTGAAGTCTCTTCCCATGTCCATAATCATCTGGCCTTTGGGAAAGGGTTATCATCATGTAGATTTATTAACACCTTATTAATATTAACAGGGCAACAGGAGGCCGATTTGCTGCAACAGAGGAATAGAAAAAGAAATCCTACTTCAAAAGGCTTAAACCGCAGTAAGAAGGTATACAATGGGTTCAGCAGTACTGGTAAGTGACAGGGTTTGGGTTTATGGTTTGGGTTAAGGGTTGGGGTTTGGTTTGAGTTTTGGGGGTTGGGGGTTTGAGGTTAAGGGGTTAGGGGTTGGGGTTGGGGTTAGGGGTAGGGGTAGGGGTTAAGGGTTAGGGTTATCTTCTCAGGCTCTGATGTTCCCATGGCCTGCATGCCTAGGTTATGGCACTGTCACCACTGTGCATTGACTGTTTTGCAATTCTTTGTCTCTTAAGTGTAATCTGTTGTTCCCTTCCTTGACTTTGGCGCCGCCATTGCTTCTTGTTTCTAGCTTACTGCACCACCATCTTAGGCCCTTGCATACATCCGAACTAGATTGTGTTGTTTGTGTCATACAATATATCTGGGTATATGCTTATGTTTGTATTTGTCATGTGTATGTAGGAGGGGATGACCCTTTGAGAGCTGTATGGAATGAAATTTCATTTTAATGTATGCCGATTAATGTACATTCAAAGTGACAATAAAGTTCTAAGTTCTAATGTTCCGGCTGTACCACCACTGCGCATTGACTGATCTTGCCGCTCTGTCCATTAATTGTAGCTTGTCTTTTGTTTCCCTTCCTTGATTTTGGTGCCACCATGCTTTTCCTTGCTTCCAGCTTTACCTGCATCATCATCTCTGATTTAGGGAAATCAGAGATGATGCTGCAGGTAAAGCTGGAAGCACCCGCACACCTCGATTCTGGCACCACCACCACCAGTGTAACACGCCAGCTTTCTCAGACATCCATCAAGGCAGCCGATCGCCTCTGTAGTTTTTCTTACCTCCTCCCCACCCAGAATTGAAGCCTAAAAGATGCAAATGGAAGAAATTCCGTCATTGACACTTTTAGTTTTCCTGAAATTGTAATGTTAGTGTTCACTGCTAGTATCCAGATCGCGCGATTGTAATGCGATGTATGGGCCAATGCTGACATAGACACCTCCCAATCATGCTCGGGTTGAACGAGAAGACGGTCACCTTATAGGACAGTGACGGCGAACCTTTTTTGGTTCGCGTGCCAAAAAGGTGGGGATGCGTGGAATCCCCCCCCTTTGTGTGTGCGTGCGTGCCCACACCCATAATTCCATGCGCCCACGCATGCGTGTATGACCCTCCCCCACTCCCAGCATGCAATGGCACGCCCATTTTTTGCTCTCTCCAGGCTTCTAGGAGCCTGGGGAGGGAAAAAACGGCCTTCCCCACCCCCTCTGGAGACTGGAAACAGCCTGTTTCCTGACTCCCAGTGGGCCCAGAAGGCCCGAAAATCAGCCGGCCAGTGCGCACATGCGCGCCGGACCTGAGCTTGCGTGCCCACTGATATGGCTCTGCGTGCCACTTGTGGCACCCGTGCCATAGGTTCGCCATCACGGTTATAGGAGAACTGGTAAAACATGGCTTTTTAAGAACATCCAGGCAGCGGTCCAGTGGCGGTTGAACCCTCAGGCCAGGCTATATGTTTCGGGAATGATTTTTGTGGATGACTTTAACGTACATTTGTCATTTTATCGTGTGGTGTTTTAAGTCTTGTAAGAAGGGCAGCGTCAGTTGTTTAGTCTCACAAAGCATCATCTAAATCCCAGTAAATTAAAGTTAACCAAGGATCCTTTTATATTTTAAAGGCCTGTCTGATCCCAGTTGACCAAGTACTCTTCATTTGCCTTGGGTCAGTCATGACCTGGGAACCAGCCGGAAGGTCTCTGCAATTAGACGCTCTCTACAGCCGCCGGGAGAGAACGGGACATTGTTACAGGGAAAGGCTTTCCAGATCCAAGGATCCTGTTTATTTTGTGTACGCCAAGACCCTAAAACCATGTGTGAGTGAAAGCGTCAGGTCAGAGGAATAGCGGCTTTGTGGAAGCCAGGATAATCCAGTAGGAAGGAAGCGCCAGCGATAAGCTAGCCAGGGGAACGTACTGGGACCTTGCAAATCTGTCTTTACGCAGGAAAGCAGAGAAGTCATCCTCGTCTCGAAGCTCATGGAGGTCACTCCAAAGCCCTTTTCCGTCATCCACGGTGGGCGTAGCAGTAGAGGATTGAGAACGGACAGTTCCTTTCCATCTTCAAAACGGGCAGGCAGAGGGAAGAGTCGGATAAGCACGACTGTAGGTCTGATGTCTTTGTTGAGTAAAACTCTAGAAGAGAGACTTTAATATGTCTGTGCGTGTTTATGAAGCGATGCATTGTTCACCAGAAGCCAGGATTGAGAACAACTTGAATCCGATTAACCGGATTCGCTTTTTTGACAGAGCGCCCAATTACTCTATTAATACCTATTTAATATTAATAAGCCATCATAGGCCTTAACTCAGTTAAAGGCTTTTGGAGCGGGATTTCTTTTTCCATTCCTGTGTTGCAGCAAACGGGCCTCCTGTTTCCCTATTAATATAAATAAGCTGTTAATAAAGAATAATAATCTAAAAATGGCGTTAAAGTGTATTTCTTTTAGTGTCTGCGATATCCGCTTTGACCACAGGATGGCAAAATTTTCTGTCCCATAGCATTAATATTGCCACCGTAGACCTTTTTGATGGCCTCAGTGCTAAGGGACAGAAACTCTGCCATCCTGTGGTCAAAGCAGGTATCGCAGACACCAAAAGAAACTTTTTAAATGGCATTTCAAGTTTGTTGTTTATTAATAACACCTTATTAACATTAATAGGGCAACAGGAGGTCTATTCGCTGCAACACAGGAACAGAAAAAAATCCTGCTTCAAAAGTCTTAAAAAAACCCTTTTCAATGGCATTTTAAGAGGATTATTCTGCATCTGTTGAAGCTATCGTAGGCGTTTTTAACTCGGTTTAAGGCTTTTGAAAAAGGATTCGCGCGTGCCTGTTCTGCAGCCCCTGGGGAACGGAAAACCTTGTCATCCTGTGGTCCAAAAAGGAATAGCAGCCACAAAAAAAACCCCACCCTTTTTAATGGGATTTTAAGTTTATTATTCTGTATCTTTGTTATTAAACACTTATTGACATTAATAGTGCAACAGGAGGCCCAGGGGCTGTAACACAGGCACAGAAGAAGGAATCCAGTTTCAAAAGAGTTCAACCGAGTGAAAAAGGCGTACGATACCTTCAATACTATAATGAAAATCCAAGGTCATTTCTTCAAAAGGTAAAAATTTGGCTCACTGTTAAAAAAACAACAACAAACGGTCTACAAGAACTCGCCTTTTATGCAAGTACACAATAGAAAGCGTATCACGAAAGCTCTCACATCTTCCAAGAAAGATGCAGCAGGACTGTTGCCGGCGAATCGGTAGTTCCGACCAGCAGCTGGGCTATCCCGTCCTATGTAATCGCCGTGTGTTTGATGCCGTGCGAAAAACAAAACAGGGAGGGCAACCCGATGACAATCGCTCATTCCCCCCCTGCTTTCACCCAGGATCGCGGAGGCCGAGAAGCGAAGCCCCGCAGTGCAGAACGGCAGGAAAAGCACCACCACTCTATGCTCCGCTTAAGGAGCCTGTTAATAGGCCATAATAGGCCTTAACTTGGTTTAAGGCTTTTGAAACAGGATTTCTTTTTCTGTTCCTGTGTTGCAGCAAGCGTGCCTCCTGTCGCCCTATTAATATTAATAAGGTTTTAATAATAAAGATACACGATAATAACCTTAAAATCCCATTTAAAAGGTTGGTTTCTTTTTGTGGCTGCAATACCTGCTTTGACCACAGGATGGCAGTTTTCTATCCATAACATTGAGGCCATTACAGGCCTTTTTACATTAGATTACATTATTATTATTTTATTTATTTATTTATTTTGTTATTCTTATATGCCGCCCAACTCCCGAAGGACTCAGGGCGGAAGGGACCTTGTAGTCCAACCACCACCACCCAACCTCGCCCCCCCCCCACTCAAGCAGGAGTCCCTACACCATTTCGGATAAATGGCAGTCCAATCTCCTTTTGAAAGTCTCAAGTGTTGGAGCTCTCACAACCTCCGCAGGCAAGCTGTTCCACCGGTCGATTGCTCTCACTGTCAGAAAGTTCCTCCTCATTTCCAGGTTGAATCTCTCTCTGGTCAGTTTCCATCCATTATTCCTTGTCTGGCCTTCTTGTGCCTTGGAAAACAGCCTAATCCCCTCCTCTCTGTGGCAGCCCCTCAAGTATTGGAACACTGTTATCATGTCACCCCTAGTCCTTCTCTTCGCCAGACTGGCCAAGCTCAGTTCCCCCAACCGTTCTTCGTATGTTTTAGTTTCCAGTCCCCTTATCATCCTGGTTGCTCTCCTCTGCACTTTCTCTAGAGCTTCAATGTCTTTTTTATAGTGTGGTGACCAGAACTGGGTGCAGTACTCTAGTTGTGGTCTAACTAAGGCTTTACAGTACCTCCCTAGTTCTAGATTGTATCCCTCTGTTAATGCAACTCAGGATTGCATTGGCTTTTTTGGTTGCCGCTGCACATTGCCAGCTTATATGTAGTTAGTTGTCCACCAAGACTCCTAGATCCCTCTCGCAGTCGCTGCTATTGAGTGTGGTATCACCCAGTTTATATGCGTATCTTTGGTTTTTCTTAGCTAGGTGTAGGATTTTACTCAATGCTATTGCTAAGGGACAGAAAACTGTGCCATGCAGACACAAAAAGAAGAAAAAACCCTTTAGACGGATTTTAAGTTTATTATTCTGTGTCTTCACTATTAAACGCCTTATTATTTACATTCATGGGGCAACAGGAGGCCCAGGGGCTGCAACACAGGCACAGAAGGAATCCTGCTTCAAAAGAGTTAAACCGATTCAAAAAGGCCTATGATGGCTTCAGTGCTATTGTTAAGGGACAGAAAATTGTGCCATCGTGTGGTCCAAGCAGGTGCAGCAGCCAAAAAAATCCCCGAAGTGCAGAGCGGCAGGAAAAGCACCGCCCCTACGCTCCTCTTAAGGCAGTGTTTCCCAACCTTGGCAACTTGAAGATATCGGGACTTCAACTCCCAGAATTCCCCAGCCAGCATTCGCTGGCTGGGGAATTCTGGGAGTTGAAGTCCCGATATCTTCAAATTGCCAAGATTGGGAAACACTGTCTTAAGGGGACGATCCGCTTCCGTTGCCCTTCTCCGCATGGCTGCCGATTTATGTGCCAGTGCTTCTTTGAGCGACCTTCCCAGTATGGGCGACCTCCGTTGTGCCCTTCTCCTGGCATCCCACCACAACTTCCTTTCACAGCGACCTTCCAAGCACGCCCGACTTCCTGTCCGTTTTCAGTTGCCGTCCCCCAGTTCTTTTGAAAACCGACCTTCCCATCATGGCTGACTTCCTGTACTTTCTTCTAAGTCTTCCCCCCCAACTTCCTTTCGCAGCGACCTGGTCACGGTGGGATTGTAAATTTATTATTCTGTATCATTATCATTAAACGTCTCATTATTAACATTAATACGGCAACAGGAAGCCCAAGGACACCAACACAGGGAGAGAAGAAGGAATCCCACTTCAAAAGACTTAAACCGAGTTAAAAAGGCATACGATAGCGTCAAAGCTAAGGGATAGTGCCCTCCTGTGGTCCAAGCAGGTATAGCAGCCACAAAAAGAAAAAAAGGCCTTTTTAATGGCATTTACAGATTATTATCGTGTATCTTTATTATTAAACGCCTTAGTATTAATATTAATAGCCAAGCGGTAGTCCCAGGAGCCGCACAACAGGCACAGAAGAAAGAATCCCCGTTCAAAAACCTTAAACCGAATTTAAAAAGTTCTAGGATGGCTTCAACGCTAAAGCTAAGGGCCAGAAAACAGTGCCATCATGTGGCCCACGCAGGTGTAGCAGCCACCAAGAGAAATAAACTTTTTTCATGTTATTTTAAGATTATTATTTATTCACAAAAAATGTAATACACAGCAAACGAGATTTATATGCTGGATTTCGTATCACTATATCACAAGTCGAACACTTCCAAAGCGTCTAGGACTGTGTGATGTATTTTCGTATGATGCGCGCAGATCCAAGTACGGTGGCCTTTTGCAACTGACAGATTGTGATTTTGTCAATGTTTATTGTTTTCAAATGCCGGTTAAGGTCTTTTGGCACAGTACCCAGTGTGCCGATTACCACTGGGACCACCTGTACTGGTTTATGCCAGAGTTGTTGTAATTCAATTTTAAGGTCCTGATATCGGTTAAGTTTTTCTTGTTGTTTTTCATCAATTCGACTGTCACCTGGTATGGCGACATCAATGATCCACACTTTTTTATTTTCCACAATCGTGAGGTCTGGCGTATTACGTTCCAAAACCTTGTCAGTCTGAATTCGAAAGTCCCAAAGTATTTTGGCATGTTTGTTTTCAACTACTTTCTCAGGTTTATGATCCCACCAGTTCTTTACCACTGGTAGGTGGTAGTTGTGGCACAGGTTCCAATGAAGCATCTGGGCCACGTAGTTGTGCCTCTGTTTGTAGTCCGTCTGTGCGATTTTCTTGCAGCCGCTGAGGATATGATCAATTGTTTCATCAGCTTCCTTGCAAAGTCTGCATTTTGGGTCATCAGCTGATTTTTCAATCTTGGCTTTGATTGCATTTGTTCTAATTGCTTGCTCCTGGGCTGCAAGAATCAAGCCTTCTGTCTCCTTCTTCAGTGTTCCATTAGTGAGCCATAACCAGATCTTCTCCTTATCAACTTTTCCTTCAATCTTGTTGAGGAATTGCCCATGCAAGGCTTTATTGCACCAACTGTCGGCTCTAGTTTGCATTGCAGTTTTCCTATACTGATGCTTGGTCTGCTGCACTTAAACCGAGTTAAAAAGGCTGGCTCTACCTTTCTTCCTTGTTACGACAGTTAACTGGCCTTCTCAGTCCCCGAGGTGCTCCTTTCTAGATGAGGGTCACAGTAGGCGAGACCACGCGTCTAATCCCTTTGGTTGGATTCTTCCATCGGTGCTACTGTGGCTCTCCACAGTGCTTTTGTCATAGCTGCCCTCTTCATACTGGTGGCCAATGCTGAAGGAGCAAAGGGTGCTTGCTCTGGCGCCATGTGCATTTACGGTACGGACACGGTGGAGGGGCCAAAAGCAACTACATAGCTGGAAGAGAGCAGGCTGAGCTGCTGCATGGTTGAGGCCTTTTCTATATTCCTGGGGGTGGTGGTGGTTTTAGTTCTTCTCATAACTTGGAAGGTGAATCTTACCCATCTGGAGCTCTCTGGCTCAGAGAGATTGAATCTGTGTGTTCCTGGGATAAAGGAAAGTTTCCTGCACAAAGTAGCCCTGAAAATAACCTTAGCGTTTACTTCTTTTGCTGGTTTTGTTAGCCCTCTTTGTTGTCCTGGGATGTTTTAGGAGGACGGGGGGGGGGGGGAAGCAGGGGTAGTGGGATGGAGCAAGTCCCGGGAGCCAGCGTGGAAGTAGTAGCAGAGGGTGGGGATGAGGCGGGAGGCTGCAACCTGGCCAGTTCAGGGAAGGAGGCAGGTGGGCGATCAGCCTCCCCTCTTTGAGGTTGAAGCCACGGTGAGTGTTTGAATGGAAGACCCAGAATTGCTTCATAGCGAGATGGGTGGCATACAAATTTGATCTGAAACTTCATTTCAAGTCTCTTGCTGATAAAACCCACCATCCACAATGTAATCCCAGATAAAAGGGTTGACCTGTCATTCGTTGCAGGGAGGGTGGGGAGAACACGGAAAGGTCAGAATTAATCCCTCTTGGCAGTTGCGGTAATGTGCTGTAGCCTCGTAGGGCCTGCTTAAACTCATGGAAACACTATCATAATTGTTAGAAATATGGGTTTTAAGAGAGCTTGCCTGATTTTTAGTGATGCAAAAGGGAGGTTCAGCGTGAATTTGACCCAGTATAGTTTGCTCAACAGAAGTTCTGGGGAAAAAATATAAAAAACAATTTCAGGCACAATTATGTTTTATTGTTTAGGAAAAAATAAAACAGGGAGGGCAACGTGCTGACAATGGCTGCCTCTCCGCTTTTGCCCAGGATCGTGGAGACCAAGAAGCGAAGCCCCAAAGTGCAGAGCGGCAGCAAAAGTATTTAGAATAGAATAGAATAGAATTCTTTATTGGCCAAGTGTGATTGGACACACAAGGAATTTGTCTTTGGTGTGTATGCTCTCAGTGTACATAAAAGAAAAGATACATTTGTCAAGAATGGTTGTCATAGGGTTCAAGTAAGCAATTTATTTATTTATTATTTATTTTGTCAAGTACGTGTTAGTAATATACATAGATATAACATTGTTTATATACATAAGATGGGTACTGATAAGAGGGAACATTAGGACAGGGACGGTAGGCACGCTGGTGCACTTATGCACGCCCCTTACTGACCTTTCAGAGGAGCATAGAGTACCGCTACTCTATGCTCCTCTGAAAGGGACGAGCCGCTTCCGTTGGCCTTTTTCGCATGGCCATCGGCTTCCTCTTCAGACGTCTCGGAAAGGCTTTCCCGGCATGACAGACTTCCTGTCCGTTCATCGCGACCCTCCCCCAGTGCCTTTCAAAAGAACCTTCCTGCCATGGCCGACGTCCGGTCCATCGTTCTTAGTCATCCCTCCAACTTCCTTGCGCATTGACCTTCTTGGCATGGCGGACTTCCTGTCCGTCACCGTCGCCGACTCCCAGTGCCATTGACAAACGACCTTTCCATCATGGCTGACTTCCTGTCCAATTTTCATAGTCCTCCCCCTGCTTCCTACTACCAACGATAAAGTAATATCTCGATAGCTTCAATGCTATTGCTAAGGGACAGAAAATGGTGCCCTCCTGTGGTCAAAGCAGGTATAGCAGGCACAAAAAGAAAAACTGTTAACGGCGTTTTAAGATTCTAATTCTTCATTATTAAAACATTAATATTAATAGGCCATCATAGGTCGTCTTAACTCTGTATAAGGCTTTTGAATCAGGATTTCTTTTCCTCTTGCAGCAAAGTGGCTTCCCGTAGCCCTATTAATTACGTTAATAATAAAGATGCAGGATAATAGTCTTAAAATCCAATTAAAATGGTGTATTTCTTTTTGTGACAGCAATACCCGTTTTGGCCACAGGATGGCAGAGTTTTCTGTCCCATAGCATTAACATAGAGGCCATCATAGTTAAGGGACAGAAAACTCTGCCATCCGGTGGTCAAAGCAGGTATTGCAGCCACAAAAAGAAATAAATCTTTTCGATGGCATTTTAAGACTATTATTCTGTATCTATTGAAGCCTTTTAATTCGGTTTAAGGCTTTTGAAACAGGATTTCTATCACGGCTGACTTCATGTCCAACCTTGTAAGTCATCCCCGCAACTTCCTTTCGCAGCGACCTTCTCGGCAAGGCGAACTTCCTGTCCGATCACCGCGGCCGTCCCCCAGTTCCTTTGAAAAATGACCTTTCCATCATGGTCGACTTACTGTCAGCCTTCTTAGTCACCCCCCCCCCCAACTTCCTTGCGCAGCGACCTTCTCGGCACGGTGGGATTTTAATGGGATTTTAAGTTTATTATTCTGCATCTTTATTATTAAACGCCTTATTAATATTAATAATAAATAAACAAGATGCCCAGGGGCTGCAACACAGATACAGAAAAAGGAATCCTGCTTCAAAAGAACCGAGTTAAAAATGGCGTATGATAACTTCAATGCTATTGCTAAGGAACAGTGCCACCCTGTGGTCGAAGGAGGTATAGCAGCCGCCCAAAACCCTTTTTAATGGCATTTAAAAATTATTATCTGTATCTTTATTATTAAACACCTTATTACGGTATTAATATTAATAACGCAACAGAAGGTCCAGGAGCCGCACAACAGACACAGAAGAAAGAATTCAAAAACCGTAAACCGAATTTAAAAAGTTCTAAAAAAGTTTACAAAGAGCCGAGGTGGCGCAGCGGTTAGAGTGGGGTACTGCAGGCCACTTCAGCTGACTGTGATCCGCAGGTCAGCAGTTCAAATCTCACCGGCTCAAGGTTGACTCAGCCTTCCATCCTTCCGAGGTAGGTAAAATGAGGAGCCAGATTGTTGGGGGCAATATAAATATACATTGCTTACTGTTGTAAACCGCTTAGAGAGTGCTTGCACTGTGAGGCGGTATATAAATCTCACAAATAAATAAATAATAAATAAATAAATTCTACAATGGCCTCAACGCTAAAGCTAAGGGCCAGAAAACAGTGCCATCGTGTGGCCCACGCAGGTGTAGCAGCCACCAAGAGAAAAACTTTTTTCATGTTATTTTAAGGTTATTATTCATTATTATTAAAACCTTATTAATATTAATAGGCCGTCTCAAGCCTTCGTAAGTCGGTTTAAGGCTTTTGAAGCAGGATTTCTTTTTCCGTTCCTGCATTACAGCAAAGGGACCTCCCGTCGCCTTATTAATACGAATAAGGTAATAATAATAAAGATACAGGATAATAGCCTTAAAATCCTATTTAAAAGGTTTTTTGTTGTTGTTACTGCAAGCAGTCGGGAACCAGTAGAGGCAGCTCATGGCACGTGACCGCATCTGTTTGGTAATAGCAAGATAGGGCAGTTAGTCCAAGGGCTTTTGTCCGCCCACCTTTGTGCAAAGCGAGTCAGGGTCAGGAAGGGCAGGACATTCCTTCCTTTGCTCCGTAGACCATCCAAAGCAGACAGCCCACCGCCCAGCCAAAAAGAAGGAAAAGCAGGTCTCTCGAGGCAATACGAGGCTCGATTCTTTGCAGAGTCTGGCTTGAAATTTTCTAATTTCCCTCAGTCACAGCTGCATTCACCGACCTAGCAGTCGGTGGCCAGGCAGAAGGGTGGGACCAGTCCTATAAAGGCCTGCTGGCCTGAGAGCTTCAGCCTTCTGGGAAAAGCAGCGGAGAAAGGAGGATGCACTCCCTGGGTTTCCTGCCTAGTGCACTGCCCAGCTCGCTGTTAAGAAGGAAACAGATAAGTTGTCCTTGAGGAATTTGGCTTCATCAAGGGGTTTGGCTGGTTTCACTGAGGGTTTAGGCTTTTCATTTTAGAAAAATGGGGGAGTTTGGGAGCTAAAGAGAAGGCAGCAGTGGGAGATACGGTAGGACAGTGGTTCCCAACCTGTGGTACGTGTACCACTAGTGGTACGCGAGGGCCTTCCAGGTGGTACGCGAACACTTTCGGGGTCATGAACGATTTTTAGTTAGTTATTTTTTACTTCACAAAAATGTTTACTGCCTAACACAAGATAATCTGGCAACAATTTGCAACTGTTGCCACACGCCACCCACCTGGTCCCAGCGGCCCGAGAATCCAGTTGCTGGATGCGCAGGGCCAAAACAGGAACGGTACAATTATGGAAATAAAGTGACATCTGATCGAATTTAGTTTCTCTGGAACCAGGTGGTACGTGGCGACTGTACGGGACCTCCAAGTGGTACTCGATCACAAAAAGGTTGGGAACCACTGCGGTAGGATGTTGGTCTTTGCCAGTGAACAGAAATGACACGGGAGGGATGGAGACGGTTGCCCATCTCTGGCTAAAGATTATGGTCTTGGTGGGAGATAGACGGTTGAACCTTTTTGAAGTCTCTTCCCATGTCCATAATCATCTGGCCTTTGGGAAAGGGTTATCATCATGTAGATTTATTAACACCTTATTAATATTAACAGGGCAACAGGAGGCCGATTTGCTGCAACAGAGGAATAGAAAAAGAAATCCTACTTCAAAAGGCTTAAACCGCAGTAAGAAGGTATACAATGGGTTCAGCAGTACTGGTAAGTGACAGGGTTTGGGTTTATGGTTTGGGTTAAGGGTTGGGGTTTGGTTTGAGTTTTGGGGGTTGGGGGTTTGAGGTTAAGGGGTTAGGGGTTGGGGTTGGGGTTAGGGGTAGGGGTAGGGGCTAAGGGTTAGGGTTATCTTCTCAGGCTCTGATGTTCCCATGGCCTGCATGCCTAGGTTATGGCACTGTCACCACTGTGCATTGACTGTTTTGCAATTCTTTGTCTCTTAAGTGTAATCTGTTGTTCCCTTCCTTGACTTTGGCGCCGCCATTGCTTCTTGTTTCTAGCTTACTGCACCACCATCTTAGGCCCTTGCATACATCCGAACTAGATTGTGTTGTTTGTGTCATACAATATATCTGGGTATATGCTTATGTTTGTATTTGTCATGTGTATGTAGGAGGGGATGACCCTTTGAGAGCTGTATGGAATGAAATTTCATTTTAATGTATGCCGATTAATGTACATTCAAAGTGACAATAAAGTTCTAAGTTCTAATGTTCCGGCTGTACCACCACTGCGCATTGACTGATCTTGCCGCTCTGTCCATTAATTGTAGCTTGTCTTTTGTTTCCCTTCCTTGATTTTGGTGCCACCATGCTTTTCCTTGCTTCCAGCTTTACCTGCATCATCATCTCTGATTTAGGGAAATCAGAGATGATGCTGCAGGTAAAGCTGGAAGCACCCGCACACCTCGATTCTGGCACCACCACCACCAGTGTAACACGCCAGCTTTCTCAGACATCCATCAAGGCAGCCGATCGCCTCTGTAGTTTTTCTTACCTCCTCCCCACCCAGAATTGAAGCCTAAAAGATGCAAATGGAAGAAATTCCGTCATTGACACTTTTAGTTTTCCTGAAATTGTAATGTTAGTGTTCACTGCTAGTATCCAGATCGCGCGATTGTAATGCGATGTATGGGCCAATGCTGACATAGACACCTCCCAATCATGCTCGGGTTGAACGAGAAGACGGTCACCTTATAGGACAGTGACGGCGAACCTTTTTTGGTTCGCGTGCCAAAAAGGTGGGGATGCGTGGAATCCCCCCCCTTTGTGTGTGCGTGCGTGCCCACACCCATAATTCCATGCGCCCGCGCATGCGTGTATGACCCTCCCCCACTCCCAGCATGCAATGGCACGCCCATTTTTTGCTCTCTCCAGGCTTCTAGGAGCCTGGGGAGGGAAAAAACGGCCTTCCCCACCCCCTCTGGAGACTGGAAACAGCCTGTTTCCTGACTCCCAGTGGGCCCAGAAGGCCCGAAAATCAGCCGGCCAGTGCGCACATGCGCGCCGGACCTGAGCTTGCGTGCCCACTGATATGGCTCCGCGTGCCACTTGTGGCACCCGTGCCATAGGTTCGCCATCACGGTTATAGGAGAACTGGTAAAACATGGCTTTTTAAGAACATCCAGGCAGCGGTCCAGTGGCGGTTGAACCCTCAGGCCAGGCTATATGTTTCGGGAATGATTTTTGTGGATGACTTTAACGTACATTTGTCATTTTATCGTGTGGTGTTTTAAGTCTTGTAAGAAGGGCAGCGTCAGTTGTTTAGTCTCACAAAGCATCATCTAAATCCCAGTAAATTAAAGTTAACCAAGGATCCTTTTATATTTTAAAGGCCTGTCTGATCCCAGTTGACCAAGTACTCTTCATTTGCCTTGGGTCAGTCATGACCTGGGAACCAGCCGGAAGGTCTCTGCAATTAGACGCTCTCTACAGCCGCCGGGAGAGAACGGGACATTGTTACAGGGAAAGGCTTTCCAGATCCAAGGATCCTGTTTATTTTGTGTACGCCAAGACCCTAAAACCATGTGTGAGTGAAAGCGTCAGGTCAGAGGAATAGCGGCTTTGTGGAAGCCAGGATAATCCAGTAGGAAGGAAGCGCCAGCGATAAGCTAGCCAGGGGAACGTACTGGGACCTTGCAAATCTGTCTTTACGCAGGAAAGCAGAGAAGTCATCCTCGTCTCGAAGCTCATGGAGGTCACTCCAAAGCCCTTTTCCGTCATCCACGGTGGGCGTAGCAGTAGAGGATTGAGAACGGACAGTTCCTTTCCATCTTCAAAACGGGCAGGCAGAGGGAAGAGTCGGATAAGCACGACTGTAGGTCTGATGTCTTTGTTGAGTAAAACTCTAGAAGAGAGACTTTAATATGTCTGTGCGTGTTTATGAAGCGATGCATTGTTCACCAGAAGCCAGGATTGAGAACAACTTGAATCCGATTAACCGGATTCGCTTTTTTGACAGAGCGCCCAATTACTCTATTAATACCTATTTAATATTAATAAGCCATCATAGGCCTTAACTCAGTTAAAGGCTTTTGGAGCGGGATTTCTTTTTCCATTCCTGTGTTGCAGCAAACGGGCCTCCTGTTTCCCTATTAATATAAATAAGCTGTTAATAAAGAATAATAATCTAAAAATGGCGTTAAAGTGTATTTCTTTTAGTGTCTGCGATATCCGCTTTGACCACAGGATGGCAAAATTTTCTGTCCCATAGCATTAATATTGCCACCGTAGACCTTTTTGATGGCCTCAGTGCTAAGGGACAGAAACTCTGCCATCCTGTGGTCAAAGCAGGTATCGCAGACACCAAAAGAAACTTTTTAAATGGCATTTCAAGTTTGTTGTTTATTAATAACACCTTATTAACATTAATAGGGCAACAGGAGGTCTATTCGCTGCAACACAGGAACAGAAAAAAATCCTGCTTCAAAAGTCTTAAAAAAACCCTTTTCAATGGCATTTTAAGAGGATTATTCTGCATCTGTTGAAGCTATCGTAGGCGTTTTTAACTCGGTTTAAGGCTTTTGAAAAAGGATTCGCGCGTGCCTGTTCTGCAGCCCCTGGGGAACGGAAAACCTTGTCATCCTGTGGTCCAAAAAGGAATAGCAGCCACAAAAAAAACCCCACCCTTTTTAATGGGATTTTAAGTTTATTATTCTGTATCTTTGTTATTAAACACTTATTGACATTAATAGTGCAACAGGAGGCCCAGGGGCTGTAACACAGGCACAGAAGAAGGAATCCAGTTTCAAAAGAGTTCAACCGAGTGAAAAAGGCGTACGATACCTTCAATACTATAATGAAAATCCAAGGTCATTTCTTCAAAAGGTAAAAATTTGGCTCACTGTTAAAAAAACAACAACAAACGGTCTACAAGAACTCGCCTTTTATGCAAGTACACAATAGAAAGCGTATCACGAAAGCTCTCACATCTTCCAAGAAAGATGCAGCAGGACTGTTGCCGGCGAATCGGTAGTTCCGACCAGCAGCTGGGCTATCCCGTCCTATGTAATCGCCGTGTGTTTGATGCCGTGCGAAAAACAAAACAGGGAGGGCAACCCGATGACAATCGCTCATTCCCCCCCTGCTTTCACCCAGGATCGCGGAGGCCGAGAAGCGAAGCCCCGCAGTGCAGAACGGCAGGAAAAGCACCACCACTCTATGCTCCGCTTAAGGAGCCTGTTAATAGGCCATAATAGGCCTTAACTTGGTTTAAGGCTTTTGAAACAGGATTTCTTTTTCTGTTCCTGTGTTGCAGCAAGCGTGCCTCCTGTCGCCCTATTAATATTAATAAGGTTTTAATAATAAAGATACACGATAATAACCTTAAAATCCCATTTAAAAGGTTGGTTTCTTTTTGTGGCTGCAATACCTGCTTTGACCACAGGATGGCAGTTTTCTATCCATAACATTGAGGCCATTACAGGCCTTTTTACATTAGATTACATTATTATTATTTTATTTATTTATTTATTTTGTTATTCTTATATGCCGCCCAACTCCCGAAGGACTCAGGGCGGAAGGGACCTTGTAGTCCAACCACCACCACCCAACCTCGCCCCCCCCCCACTCAAGCAGGAGTCCCTACACCATTTCGGATAAATGGCAGTCCAATCTCCTTTTGAAAGTCTCAAGTGTTGGAGCTCTCACAACCTCCGCAGGCAAGCTGTTCCACCGGTCGATTGCTCTCACTGTCAGAAAGTTCCTCCTCATTTCCAGGTTGAATCTCTCTCTGGTCAGTTTCCATCCATTATTCCTTGTCTGGCCTTCTTGTGCCTTGGAAAACAGCCTAATCCCCTCCTCTCTGTGGCAGCCCCTCAAGTATTGGAACACTGTTATCATGTCACCCCTAGTCCTTCTCTTCGCCAGACTGGCCAAGCTCAGTTCCCCCAACCGTTCTTCGTATGTTTTAGTTTCCAGTCCCCTTATCATCCTGGTTGCTCTCCTCTGCACTTTCTCTAGAGCTTCAATGTCTTTTTTATAGTGTGGTGACCAGAACTGGGTGCAGTACTCTAGTTGTGGTCTAACTAAGGCTTTACAGTACCTCCCTAGTTCTAGATTGTATCCCTCTGTTAATGCAACTCAGGATTGCATTGGCTTTTTTGGTTGCCGCTGCACATTGCCAGCTTATATGTAGTTAGTTGTCCACCAAGACTCCTAGATCCCTCTCGCAGTCGCTGCTATTGAGTGTGGTATCACCCAGTTTATATGCGTATCTTTGGTTTTTCTTAGCTAGGTGTAGGATTTTACTCAATGCTATTGCTAAGGGACAGAAAACTGTGCCATGCAGACACAAAAAGAAGAAAAAACCCTTTAGACGGATTTTAAGTTTATTATTCTGTGTCTTCACTATTAAACGCCTTATTATTTACATTCATGGGGCAACAGGAGGCCCAGGGGCTGCAACACAGGCACAGAAGGAATCCTGCTTCAAAAGAGTTAAACCGATTCAAAAAGGCCTATGATGGCTTCAGTGCTATTGTTAAGGGACAGAAAATTGTGCCATCGTGTGGTCCAAGCAGGTGCAGCAGCCAAAAAAATCCCCGAAGTGCAGAGCGGCAGGAAAAGCACCGCCCCTACGCTCCTCTTAAGGCAGTGTTTCCCAACCTTGGCAACTTGAAGATATCGGGACTTCAACTCCCAGAATTCCCCAGCCAGCATTCGCTGGCTGGGGAATTCTGGGAGTTGAAGTCCCGATATCTTCAAATTGCCAAGATTGGGAAACACTGTCTTAAGGGGACGATCCGCTTCCGTTGCCCTTCTCCGCATGGCTGCCGATTTATGTGCCAGTGCTTCTTTGAGCGACCTTCCCAGTATGGGCGACCTCCGTTGTGCCCTTCTCCTGGCATCCCACCACAACTTCCTTTCACAGCGACCTTCCAAGCACGCCCGACTTCCTGTCCGTTTTCAGTTGCCGTCCCCCAGTTCTTTTGAAAACCGACCTTCCCATCATGGCTGACTTCCTGTACTTTCTTCTAAGTCTTCCCCCCCAACTTCCTTTCGCAGCGACCTGGTCACGGTGGGATTGTAAATTTATTATTCTGTATCATTATCATTAAACGTCTCATTATTAACATTAATACGGCAACAGGAAGCCCAAGGACACCAACACAGGGAGAGAAGAAGGAATCCCACTTCAAAACCGACTTAAACCGAGTTAAAAAGGCATACGATAGCGTCAAAGCTAAGGGATAGTGCCCTCCTGTGGTCCAAGCAGGTATAGCAGCCACAAAAAGAAAAAAAGGCCTTTTTAATGGCATTTACAGATTATTATCGTGTATCTTTATTATTAAACGCCTTAGTATTAATATTAATAGCCAAGCGGTAGTCCCAGGAGCCGCACAACAGGCACAGAAGAAAGAATCCCCGTTCAAAAACCTTAAACCGAATTTAAAAAGTTCTAGGATGGCTTCAACGCTAAAGCTAAGGGCCAGAAAACAGTGCCATCATGTGGCCCACGCAGGTGTAGCAGCCACCAAGAGAAATAAACTTTTTTCATGTTATTTTAAGATTATTATTTATTCACAAAAAATGTAATACACAGCAAACGAGATTTATATGCTGGATTTCGTATCACTATATCACAAGTCGAACACTTCCAAAGCGTCTAGGACTGTGTGATGTATTTTCGTATGATGCGCGCAGATCCAAGTACGGTGGCCTTTTGCAACTGACAGATTGTGATTTTGTCAATGTTTATTGTTTTCAAATGCCGGTTAAGGTCTTTTGGCACAGTACCCAGTGTGCCGATTACCACTGGGACCACCTGTACTGGTTTATGCCAGAGTTGTTGTAATTCAATTTTAAGGTCCTGATATCGGTTAAGTTTTTCTTGTTGTTTTTCATCAATTCGACTGTCACCTGGTATGGCGACATCAATGATCCACACTTTTTTATTTTCCACAATCGTGAGGTCTGGCGTATTACGTTCCAAAACCTTGTCAGTCTGAATTCGAAAGTCCCAAAGTATTTTGGCATGTTTGTTTTCAACTACTTTCTCAGGTTTATGATCCCACCAGTTCTTTACCACTGGTAGGTGGTAGTTGTGGCACAGGTTCCAATGAAGCATCTGGGCCACGTAGTTGTGCCTCTGTTTGTAGTCCGTCTGTGCGATTTTCTTGCAGCCGCTGAGGATATGATCAATTGTTTCATCAGCTTCCTTGCAAAGTCTGCATTTTGGGTCATCAGCTGATTTTTCAATCTTGGCTTTGATTGCATTTGTTCTAATTGCTTGCTCCTGGGCTGCAAGAATCAAGCCTTCTGTCTCCTTCTTCAGTGTTCCATTAGTGAGCCATAACCAGATCTTCTCCTTATCAACTTTTCCTTCAATCTTGTTGAGGAATTGCCCATGCAAGGCTTTATTGCACCAACTGTCGGCTCTAGTTTGCATTGCAGTTTTCCTATACTGATGCTTGGTCTGCTGCACTTAAACCGAGTTAAAAAGGCTGGCTCTACCTTTCTTCCTTGTTACGACAGTTAACTGGCCTTCTCAGTCCCCGAGGTGCTCCTTTCTAGATGAGGGTCACAGTAGGCGAGACCACGCGTCTAATCCCTTTGGTTGGATTCTTCCATCGGTGCTACTGTGGCTCTCCACAGTGCTTTTGTCATAGCTGCCCTCTTCATACTGGTGGCCAATGCTGAAGGAGCAAAGGGTGCTTGCTCTGGCGCCATGTGCATTTACGGTACGGACACGGTGGAGGGGCCAAAAGCAACTACATAGCTGGAAGAGAGCAGGCTGAGCTGCTGCATGGTTGAGGCCTTTTCTATATTCCTGGGGGTGGTGGTGGTTTTAGTTCTTCTCATAACTTGGAAGGTGAATCTTACCCATCTGGAGCTCTCTGGCTCAGAGAGATTGAATCTGTGTGTTCCTGGGATAAAGGAAAGTTTCCTGCACAAAGTAGCCCTGAAAATAACCTTAGCGTTTACTTCTTTTGCTGGTTTTGTTAGCCCTCTTTGTTGTCCTGGGATGTTTTAGGAGGACGGGGGGGGGGGAAGCAGGGGTAGTGGGATGGAGCAAGTCCCGGGAGCCAGCGTGGAAGTAGTAGCAGAGGGTGGGGATGAGGCGGGAGGCTGCAACCTGGCCAGTTCAGGGAAGGAGGCAGGTGGGCGATCAGCCTCCCCTCTTTGAGGTTGAAGCCACGGTGAGTGTTTGAATGGAAGACCCAGAATTGCTTCATAGCGAGATGGGTGGCATACAAATTTGATCTGAAACTTCATTTCAAGTCTCTTGCTGATAAAACCCACCATCCACAATGTAATCCCAGATAAAAGGGTTGACCTGTCATTCGTTGCAGGGAGGGTGGGGAGAACACGGAAAGGTCAGAATTAATCCCTCTTGGCAGTTGCGGTAATGTGCTGTAGCCTCGTAGGGCCTGCTTAAACTCATGGAAACACTATCATAATTGTTAGAAATATGGGTTTTAAGAGAGCTTGCCTGATTTTTAGTGATGCAAAAGGGAGGTTCAGCGTGAATTTGACCCAGTATAGTTTGCTCAACAGAAGTTCTGGGGAAAAAATATAAAAAACAATTTCAGGCACAATTATGTTTTATTGTTTAGGAAAAAATAAAACAGGGAGGGCAACGTGCTGACAATGGCTGCCTCTCCGCTTTTGCCCAGGATCGTGGAGACCAAGAAGCGAAGCCCCAAAGTGCAGAGCGGCAGCAAAAGTATTTAGAATAGAATAGAATAGAATTCTTTATTGGCCAAGTGTGATTGGACACACAAGGAATTTGTCTTTGGTGTGTATGCTCTCAGTGTACATAAAAGAAAAGATACATTTGTCAAGAATGGTTGTCATAGGGTTCAAGTAAGCAATTTATTTATTTATTATTTATTTTGTCAAGTACGTGTTAGTAATATACATAGATATAACATTGTTTATATACATAAGATGGGTACTGATAAGAGGGAACATTAGGACAGGGACGGTAGGCACGCTGGTGCACTTATGCACGCCCCTTACTGACCTTTCAGAGGAGCATAGAGTACCGCTACTCTATGCTCCTCTGAAAGGGACGAGCCGCTTCCGTTGGCCTTTTTCGCATGGCCATCGGCTTCCTCTTCAGACGTCTCGGAAAGGCTTTCCCGGCATGACAGACTTCCTGTCCGTTCATCGCGACCCTCCCCCAGTGCCTTTCAAAAGAACCTTCCTGCCATGGCCGACGTCCGGTCCATCGTTCTTAGTCATCCCTCCAACTTCCTTGCGCATTGACCTTCTTGGCATGGCGGACTTCCTGTCCGTCACCGTCGCCGACTCCCAGTGCCATTGACAAACGACCTTTCCATCATGGCTGACTTCCTGTCCAATTTTCATAGTCCTCCCCCTGCTTCCTACTACCAACGATAAAGTAATATCTCGATAGCTTCAATGCTATTGCTAAGGGACAGAAAATGGTGCCCTCCTGTGGTCAAAGCAGGTATAGCAGGCACAAAAAGAAAAACTGTTAACGGCGTTTTAAGATTCTAATTCTTCATTATTAAAACATTAATATTAATAGGCCATCATAGGTCGTCTTAACTCTGTATAAGGCTATTGAATCAGGATTTCTTTTCCTCTTGCAGCAAAGTGGCTTCCCGTAGCCCTATTAATTACGTTAATAATAAAGATGCAGGATAATAGTCTTAAAATCCAATTAAAATGGTGTATTTCTTTTTGTGACAGCAATACCCGTTTTGGCCACAGGATGGCAGAGTTTTCTGTCCCATAGCATTAACATAGAGGCCATCATAGTTAAGGGACAGAAAACTCTGCCATCCGGTGGTCAAAGCAGGTATTGCAGCCACAAAAAGAAATAAATCTTTTCGATGGCATTTTAAGACTATTATTCTGTATCTATTGAAGCCTTTTAATTCGGTTTAAGGCTTTTGAAACAGGATTTCTATCACGGCTGACTTCATGTCCAACCTTGTAAGTCATCCCCGCAACTTCCTTTCGCAGCGACCTTCTCGGCAAGGCGAACTTCCTGTCCGATCACCGCGGCCGTCCCCCAGTTCCTTTGAAAAATGACCTTTCCATCATGGTCGACTTACTGTCAGCCTTCTTAGTCACCCCCCCCCCAACTTCCTTGCGCAGCGACCTTCTCGGCACGGTGGGATTTTAATGGGATTTTAAGTTTATTATTCTGCATCTTTATTATTAAACGCCTTATTAATATTAATAATAAATAAACAAGATGCCCAGGGGCTGCAACACAGATACAGAAAAAGGAATCCTGCTTCAAAAGAACCGAGTTAAAAATGGCGTATGATAACTTCAATGCTATTGCTAAGGAACAGTGCCACCCTGTGGTCCAAGGAGGTATAGCAGCCGCCCAAAACCCTTTTTAATGGCATTTAAAAATTATTATCTGTATCTTTATTATTAAACACCTTATTACGGTATTAATATTAATAACGCAACAGAAGGTCCAGGAGCCGCACAACAGACACAGAAGAAAGAATTCAAAAACCGTAAACCGAATTTAAAAAGTTCTAAAAAAGTTTACAAAGAGCCGAGGTGGCGCAGCGGTTAGAGTGGGGTACTGCAGGCCACTTCAGCTGACTGTGATCCGCAGGTCAGCAGTTCAAATCTCACCGGCTCAAGGTTGACTCAGCCTTCCATCCTTCCGAGGTAGGTAAAATGAGGAGCCAGATTGTTGGGGGCAATATAAATATACATTGCTTACTGTTGTAAACCGCTTAGAGAGTGCTTGCACTGTGAGGCGGTATATAAATCTCACAAATAAATAAATAATAAATAAATAAATTCTACAATGGCCTCAACGCTAAAGCTAAGGGCCAGAAAACAGTGCCATCGTGTGGCCCACGCAGGTGTAGCAGCCACCAAGAGAAAAACTTTTTTCATGTTATTTTAAGGTTATTATTCATTATTATTAAAACCTTATTAATATTAATAGGCCGTCTCAAGCCTTCGTAAGTCGGTTTAAGGCTTTTGAAGCAGGATTTCTTTTTCCGTTCCTGCATTACAGCAAAGGGACCTCCCGTCGCCTTATTAATACGAATAAGGTAATAATAATAAAGATACAGGATAATAGCCTTAAAATCCTATTTAAAAGGTTTTTTGTTGTTGTTACTGCAAGCAGTCGGGAACCAGTAGAGGCAGCTCATGGCACGTGACCGCATCTGTTTGGTAATAGCAAGATAGGGCAGTTAGTCCAAGGGCTTTTGTCCGCCCACCTTTGTGCAAAGCGAGTCAGGGTCAGGAAGGGCAGGACATTCCTTCCTTTGCTCCGTAGACCATCCAAAGCAGACAGCCCACCGCCCAGCCAAAAAGAAGGAAAAGCAGGTCTCTCGAGGCAATACGAGGCTCGATTCTTTGCAGAGTCTGGCTTGAAATTTTCTAATTTCCCTCAGTCACAGCTGCATTCACCGACCTAGCAGTCGGTGGCCAGGCAGAAGGGTGGGACCAGTCCTATAAAGGCCTGCTGGCCTGAGAGCTTCAGCCTTCTGGGAAAAGCAGCGGAGAAAGGAGGATGCACTCCCTGGGTTTCCTGCCTAGTGCACTGCCCAGCTCGCTGTTAAGAAGGAAACAGATAAGTTGTCCTTGAGGAATTTGGCTTCATCAAGGGGTTTGGCTGGTTTCACTGAGGGTTTAGGCTTTTCATTTTAGAAAAATGGGGGAGTTTGGGAGCTAAAGAGAAGGCAGCAGTGGGAGATACGGTAGGACAGTGGTTCCCAACCTGTGGTACGTGTACCACTAGTGGTACGCGAGGGCCTTCCAGGTGGTACGCGAACACTTTCGGGGTCATGAACGATTTTTAGTTAGTTATTTTTTACTTCACAAAAATGTTTACTGCCTAACACAAGATAATCTGGCAACAATTTGCAACTGTTGCCACACGCCACCCACCTGGTCCCAGCGGCCCGAGAATCCAGTTGCTGGATGCGCAGGGCCAAAACAGGAACGGTACAATTATGGAAATAAAGTGACATCTGATCGAATTTAGTTTCTCTGGAACCAGGTGGTACGTGGCGACTGTACGGGACCTCCAAGTGGTACTCGATCACAAAAAGGTTGGGAACCACTGCGGTAGGATGTTGGTCTTTGCCAGTGAACAGAAATGACATGGGAGGGATGGAGACGGTTGCCCATCTCTGGCTAAAGATTATGGTCTTGGTGGGAGATAGACGGTTGAACCTTTTTGAAGTCTCTTCCCATGTCCATAACCATCTGGCCTTTGGGAAAGGGTTATCATCATGTAGATTTATTAACACCTTATTAATATTAACAGGGCAACAGGAGGCCGATTTGCTGCAACAGAGGAATAGAAAAAGAAATCCTACTTCAAAAGGCTTAAACCGCAGTAAGAAGGTATACAATGGGTTCAGCAGTACTGGTAAGTGACAGGGTTTGGGTTTATGGTTTGGGTTAAGGGTTGGGGTTTGGTTTGAGTTTTGGGGGTTGGGGGTTTGAGGTTAAGGGGTTAGGGGTTGGGGTTGGGGTTAGGGGTAGGGGTAGGGGCTAAGGGTTAGGGTTATCTTCTCAGGCTCTGATGTTCCCATGGCCTGCATGCCTAGGTTATGGCACTGTCACCACTGTGCATTGACTGTTTTGCAATTCTTTGTCTCTTAAGTGTAATCTGTTGTTCCCTTCCTTGACTTTGGCGCCGCCATTGCTTCTTGTTTCTAGCTTACTGCACCACCATCTTAGGCCCTTGCATACATCCGAACTAGATTGTGTTGTTTGTGTCATACAATATATCTGGGTATATGCTTATGTTTGTATTTGTCATGTGTATGTAGGAGGGGATGACCCTTTGAGAGCTGTATGGAATGAAATTTCATTTTAATGTATGCCGATTAATGTACATTCAAAGTGACAATAAAGTTCTAAGTTCTAATGTTCCGGCTGTACCACCACTGCGCATTGACTGATCTTGCCGCTCTGTCCATTAATTGTAGCTTGTCTTTTGTTTCCCTTCCTTGATTTTGGTGCCACCATGCTTTTCCTTGCTTCCAGCTTTACCTGCATCATCATCTCTGATTTAGGGAAATCAGAGATGATGCTGCAGGTAAAGCTGGAAGCACCCGCACACCTCGATTCTGGCACCACCACCACCAGTGTAACACGCCAGCTTTCTCAGACATCCATCAAGGCAGCCGATCGCCTCTGTAGTTTTTCTTACCTCCTCCCCACCCAGAATTGAAGCCTAAAAGATGCAAATGGAAGAAATTCCGTCATTGACACTTTTAGTTTTCCTGAAATTGTAATGTTAATGTTCACTGCTAGTATCCAGATCGCGCGATTGTAATGCGATGTATGGGCCAATGCTGACATAGACACCTCCCAATCATGCTCGGGTTGAATGAGAAGACGGTCACCTTATAGGACAGTGACGGCGAACCTTTTTTGGTTCGCGTGCCAAAAAGGTGGGGATGCGTGGGATCCCCCCCCTTTGTGTGTGCGTGCGTGCCCACACCCATAATTCCATGCGCCCGCACATGCGTGTATGACCCTCCCCCACTCCCAGCATGCAATGGCACGCCCATTTTTTGCTCTCTCCAGGCTTCTAGGAGCCTGGGGAGGGCAAAAACGGCCTTCCCCACCCCCTCTGGAGACTGGAAACAGCCTGTTTCCTGACTCCCAGTGGGCCCAGAAGGCCCGAAAATCAGCCGGCCAGTGCGCACATGCGCGCCGGACCTGAGCTTGCGTGCCCACTGATATGGCTCCGCGTGCCACTTGTGGCACCCGTGCCATAGGTTCGCCATCACGGTTATAGGAGAACTGGTAAAACATGGCTTTTTAAGAACATCCAGGCAGCGGTCCAGTGGCGGTTGAACCCTCAGGCCAGGCTATATGTTTCGGGAATGATTTTTGTGGATGACTTTAACGTACATTTGTCATTTTATCGTGTGGTGTTTTAAGTCTTGTAAGAAGGGCAGCGTCAGTTGTTTAGTCTCACAAAGCATCATCTAAATCCCAGTAAATTAAAGTTAACCAAGGATCCTTTTATATTTTAAAGGCCTGTCTGATCCCAGTTGACCAAGTACTCTTCATTTGCCTTGGGTCAGTCATGACCTGGGAACCAGCCGGAAGGTCTCTGCAATTAGACGCTCTCTACAGCCGCCGGGAGAGAACGGGACATTGTTACAGGGAAAGGCTTTCCAGATCCAAGGGTCCTGTTTATTTTGTGTACGCCAAGACCCTAAAACCATGAGTGAAAGCGTCAGGTCAGAGGAATAGTGGCTTTGTGGAAGCCAGGATAATCCAGTAGGAAGGAAGCGCCAGCGATAAGCTAGCCAGGGGAACGTACTGGGACCTTGCAAATCTGTCTTTACGCAGGAAAGCAGAGAAGTCATCCTCGTCTCGAAGCTCACGGAACTCACTCCAAAGCCCTTTTCCGTCATCCACGGTGGGCGTAGCAGTAGAGGATTGTGAACGGACAGTTCCTTTCCATCTTCAAAACGGGCAGGCAGAGGGAAGAGTCGGATAAGCACGACTGTAGGTCTGATGTCTTTGTTGAGTAAAACTCTAGAAGAGAGACTTAAATATGTCTGTGCATGTTTATGAAGCGATGCATTGTTCACCAGAAGCCAGGATTGAGAACAACTTGAATCCGATTAACCGGATTCGCTTTTTTGACAGAGCGCCCAATTACTCTATTAATACCTATTTAATATTAATAAGCCATCATAGGCCTTAACTCAGTTAAAGGCTTTTGGAGCGGGATTTCTTTTTCCATTGCTGTGTTGCAGCAAACGGGCCTCCTGTTTCCCTATTAATATAAATAAGCTGTTAATAAAGAATAATAATCCAAAAATGGCGTTAAAGTGTATTTCTTTTAGTGTCTGCGATATCCGCTTTGACCACAGGATGGCAAAATTTTCTGTCCCATAGCATTAATATTGCCACCGTAGACCTTTTTGATGGCCTCAGTGCTAAGGGACAGAAACTCTGCCATCCTGTGGTCAAAGCAGGTATCGCAGACACCAAAAGAAACTTTTTAAATGGCATTTCAAGTTTGTTGTTTATTAATAACACCTTATTAACATTAATAGGGCAACAGGAGGTCTATTCGCTGCAACACAGGAACAGAAAAAAATCCTGCTTCAAAAGTCTTAAAAAAACCCTTTTCAATGGCATTTTAAGAGGATTATTCTGCATCTGTTGAAGCTATCGTAGGCGTTTTTAACTCGGTTTAAGGCTTTTGAAAAAGGATTCGCGCGTGCCTGTTCTGCAGCCCCTGGGGAACGGAAAACCTTGTCATCCTGTGGTCCAAAAAGGAATAGCAGCCACAAAAAAAACCCCACCCTTTTTAATGGGATTTTAAGTTTATTATTCTGTATCTTTGTTATTAAACACTTATTGACATTAATAGTGCAACAGGAGGCCCAGGGGCTGTAACACAGGCACAGAAGAAGGAATCCAGTTTCAAAAGAGTTCAACCGAGTGAAAAAGGCGTACGATACCTTCAATACTATAATGAAAATCCAAGGTCATTTCTTCAAAAGGTAAAAATTTGGCTCACTGTTAAAAAAACAACAACAAACGGTCTACGAGAACTCGCCTTTTATGCAAGTACACAATAGAAAGCGTATCACGAAAGCTCTCACATCTTCCAAGAAAGATGCAGCAGGACTGTTGCCGGCGAATCGGTAGTTCCGACCAGCAGCTGGGCTATCCCGTCCTATGTAATCGCCGTGTGTTTGATGCCGCGCGAAAAACAAAACAGGGAGGGCAACCCGATGACAATCGCTCATTCCCCCCCTGCTTTCACCCAGGATCGCGGAGGCCGAGAAGCGAAGCCCTGCAGTGCAGAACGGCAGGAAAAGCACCACCACTCTATGCTCCGCTTAAGGAGCCTGTTAATAGGCCATAATAGGCCTTAACTTGGTTTACGGCTTTTGAAACAGGATTTCTTTTTCTGTTCCTGTGTTGCAGCAAGCGTGCCTCCTGTCGCCCTATTAATATTAATAAGGTTTTAATAATAAAGATACACGATAATAACCTTAAAATCCCATTTAAAAGGTTGGTTTCTTTTTGTGGCTGCAATGCCTGCTTTGACCACGGGATGGCAGTTTTCTATCCATAACATTGAGGCCATTATAGGCCTTTTTACATTAGATTACATTATTATTAGAGTTGGAAGGGACCTTGTAGTCCAACCACCACCACCCAACCTCGCCCCCCCCCACTCAAGCAGGAGTCCCTACACCATTTCGGATAAATGGCAGTCCAATCTCCTTTTGAAAGTCTCAAGTGTTGGAGCTCTCACAACCTCCGCAGGCAAGCTGTTCCACCGGTCGATTGCTCTCACTGTCAGAAAGTTCCTCCTCATTTCCAGGTTGAATCTCTCTCTGGTCAGTTTCCATCCATTATTCCTTGTCTGGCCTTCTTGTGCCTTGGAAAACAGCCTAATCCCCTCCTCTCTGTGGCAGCCCCTCAAGTATTGGAACACTGTTATCATGTCACCCCTAGTCCTTCTCTTCGCCAGACTGGCCAAGCTCAGTTCCCCCAACTGTTCTTCGTATGTTTTAGTTTCCAGTCCCCTTATCATCCTGGTTGCTCTCCTCTGCACTTTCTCTAGAGCTTCAATGTCTTTTTTATAGTGTGGTGACCAGAACTGGGTGCAGTACTCTAGTTGTGGTCTAACTAAGGCTTTACAGTACCTCCCTAGTTCTAGATTGTATCCCTCTGTTAATGCAACTCAGGATTGCATTGGCTTTTTTGGTTGCCGCTGCACATTGCCAGCTTATATGTATTTAGTTGTCCACCAAGACTCCTAGATCCCTCTCGCAGTCGCTGCTATTGAGTGTGGTTTCACCCAGTTTATATGCGTATCTTTGGTTTTTCTTAGCTAGGTGTAGGATTTTACTCAATGCTATTGCTAAGGGACAGAAAACTGTGCCACGCAGACACAAAAAGAAGAAAAAACCCTTTAGACGGATTTTAAGTTTATTATTCTGTGTCTTCACTATTAAACGCCTTATTATTAACATTCATGGGGCAACAGGAGGCCCAGGGGCTGCAACACAGGCACAGAAGGAATCCTGCTTCAAAAGAGTTAAACCGATTCAAAAAGGCCTACGATGGCTTCAGTGCTATTGCTAAGGGACAGAAAATTGTGCCATCGTGTGGTCCAAGCAGGTGCAGCAGCCAAAAAAATCCCCAAAGTGCAGAGCCGCAGGAAAAGCACCGCCCCTACGCTCCTCTTAAGGGGACGATCCGCTCCCGTTGCCCTTCTCCGCATGGCTGCCGATTTATGTGCCAGTGCTTCTTTGAGCGACCTTCCCAGTATGGCCGACTTTCGTTGTGCCCTTCTCCTGGCATCCCACCACAACTTCCTTTCACAGCGACCTTCCAAGCACGCCCGACTTCCTGTCCGTTTTCAGTTGCCGTCCCCCAGTTCTTTTGAAAACCGACCTTCCCATCATGGCTGACTTCCTGTACTTTCTTCTAAGTCTTCCCCCCAACTTCCTTTCGCAGCGACCTGGTCACGGTGCGATTGTAAATTTATTATTCTGTATCATTATCGTTAAACGTCTCATTATTAACATTAATACGGCAACAGGAAGCCCAAGGGCCGCAACACAGGGAGAGAAGAAAGAATCCCACTTCAAAACCGACTTAAACCGAGTTAAAAAGGTGTACGATAGCTTCGACGCTAAGGGATAGTGCCCTCCTGTGGTCCAAGCAGGTATAGCAGCCACAAAAAGAAAAAAAGCCTTTTTAATGGCATTTATATTTTTATATTTTTATATTATTTTTTGATTTTTTGATTTTTTGATTCGTATGTTTTAGTGTCCAGTCCCCTTATCATCCTGGTTGCTCTTCTCTGCACTTTCTCTAGAGCTTCAATGTCTTTTTTATAGTGTGGTGACCAGAACTGGGTGCAGTACTCTAGTTGTGGTCTAACTAAGGCTTTACAGTACCTCCCTAGTTCTAGATTGTATCCCTCTGTTAATGCAACTCAGGATTGCATTGGCTTTTTTGGTTGCCGCTGCACATTGCCAGCTTATATGTAGTTAGTTGTCCACCAAGACTCCTAGATCCCTCTCGCAGTCGCTGCTATTGAGTGTGGTTTCACCCAGTTTATATGCGTTTCTTTGGTTTTTCTTAGCTAGGTGTATGATTTTACTCAATGCTATTGCTAAGGGACAGAAAACTGTGCCACGCAGACACAAAAAGAAGAAAAAACCCTTTAGACGGATTTTAAGTTTATTATTCTGTGTCTTCACTATTAAACGCCTTATTATTAACATTCATGGGGCAACAGGAGGCCCAGGGGCTGCAACACAGGCACAGAAGGAATCCTGCTTCAAAAGAGTTAAACCGATTCAAAAAGGCCTATGATGGCTTCAGTGCTATTGCTAAGGGACAGAAAATTGTGCCATCGTGTGGTCCAAGCAGGTGCAGCAGCCAAAAAAATCCCCGAAGTGCAGAGCGGCAGGAAAAGCACCGCCCCTACGCTCCTCTTAAGGGGACGATCCGCTCCCGTTGCCCTTCTCCGCATGGCTGCCGATTTATGTGCCAGTGCTTCTTTGAGCGACCTTCCCAGTATGGCCGACTTCCGTTGTGCCCTTCTCCTGGCATCCCACCACAACTTCCTTTCACCTTCCAAGCACACCCGACTTCCTGTCCGTTTTCAGTTGCCGTCCCCCAGTTCTTTTGAAAACCGACCTTCCCATCATGGCTGACTTCCTGTACTTTCTTCTAAGTCTTCCCCCCCAACTTCCTTTCGCAGCGACCTGGTCACGGTGGGATTGTAAATTTATTATTCTGTATCATTATCGTTAAATGTCTCATTATTAACATTAATACGGCAACAGGAAGCCCAAGGGCCGCAACACAGGGAGAGAAGAAAGAATCCCACTTCAAAACCGACTTAAACCGAGTTAAAAAGGTGTACGATAGCTTCGACGCTAAGGGATAGTGCCCTCCTGTGGTCCAAGCAGGTATAGCAGCCACAAAAAGAAAAAAAGCCTTTTTAATGGCATTTACAGATTATTATCGTGTATCTTTATTATTAAACGCCTTAGTATTAATATTAATAGCCCAACTGGAGTCCCAGGAGCCGCACAACAGGCACAGAAGAAAGAATCCTATTGAAAAACTTTAAACCGAGTTAAAAAGTTCTACGATGGCCTCAGCGGTAACGCCAAGGGCCAAAAAATAGTGCCATCGTGTGGCATACGCAGGTATAGCAGCCACCAAGAGAAATAAACTTTTTTCATGACATTTTAAAGTTATTATTTATTATTATTAAAACCTTATTAATATTAATAGGCCATCTTAGGCCTTTATATGTCGGTTTAAGGCTGTTGAATCAGGATTTCTTTTCCAGTTCCTGTGTTGCAGCAAACGGGCCTCCCGTCGCCTTATTAATATTAATAAGGCATTAATAATAAAGATACAGGATAATAACCTTAAAATCCCATTAAAAAGATTTCTTTCTTTTCGCGGCCGCAATACCTGCTTTGACCGTAAGACGGCAATAATAATATTATTCTGTATGTTTATTATTAGAAGCCTTATTAATATTAATAGCCCAACGCGAGTCCCAGGAGCCGCACAACAGGCACCGAAGAAAGAATCCCGGTTCAAAAACCGTAAACCGAATTTAAAAAGTTCTACGATGGCCTCCACACCAGAAAACAGTGCCATGGTGTGGCCCACACAGGTGCAGCAGCCACCAAGAGAAACTTTTTTCAGGTTATTTTAAGATTATTATTAAAACCTTATTAATATTAATAGGCCGTCTTAGGCCTTCGTAAGTCGGTTTAAGGCTTTTGAAGCAGGATTTCTTTTCCCGTTCCTGTGTTGCAACAAAGGGACCCCCCATCGCCTTATTAATATGAATAAGGTGTTAATAAAGATACAGGATTATAACCTTAAAATTCTATTTAAAAAGTTTTTTTTTGTTCCTGCAAGCAGTCGGGAACCAGTAGAGGCGGCTCATGGCATGCGACCGCATCTGTTTGGCAATACCAAGATAGGGCAGTTAGTTCAAGGGCTTTTGTCACCTTGGGGTCAAAGGTCAAAGGTCACGGGGGTCAAAGGTCACGGGGTCAAAGGTCAAAGGTCACGGGGGTCAATAAATGGCAGCCCCCAGGCACCGGCAACCGACCGCACCGGTACTGTGACATCACCAGCGGGCCGCTACCGGTGCTATAGAGTGGACCTTTCTCCTGTCCCTGCTGTCCCACCACCGCCGTTTCTGCTGTCCCCGCTGTCCCACCGCCGCCGTTTCCGCTGTCCCCGCTGTCCCACCACCGCCGTTTCTGCTGTCCCACTGCCGCCATTTCTGCTGTCTCCGCTGTCCCACCGCCGCCATTTCTGCTGTCCCACTGCTGCCGTTTCTGCTGACTCCGCTGTCCCACCGCGTCCGTTTCTGCTTTCTCACCGCCGCCGTTTCTGCTGTCTCCGCTGTCCCCTGCTGCCGTTTCTGCTGTCCCCGCTGTCCCACCGCCGCCGTTTCCGCTGTCCCACCGCCGCCGTTTCTGCTGTCTCCGCTGTCCCACCGCCGCCGTTTCCGCTGTCCCACCGCCGTTTCTGCTTTCTCCGCTGTCCCACCGCCACCGTTTCTGCTGTCTCCGCTGTTCCACCGCCGCCGTTTCTGCTGTCCCCGCTGTCCCAACACCGCCGTTTCTGCTGTCCCTGCTGTCCCACCGCCGCCATTTCTGCTGTCTCCGCTGTCCCACTGCTGCCGTTTCTGCTGTCCGCGCTGTCCCACCGCCGCCGTTTCTGCTGTCTCCGCTGTCCCACCGCCGCCATTTCTGCTGTCACCGCTGTCCCACCGCCGCCGTTTCTGCTGTCCCCGCTGTCCCATTGCCGCCGTTTCTGCTGTCCCCGCTGTCCCACTGCCGCCGTTTCTGCTGTCCCACTGCCGTCGTTTCTCTAGTCCCACCGCCTCCGTTTCTGCTGTTCCCGCTTTCCCACCGCTGCCGTTTCTGCTGTCCCCTCTGTCCCACCGCCGGCGTTTCTGCTGTCCCCGCTGTCCCACCGGCGCCATTTCTGCTGTCCCCGCTGTCCCACCACCGCCGTTTCGCCTGTCCCTGCTGTCCCACCACCGCCGTTTCCGCTGTCCCCGCTGTCCCACCACCGCCGTTTCTGCTGTCCCACTGCTGCAGTTTCTGCTGTCTCCGCTTTCCCACCACCGCCATTTCTGCTGTCCCCGCTGTCCCACCGCCACCGTTTCCACTGTCCCCGCTGTTCCACCGCCGCCGTTTCTGCTGTCCCACTGCCGTCGTTTCTGCTGTCCCACCGCCTCCGTTTCTGCTGTCCCCGCTTTCGCACCGCTGCCGTTTCTGCTGTCCCCGCTGTCCCACCGCCGCCGTTTCTGCTGTCCCCGCTGTCCCACCGCCGCCGTTTCTGCTGTCTCCGCTGTCCCACCGTCGTCGTTTCTGCTGTCCCACCGCCGCCGTGTCTTCTGCCTCCACTGTCCCACCGCCGCCGTTTCTGCTGTCCCACTGCCGCCGTTTCTGCTGTCTCCGCTGTCCCACCGCCGCCGTTTCTGCTGTCTCACCGCCACCGTTTCTGCTGTCTCCGCTGTCCCACCGCCACCGTTTCTGCTGTCCCCGCTGTCCCTCCGCCGCCGTTTCCGCTGTCCCCGCTGTCCCACCACCGCCATTTCTGCTGTCCCACTGCCGCCGTTTCTGCTGTCTCCGCTGTCCCACCGCCGCCGTTTCTGCTGTCCCACTGCCGCCGTTTCTGCTGTCCCCGCTGTCCCACCGCCGCCGTTTCCGCTGTCCCACCGCCGCCGTTTCTGCTGTCCCAGCTTTCCCACGGCCGCCGTTTCTGCTTCCCCGCTGTCCCACTGCTGCCGTTTCTGCTGTCCCACCGCCACCGTTTCTGCAGTCTCCGCTGTCCCACCGCCACCGTTTCCGCTGTCCCACCGCCACCGTTTCTGCTGTCTCCGCTGTCCCACCGCTGCCGTTTCCGCTGTCCCACCGCCATTTCTGCTGTCTCCGCTGTCCCACCGCCGCCGTTTCTGCTGTCTCCGCTGTCCCACCGCCGCCGTTTCTCCTGTCCCCGCTGTCCCACTGCCGCCGTTTCTGCTGTCTCCACTGTCCCACTGCTGCCGTTTCTGCTGTCCCCGCTGTCCCACCGCCGCCGTTTCCGCTGTCCCACGGCCGCCGTTTCTGCTGTCCCACGGCCGCCGTTTCCACTGTCCCCGCTGTCCCAACGCCGCCGTTTCCGTTGTCCCACCGCCGCCGTTTCCGCTGTCCCCGCTGTCCCAACGCCGCCGTTTCTGCTGTCCCCGCTGTCCCAACGCCGCCATTTCCGATGTCCCACTGCCACCATTTCTGCTGTCCCCGCTGTCCCACCGCCGCTGTTTCTGCTGTCCCCGCTGTCCCACTGCCGCCGTTTCCGCTGTCCCACTGCCACCATTTCTGCTGTCTCCGCTGTCCCACCGCCTCCGTTTCTGCTGTCCCCGCTGTCCCATTGCCGCAGTTTCTGCTGTCCCCGCTGTCCCACTGCCGCCGTTTCTGCTGTCCCACCGCCGCCGTTTCTGCTGTCTCCGCTGTCCCACTGCCGCCGTTTCTGCTGTCCCACTGCCGCCGTTTCCGCTGTCCCACCGCCGCCGTTTCTGCTGTCCCACTGCCGCCGTTTCTGCTGCCCCTCTGTCCCACTGCCGCCGTTTCCGCTGTCCCCGCTGTCCCGCCGCCGCCGTTTCCGCTGTCCCCGCTGTCCCACCGCCGCCATTTCTGCTGTCACCGCTGTCCCACCGCCGCCATTTCTGCTGTCCCCGCTGTCCCACCGCCGCCGTTTCCGCTGTCCCACCGCCGCCGTTTCTGCTGTCTCCGCTGTCCCACCGCCGCCGTTTCCGCTGTCCCACCGCCGTTTCTGCTGTCCTTGCTTTCCCACTGCCGCCGTTTTTGCTGTCCCCGCTGTCCCACCGCTGCCGTTTCTGCTGTCCCCGCTGTCCCACCGCTGCCGTTTCTGCTGTCTCCACTGTCCCTTCGCCGCCGTTTCTGCTGTCCGCGCTGTCCCACCGCCGCCATTTCTGCTGTCCCCGCTGTCCCACCGCCGCCATTTCTGCTGTCCCCGCTGTCCCACCGCCGCCGTTTCTGCTGTCTCCGCTGTCCCACCGCCGCCGTTTCTGCTGTCCGCGCTGTCCCACCGCCGCCGTTTCTGCTGTCTCCGCTGTCACACCGCCGCCATTTCTGCTGTCCCCGCTGTCCCACCGCCGCCGTTTCTGCTGTCCCTGCTGTCCCACCGCCGCCGTTTCTGCTGTCTCCGCTGTCCCACTGCTGCCGTTTCTGCTGTCCGCGCTGTCCCACCGCCGCCGTTTCTGCTGTCTCCGCTGTCCCACCGCCGCCGTTTCTGCTGTCCCCGCTGTCCCACCGCCGCCGTTTCTGCTGTCCCCGCTGTCCCATTGCCGCCATTTCTGCTGTCCCCGCTGTCCCACTGCCGCCGTTTCTGCTGTCCCACCGCCGCCGTTTCTGCTGTCCCCGCTGTCCCACTGCCGCCGTTTCTGCTGTCCCACTGCCGTCGTTTCTGCTGTCCCACCGCCTCCGTTTCTGCTGTTCCCGCTTTCCCACCGCTGCCGTTTCTGCTGTCCCCTCTGTCCCACCGCCGGCGTTTCTGCTGTCCCCGCTGTCCCACCACCGCCGTTTCTCCTGTCCCTGCTGTCCCACCACCGCCGTTTCTGCTGTCCCCGCTGTCCCGCCACCGCCGTTTCTGCTGTCCCACTGCTGCAGTTTCTGCTGTCTCCGCTTTCCCACCACCGCCGTTTCTGCTGTCCCCGCTGTCCCACTGCCACCGTTTCCACTGTCCCCGCTGTTCCACCGCCGCCGTTTCTGCTGTCCCACTGCCGTCGTTTCTGCTGTCCCACCGCCTCCGTTTCTGCTGTCCCCGCTTTCCCACCGCTGCCGTTTCTGCTGTCCCCGCTGTCCCACCGCCGCCCTTTCTGCTGTCCCCGCTGTCCCACCGCCGCCGTTTCTGCTGTCTCCGCTGTCCCACCGTCGCCGTTTCTGCTGTCCCACCGCCGCCGTTTCTTCTGCCTCCACTGTCCCACCGCCGCCGTTTCTGCTGTCCCACTGCCGCCGTTTCTGCTGTCTCCGCTGTCCCACCGCCGCCGTTTCTGCTGTCTCACCGCCACCGTTTCTGCTGTCTCCGCTGTCCCACCGCCGCCGTTTCTGCTGTCCCCGCTGTCCCTCCGCCGCCGTTTCCGCTGTCCCCGCTGTCCCACCACCGCCGTTTCTGCTGTCCCACTGCCACCGTTTCTGCTGTCTCTGCTGTCCCACCGCCGCCGTTTCCGCTGTCCCACCGCCGCCGTTTCTGCTGTCCCAGCTTTCCCACGGCCGCCGTTTCTGCTGTTCCCGCTGTCCCACTGCTGCCGTTTCTGCTGTCCCACCGCCACCGTTTCTGCTGTCTCCGCTGTCCCACCGCCACCGTTTCCGCTGTCCCACCGCCACCGTTTCTGCTGTCTCCGCTGTCCCACCGCTGCCGTTTCCGCTGTCCCACCGCCATTTCTGCTGTCTCCGCTGTCCCACCGTCGCCGTTTCTGCTGTCTCCGCTGTCCCACCGCCGCCGTTTCTGCTGTCCCCGCTGTCCCACTGCCGCCGTTTCTGCTGTCCCCACTCTCCCACCGCTGCCGTTTCTGCTGTGCCCACTTTCCCACCGCCAACATTTCCGCTGTCCCACTGCCACTGTTTCTGCTGTCTCCACTGTCCCACTGCCACCGTTTCTGCTGTCCCACCGCCGCCGTTTCTGCTGTCTCCGCTGTCCAACCGCCACCGTTTCTGCTGTCCCCGCTGTCCCACCGCCGCCGTTTCTGCTGTCCCCGCTGTCCCACCGCCGCCGTTTCTGCTGTCTCCGCTGTCCCAGTGCTGCCGTTTCTGCTGTCCCCGCTGTCCCACTGCTGCCGTTTCTGCTGTCCCCGCTGTCCCACCGCCGCCGTTTCCGTTGTCCCCGCTGACCCACCGCCGCCATTTCTGCTGTCCCCGCTGTCCCACCGCCGCCATTTCTGCTGTCCCCGCTGTCCCACTGCCGCCGTTTCTGCTGTCCCCGCTGTCCAACTGTCGCCGTTTCCGTTGTCCCCGCTGTCCCACCGCCGCCATTTCTGCTGTCCCCGCTGTCCCACTGCCGCCGTTTCTGCTGTCCCCGCTGTCCCACCGCTGCCATTTCTGCTGTCCCCGCTGTCCCACCGCCGCCGTTTCTGCTTTCCCCGCTGTCCCACTGCCGCCGTTTCCGCTGTCCCCGCTGTCCCACCGCCGCCATTTCTGCTGTCTCTTCTGTCCCACCGCCGCCGTTTCTGCTGTCCCACCGCCGCCGTTTCTGCTGTCCCCGCTTTCCCACTGCTGCTGTTTCTGCTGTCCCCACTGTCCCACCGCCGCTTTTTCTGCTGTCCCCGCTGTCCCACTGCCGCCGTTTCCGCTGTCCCCGCTTTCCCACCGCTGCCGTTTCTGCTGTCCCCGCTGTCCCACCGCCGCCGTTTCCTCTGTCCCACCGCCGCCATTTCTGCTGTCCCCGCTGTCCCACTGCCGCCGTTTCTGCTGTCCCCGCTGTCCCACCGCTGCCGTTTCTGCTGTCCCCGCTGTCCCACCGCCGCCGTTTCCTCTGTCCTACCGCCGCCGTTTCTGCTGTCCCCGCTTTCCCACTGCTGCAGTTTCTGCTGTCCCCGCTGTCCCACCGCCGCCGTTTTTGCTGTCCCCGCTGTTCCACTGCTGCCGTTTCTGCTGTCCCCGCTGTCCCACCGCCGCCATTTCCTCTGTCCTACCGCCGCCGTTTCTGCTGTCCCCGCTTTCCCACTGCTGCAGTTTCTGCTGTCCCCGCTGTCCCACCGCCGCCGTTTCTGCTGTCCCCGCTGTCCCACCGCTGCCGTTTCTGCTGTCCCCGCTGTCCCACCGCCGCCGTTTCTGCTTTCCCCGCTGTCCCACTGCCGCCGTTTCCGCTGTCCCCGCTGTCCCACCGCCGCCATTTCTGCTGTCTCTTCTGTCCCACCGCCGCCGTTTCTGCTGTCCCACCGCCGCCGTTTCTGCTGTCCCCGCTTTCCCACTGCTGCTGTTTCTGCTGTCCCCACTGTCCCAAAGCCGCTTTTTCTGCTGTCCCCGCTGTCCCACTGCCGCCGTTTCCGCTGTCCCCGCTGTCTCACCGCCACCGTTTCTGCTGTCTCCGCTGTCCCACCGCCACCGTTTCTGCTGTCCCCGCTGTCCCTCCGCCGCCGTTTCCGCTGTCCCCGCTGTCCCACCACCGCCATTTCTGCTGTCCCACTGCCGCCGTTTCTGCTGTCTCCGCTGTCCCACCGCCGCCGTTTCTGCTGTCCCACTGCCGCCGTTTCTGCTGTCCCCGCTGTCCCACCGCCGCCGTTTCCGCTGTCCCACCGCCGCCGTTTCTGCTGTCCCAGCTTTCCCACGGCCGCCGTTTCTGCTTCCCCGCTGTCCCACTGCTGCCGTTTCTGCTGTCCCACCGCCACCGTTTCTGCAGTCTCCGCTGTCCCACCGCCACCGTTTCCGCTGTCCCACCGCCACCGTTTCTGCTGTCTCCGCTGTCCCACCGCTGCCGTTTCCGCTGTCCCACCGCCATTTCTGCTGTCTCCGCTGTCCCACCGCCGCCGTTTCTGCTGTCTCCGCTGTCCCACCGCCGCCGTTTCTCCTGTCCCCGCTGTCCCACTGCCGCCGTTTCTGCTGTCTCCACTGTCCCACTGCTGCCGTTTCTGCTGTCCCCGCTGTCCCACCGCCGCCGTTTCCGCTGTCCCACGGCCGCCGTTTCTGCTGTCCCACGGCCGCCGTTTCCACTGTCCCCGCTGTCCCAACGCCGCCGTTTCCGTTGTCCCACCGCCGCCGTTTCCGCTGTCCCCGCTGTCCCAACGCCGCCGTTTCTGCTGTCCCCGCTGTCCCAACGCCGCCATTTCCGATGTCCCACTGCCACCATTTCTGCTGTCCCCGCTGTCCCACCGCCGCTGTTTCTGCTGTCCCCGCTGTCCCACTGCCGCCGTTTCCGCTGTCCCACTGCCACCATTTCTGCTGTCTCCGCTGTCCCACCGCCTCCGTTTCTGCTGTCCCCGCTGTCCCATTGCCGCAGTTTCTGCTGTCCCCGCTGTCCCACTGCCGCCGTTTCTGCTGTCCCACCGCCGCCGTTTCTGCTGTCTCCGCTGTCCCACTGCCGCCGTTTCTGCTGTCCCACTGCCGCCGTTTCCGCTGTCCCACCGCCGCCGTTTCTGCTGTCCCACTGCCGCCGTTTCTGCTGCCCCTCTGTCCCACTGCCGCCGTTTCCGCTGTCCCCGCTGTCCCGCCGCCGCCGTTTCCGCTGTCCCCGCTGTCCCACCGCCGCCATTTCTGCTGTCACCGCTGTCCCACCGCCGCCATTTCTGCTGTCCCCGCTGTCCCACCGCCGCCGTTTCCGCTGTCCCACCGCCGCCGTTTCTGCTGTCTCCGCTGTCCCACCGCCGCCGTTTCCGCTGTCCCACCGCCGTTTCTGCTGTCCTTGCTTTCCCACTGCCGCCGTTTTTGCTGTCCCCGCTGTCCCACCGCTGCCGTTTCTGCTGTCCCCGCTGTCCCACCGCTGCCGTTTCTGCTGTCTCCACTGTCCCTTCGCCGCCGTTTCTGCTGTCCGCGCTGTCCCACCGCCGCCATTTCTGCTGTCCCCGCTGTCCCACCGCCGCCATTTCTGCTGTCCCCGCTGTCCCACCGCCGCCGTTTCTGCTGTCTCCGCTGTCCCACCGCCGCCGTTTCTGCTGTCCGCGCTGTCCCACCGCCGCCGTTTCTGCTGTCTCCGCTGTCACACCGCCGCCGTTTCTGCTGTCCCCGCTGTCCCACCGCCGCCGTTTCTGCTGTCCCTGCTGTCCCACCGCCGCCGTTTCTGCTGTCTCCGCTGTCCCACTGCTGCCGTTTCTGCTGTCCGCGCTGTCCCACCGCCGCCGTTTCTGCTGTCTCCGCTGTCCCACCGCCGCCGTTTCTGCTGTCCCCGCTGTCCCACCGCCGCCGTTTCTGCTGTCCCCGCTGTCCCATTGCCGCCATTTCTGCTGTCCCCGCTGTCCCACTGCCGCCGTTTCTGCTGTCCCACCGCCGCCGTTTCTGCTGTCCCCGCTGTCCCACTGCCGCCGTTTCTGCTGTCCCACTGCCGTCGTTTCTGCTGTCCCACCGCCTCCGTTTCTGCTGTTCCCGCTTTCCCACCGCTGCCGTTTCTGCTGTCCCCTCTGTCCCACCGCCGGCGTTTCTGCTGTCCCCGCTGTCCCACCACCGCCGTTTCTCCTGTCCCTGCTGTCCCACCACCGCCGTTTCTGCTGTCCCCGCTGTCCCGCCACCGCCGTTTCTGCTGTCCCACTGCTGCAGTTTCTGCTGTCTCCGCTTTCCCACCACCGCCGTTTCTGCTGTCCCCGCTGTCCCACTGCCACCGTTTCCACTGTCCCCGCTGTTCCACCGCCGCCGTTTCTGCTGTCCCACTGCCGTCGTTTCTGCTGTCCCACCGCCTCCGTTTCTGCTGTCCCCGCTTTCCCACCGCTGCCGTTTCTGCTGTCCCCGCTGTCCCACCGCCGCCCTTTCTGCTGTCCCCGCTGTCCCACCGCCGCCGTTTCTGCTGTCTCCGCTGTCCCACCGTCGCCGTTTCTGCTGTCCCACCGCCGCCGTTTCTTCTGCCTCCACTGTCCCACCGCCGCCGTTTCTGCTGTCCCACTGCCGCCGTTTCTGCTGTCTCCGCTGTCCCACCGCCGCCGTTTCTGCTGTCTCACCGCCACCGTTTCTGCTGTCTCCGCTGTCCCACCGCCGCCGTTTCTGCTGTCCCCGCTGTCCCTCCGCCGCCGTTTCCGCTGTCCCCGCTGTCCCACCACCGCCGTTTCTGCTGTCCCACTGCCACCGTTTCTGCTGTCTCTGCTGTCCCACCGCCGCCGTTTCCGCTGTCCCACCGCCGCCGTTTCTGCTGTCCCAGCTTTCCCACGGCCGCCGTTTCTGCTGTTCCCGCTGTCCCACTGCTGCCGTTTCTGCTGTCCCACCGCCACCGTTTCTGCTGTCTCCGCTGTCCCACCGCCACCGTTTCCGCTGTCCCACCGCCACCGTTTCTGCTGTCTCCGCTGTCCCACCGCTGCCGTTTCCGCTGTCCCACCGCCATTTCTGCTGTCTCCGCTGTCCCACCGTCGCCGTTTCTGCTGTCTCCGCTGTCCCACCGCCGCCGTTTCTGCTGTCCCCGCTGTCCCACTGCCGCCGTTTCTGCTGTCCCCACTCTCCCACCGCTGCCGTTTCTGCTGTGCCCACTTTCCCACCGCCAACATTTCCGCTGTCCCACTGCCACTGTTTCTGCTGTCTCCACTGTCCCACTGCCACCGTTTCTGCTGTCCCACCGCCGCCGTTTCTGCTGTCTCCGCTGTCCAACCGCCGCCGTTTCTGCTGTCCCCGCTGTCCCACCGCCGCCGTTTCTGCTGTCCCCGCTGTCCCACCGCCGCCGTTTCTGCTGTCTCCGCTGTCCCAGTGCTGCCGTTTCTGCTGTCCCCGCTGTCCCACTGCTGCCGTTTCTGCTGTCCCCGCTGTCCCACCGCCGCCGTTTCCGTTGTCCCCGCTGACCCACCGCCGCCATTTCTGCTGTCCCCGCTGTCCCACCGCCGCCATTTCTGCTGTCCCCGCTGTCCCACTGCCGCCGTTTCTGCTGTCCCCGCTGTCCAACTGTCGCCGTTTCCGTTGTCCCCGCTGTCCCACCGCCGCCATTTCTGCTGTCCCCGCTGTCCCACTGCCGCCGTTTCTGCTGTCCCCGCTGTCCCACCGCTGCCATTTCTGCTGTCCCCGCTGTCCCACCGCCGCCGTTTCTGCTTTCCCCGCTGTCCCACTGCCGCCGTTTCCGCTGTCCCCGCTGTCCCACCGCCGCCATTTCTGCTGTCTCTTCTGTCCCACCGCCGCCGTTTCTGCTGTCCCACCGCCGCCGTTTCTGCTGTCCCCGCTTTCCCACTGCTGCTGTTTCTGCTGTCCCCACTGTCCCACCGCCGCTTTTTCTGCTGTCCCCGCTGTCCCACTGCCGCCGTTTCCGCTGTCCCCGCTTTCCCACCGCTGCCGTTTCTGCTGTCCCCGCTGTCCCACCGCCGCCGTTTCCTCTGTCCCACCGCCGCCATTTCTGCTGTCCCCGCTGTCCCACTGCCGCCGTTTCTGCTGTCCCCGCTGTCCCACCGCTGCCGTTTCTGCTGTCCCCGCTGTCCCACCGCCGCCGTTTCCTCTGTCCTACCGCCGCCGTTTCTGCTGTCCCCGCTTTCCCACTGCTGCAGTTTCTGCTGTCCCCGCTGTCCCACCGCCGCCGTTTTTGCTGTCCCCGCTGTTCCACTGCTGCCGTTTCTGCTGTCCCCGCTGTCCCACCGCCGCCATTTCCTCTGTCCTACCGCCGCCGTTTCTGCTGTCCCCGCTTTCCCACTGCTGCAGTTTCTGCTGTCCCCGCTGTCCCACCGCCGCCGTTTCTGCTGTCCCCGCTGTCCCACCGCTGCCGTTTCTGCTGTCCCCGCTGTCCCACCGCCGCCGTTTCTGCTTTCCCCGCTGTCCCACTGCCGCCGTTTCCGCTGTCCCCGCTGTCCCACCGCCGCCATTTCTGCTGTCTCTTCTGTCCCACCGCCGCCGTTTCTGCTGTCCCACCGCCGCCGTTTCTGCTGTCCCCGCTTTCCCACTGCTGCTGTTTCTGCTGTCCCCACTGTCCCAAAGCCGCTTTTTCTGCTGTCCCCGCTGTCCCACTGCCGCCGTTTCCGCTGTCCCCGCTGTCCCACCGCCGCCATTTCTGCTGTCCCCGCTGTCCCACTGCCGCCGTTTCTGCTGTCCCCGCTGTCCCACCGCTGCCGTTTCTGCTGTCCCCGCTGTCCCACCGCCGCCGTTTCTGATGTCTCCGCTGTCCCACCGCCGCCGTTTCTGCTGTCCCCGCTGTCCCACCGCCGCCGTGTCTGCTGTCTCATCTTTCGCACCGCCGCCGTTTCTGCTGTCTCCACTTTCCCACCGCCGCCGTTTCTGCTGTCCCCGCTGTCCCACCGCCGCCGTTTCTGCTGTCTCCACTTTCCCACCGCCGCCGTTTTTGCTGTCCCCGCTGTCCCACTGCCGACGTTTCCGCTGTCCCCGCAGTCCCACCGCCGCCGTTTCTGCTGTCCCCGCTGTCCCACTGCCGCCGTTTCCGCTGTCCCACTGCCGTCGTTTCTCTAGTCCCACCGCCTCCGTTTCTGCTGTTCCCGCTTTCCCACCGCTGCCGTTTCTGCTGTCCCCTCTGTCCCACCGCCGGCGTTTCTGCTGTCCCCGCTGTCCCACCGCCGCCATTTCTGCTGTCCCCGCTGTCCCACCACCGCCGTTTCGCCTGTCCCTGCTGTCCCACCACCGCCGTTTCCGCTGTCCCCGCTGTCCCACCACCGCCGTTTCTGCTGTCCCACTGCTGCAGTTTCTGCTGTCTCCGCTTTCCCACCACCGCCGTTTCTGCTGTCCCCGCTGTCCCACCGCCACCGTTTCCACTGTCCCCGCTGTTCCACCGCCGCCGTTTCTGCTGTCCCACTGCCGTCGTTTCTGCTGTCCCACCGCCTCCGTTTCTGCTGTCCCCGCTTTCGCACCGCTGCCGTTTCTGCTGTCCCCGCTGTCCCACCGCCGCCGTTTCTGCTGTCCCCGCTGTCCCACCGCCGCCGTTTCTGCTGTCTCCGCTGTCCCACCGTCGTCGTTTCTGCTGTCCCACCGCCGCCGTGTCTTCTGCCTCCACTGTCCCACCGCCGCCGTTTCTGCTGTCCCACTGCCGCCGTTTCTGCTGTCTCCGCTGTCCCACCGCCGCCGTTTCTGCTGTCTCACCGCCACCGTTTCTGCTGTCTCCGCTGTCCCACCGCCGCCGTTTCTGCTGTCCCCGCTGTCCCTCCGCCGCCGTTTCCGCTGTCCCCGCTGTCCCACCACCGCCATTTCTGCTGTCCCACTGCCGCCGTTTCTGCTGTCTCCGCTGTCCCACCGCCGCCGTTTCTGCTGTCCCACTGCCGCCGTTTCTGCTGTCCCCGCTGTCCCACCGCCGCCGTTTCCGCTGTCCCACCGCCGCCGTTTCTGCTGTCCCAGCTTTCCCACGGCCGCCGTTTCTGCTTCCCCGCTGTCCCACTGCTGCCGTTTCTGCTGTCCCACCGCCACCGTTTCTGCTGTCTCCGCTGTCCCACCGCCACCGTTTCCGCTGTCCCACCGCCACCGTTTCTGCTGTCTCCGCTGTCCCACCGCTGCCGTTTCCGCTGTCCCACCGCCATTTCTGCTGTCTCCGCTGTCCCACCGCCGCCGTTTCTGCTGTCTCCGCTGTCCCACCGCCGCCGTTTCTCCTGTCCCCGCTTCCCACTGCCGCCGTTTCTGCTGTCTCCACTGTCCCACTGCTGCCGTTTCTGCTGTCCCCGCTGTCCCACCGCCGCCGTTTCCGCTGTCCCACGGCCGCCGTTTCTGCTGTCCCACGGCCGCCGTTTCCGCTGTCCCCGCTGTCCCAACGCCGCCGTTTCCGTTGTCCCACCGCCGCCGTTTCCGCTGTCCCCGCTGTCCCAACGCCGCCGTTTCTGCTGTCCCCGCTGTCCCAACGCCGCCATTTCCGCTGTCCCACTGCCACCATTTCTGCTGTCCCCGCTGTCCCACCGCCGCTGTTTCTGCTGTCCCCGCTGTCCCACTGCCGCCGTTTCCGCTGTCCCACTGCCACCATTTCTGCTGTCTCCGCTGTCCCACCGCCTCCGTTTCTGCTGTCCCCGCTGTCCCATTGCCGCAGTTTCTGCTGTCCCCGCTGTCCCACTGCCGCCGTTTCTGCTGTCCCACCGCCGCCGTTTCTGCTGTCTCCGCTGTCCCACTGCCGCCGTTTCTGCTGTCCCACTGCCGCCGTTTCCGCTGTCCCACCGCCGCCGTTTCTGCTGTCCCAGTGCCGCCGTTTCTGCTGCCCCTCTGTCCCACTGCCGCCGTTTCCGCTGTCCCCGCTGTCCCGCCGCCGCCGTTTCCGCTGTCCCCGCTGTCCCACCGCCGCCATTTCTGCTGTCACCGCTGTCCCACCGCCGCCATTTCTGCTGTCCCCGCTGTCCCACCGCCGCCGTTTCCGCTGTCCCACCGCCGCCGTTTCTGCTGTCTCCGCTGTCCCACCGCCGCCGTTTCCGCTGTCCCACCGCCGTTTCTGCTGTCCTTGCTTTCCCACTGCCGCCGTTTTTGCTGTCCCCGCTGTCCCACCGCTGCCGTTTCTGCTGTCCCCGCTGTCCCACCGCCGCCGTTTCTGCTGTCTCCACTGTCCCTTCGCCGCCGTTTCTGCTGTCCGCGCTGTCCCACCGCCGCCGTTTCTGCTGTCCCCGCTGTCCCACCGCCGCCATTTCTGCTGTCCCCGCTGTCCCACCGCCGCCGTTTCTGCTGTCTCCGCTGTCCCACCGCCGCCGTTTCTGCTGTCCGCGCTGTCCCACCGCCGCCGTTTCTGCTGTCTCCGCTGTCACACCGCCGCCGTTTCTGCTGTCCCCGCTGTCACACCGCCGCCGTTTCTGCTGTCCCTGCTGTCCCACCGCCGCCGTTTCTGCTGTCTCCGCTGTCCCACTGCTGCCGTTTCTGCTGTCCGCGCTGTCCCACCGCCGCCGTTTCTGCTGTCTCCGCTGTCCCACCGCCGCCGTTTCTGCTGTCCCCGCTGTCCCACCGCCGCCGTTTCTGCTGTCCCCGCTGTCCCATTGCCGCCATTTCTGCTGTCCCCGCTGTCCCACTGCCGCCGTTTCTGCTGTCCCACCGCCGCCGTTTCTGCTGTCCCCGCTGTCCCACTGCCGCCGTTTCTGCTGTCCCACTGCCGTCGTTTCTGCTGTCCCACCGCCTCCGTTTCTGCTGTTCCCGCTTTCCCACCGCTGCCGTTTCTGCTGTCCCCTCTGTCCCACCGCCGGCGTTTCTGCTGTCCCCGCTGTCCCACCGCCGCCATTTCTGCTGTCCCCGCTGTCCCACCACCGCCGTTTCTCCTGTCCCTGCTGTCCCACCACCGCCGTTTCCGCTGTCCCCGCTGTCCCGCCACCGCCGTTTCTGCTGTCCCACTGCTGCAGTTTCTGCTGTCTCCGCTTTCCCACCACCGCCGTTTCTGCTGTCCCCGCTGTCCCACTGCCACCGTTTCCACTGTCCCCGCTGTTCCACCGCCGCCGTTTCTGCTGTCCCACCGCCTCCGTTTCTGCTGTTCCCGCTTTCCCACCGCTGCCGTTTCTGCTGTCCCCTCTGTCCCACCGCCGGCGTTTCTGCTGTCCCCGCTGTCCCACCGCCGCCATTTCTGCTGTCCCCGCTGTCCCACCACCGCCGTTTCTCCTGTCCCTGCTGTCCCACCACCGCCGTTTCCGCTGTCCCCGCTGTCCCGCCACCGCCGTTTCTGCTGTCCCACTGCTGCAGTTTCTGCTGTCTCCGCTTTCCCACCACCGCCGTTTCTGCTGTCCCCGCTGTCCCACTGCCACCGTTTCCACTGTCCCCGCTGTTCCACCGCCGCCATTTCTGCTGTCTCTTCTGTCCCACCGCCGCCGTTTCTGCTGTCCCACCGCCGCCGTTTCTGCTGTCCCCGCTTTCCCACTGCTGCTGTTTCTGCTGTCCCCACTGTCCCACCGCCGCTTTTTCTGCTGTCCCCGCTGTCCCACTGCCGCCGTTTCCGCTGTCCCCGCTTTCCCACCGCTGCCGTTTCTGCTGTCCCCGCTGTCCCACCGCCGCCGTTTCCTCTGTCCCACCGCCGCCATTTCTGCTGTCCCCGCTGTCCCACTGCCGCCGTTTCTGCTGTCCCCGCTGTCCCACCGCTGCCGTTTCTGCTGTCCCCGCTGTCCCACCGCCGCCGTTTCCTCTGTCCTACCGCCGCCGTTTCTGCTGTCCCCGCTTTCCCACTGCTGCAGTTTCTGCTGTCCCCGCTGTCCCACCGCCGCCGTTTTTGCTGTCCCCGCTGTTCCACTGCTGCCGTTTCTGCTGTCCCCGCTGTCCCACCGCCGCCATTTCCTCTGTCCTACCGCCGCCGTTTCTGCTGTCCCCGCTTTCCCACTGCTGCAGTTTCTGCTGTCCCCGCTGTCCCACCGCCGCCGTTTCTGCTGTCCCCGCTGTCCCACCGCTGCCGTTTCTGCTGTCCCCGCTGTCCCACCGCCGCCGTTTCTGCTTTCCCCGCTGTCCCACTGCCGCCGTTTCCGCTGTCCCCGCTGTCCCACTGCCGCCATTTCTGCTGTCTCTTCTGTCCCACCTCCGCCGTTTCCGCTGTCCCACTGCCGCCGTTTCCCCTGTCCCCGCTGTCCCACCGCCGCCGTTTCCACTGTCCCACCGCCGCCGTTTCCGCTGTCCCACTGCCACCGTTTCTGCTGTCTCCGCTGTCCCACTGCTGCCCTTTCTGCTGTCCCCGCTGTCCCACCGCCGCTGTTTCTGCTGTCCCCGCTGTCCCACCGCCGCCGTTTCCGCTGTCCCACCGCCACCGTTTCTGCTCTCTCCGCTGTCCCACCGCCGCCGTTTCTGCTGTCTCCGCTGTCCCACTGCTGCCGTTTCTGCTGTCCCCGCTGTCCCACTGCCGCTGTTTCTGCTGTCTCCGCTGTCCCACTGCTGCCGTTTCTGCTGTCTCCGCTGTCCCACCGCCGCCGTTTCCGCTGTCCCACGGCCGCCGTTTCTGCTCTCTCCGCTGTCCCACCGCCGCCGTTTCTGCTGTCCCCGCTGTCCCACCGCCGCCGTTTCTGCTGTCTCCGCTGTCCCACTGCTGCCGTTTCTGCTGTCCCCGCTGTCCAACTGCCGCTGTTTCTGCTGTCCCCGCTGTCCCACCGCCGCCATTTCCGCTGTCCCACTGCTGTTTCTGCTGTCTCAGCTGTCCCACCGCCGCCGTTTCTGCTGTCTCCGCTGTCCCACCGCCGCCGTTTCTGCTGTCCCCGCTGTCCCACTGCCACCGTTTCTGCTGTCTCCACTGCCCCACTGCCGCCGTTTCTGCTGTCCCACCGCCACCATTTCTGCTGTCTCCGCTGTCCCACCGCCGCTGTTTCTGCTGTCCCCGTTGTCCCACTGCCGCCGTTTCCGCTGTCCCACTGCCACCATTTCTGCTGTCTCCGCTGTCCCACCGCCTCCGTTTCTGCTGTCCCCGCTGTCCCATTGCCGCCGTTTCTGCTGTCCCCGCTGTCCCACTGCCGCCGTTTCTGCTGTCCCACCGCCGCCGTTTCTGCTGTCTCCACTGTCCCACTGCCGCCGTTTCTGCTGTTCCACTGCCGCCGTTTCCGCTGTCCCACCGCCGCCGTTTCTGCTGTCCCACTGCCGCCGTTTCTGCTGCCCCTCTGTCCCACCGCCGCCGTTTCCGCTGTCCCCGCTGTCCCACCGCCGCCGTTTCCGCTATACCCGCTGTCCCACCGCCGCCATTTCTGCTGTCACCGCTGTCCCACCGCCGCCATTTCTGCTGTCCCCGCTGTCCCACCGCCGCCGTTTCCGCTGTCCCACCGCTGCCATTTCTGCTGTCTCCGCTGTCCCACCGCCGCCGTTTCCGCTGTCCCACTGCCGTTTCTGCTGTCCTTGCTTTCCCACTGCCGCCGCTTCTGCTGTCCCCGCTGTCCCACCGCTGCCGTTTCTGCTGTCCCCGCTGTCCCACCGCCGCCGTTTCTGCTGTCTCCGCTGTCCCACCGCCGCCGTTTCTGCTGTCCATGCTGTCCCACCGCCGCCGTTTCTGCTGTCTCCGCTGTCACACCGCCGCCATTTCTGCTGTCCTTGCTTTCCTACCGCCGCCGTTTCTGCTGTACCCGCTGTCCCACCGCCGCCGTTTCTGCTGTCCCCGCTGTCCCACCGCCGCCGTTTCTGCAGTCTCCGCTGTCCCACCGCCGCCGTTTCTGCTGTCCGCGCTGTCCCACCGCCGCTGTTTCTGCTGTCTCCGCTGTCACACCGCCGCCGTTTCTGCTGTCCCCGCTGTCCCACCGCCGCCGTTTCTGCTGTCCCTGCTGTCCCACCGCCGCCATTTCTGCTGTCTCCGCTGTCCCACTGCTGCCGTTTCTGCTGTCCGCGCTGTCCCACCGCCGCCGTTTCTGCTGTCTCCGCTGTCCCACCGCCGCCGTTTCTGCTGTCCCCGCTGTCCCACCGCCGCCGTTTCTGCTGTCCCCGCTGTCCCATTGCCGCCGTTTCTGCTGTCCCCGCTGTCCCACTGCCCCCGTTTCTGCTGTCCCACCGCCGCCGTTTCTGCTGTCTCCGCTGTCCCACCGCCGGCGTTTCTGCTGTCCCCGCTGTCCCACCGCCGCCGTTTCTGCTGTCCCCGCTGTCCCACCACCGCCGTTTCTCCTGTCCCCGCTGTCCCACCACCGCCGTTTCCGCTGTCCCCGCTGTCCCACCACCGCCGTTTCTACTGTCCCACTGCTGCAGTTTCTGCTGTCTCCACTTTCCCACCACCGCCGTTTCTGCTCTCCCCGCTGTCCCACCGCCACCGTTTCCGCTGTCCCCGCTGTCCCACCGCCGCCGTTTCTGCTGTCCCACTGCCGTCGTTTCTGCTGTCCCACCGCCTCCATTTCTGCTGTCCCCGCTTTCCCACCGCTGCCGTTTCTGCTGTCCCCGCTGTCCCACCGCCGCCGTTTCTGCTGTCCCCGCTGTCCCACCGCCGCCGTTTCTGCTGTCTCCGCTGTCCCACCGTCGCCGTTTCTGCTTTTCCACCGCCGCCGTTTCTTCTGCCTCCACTGTCCCACCGCCGCCGTTTCTGCTGTCCCACTGCCGCCGTTTCTGCTGTCTCCGCTGTCCCACCGCCGCCGTTTCTGCTGTCTCACCGTCACCGTTTCTGCTGTCTCCGCTGTCCCACCGCCGCCGTTTCTGCTGTCCCCGCTGTCCCTCCGCCGCCGTTTCCGCTGTCCCCGCTGTCCCACCACCGCCTTTTCTGCTGTCCCACTGCCGCCGTTTTTGCTGTCTCCGCTGTCCCACTGCTGCCGTTTCTGCTGTCCCCGCTGTCCCATTGCCGCCATTTCTGCTGTCCCCGCTGTCCCACTGCCGCCGTTTCTGCTGTCCCACCGCCGCCGTTTCTGCTGTCCCCGCTGTCCCACTGCCGCCGTTTCTGCTGTCCCACTGCCGTCGTTTCTGCTGTCCCACCGCCTCCGTTTCTGCTGTTCCCGCTTTCCCACCGCTGCCGTTTCTGCTGTCCCCTCTGTCCCACCGCCGGCGTTTCTGCTGTCCCCGCTGTCCCACCGCCGCCATTTCTGCTGTCCCCGCTGTCCCACCACCGCCGTTTCTCCTGTCCCTGCTGTCCCACCACCGCCGTTTCCGCTGTCCCCGCTGTCCCGCCACCGCCGTTTCTGCTGTCCCACTGCTGCAGTTTCTGCTGTCTCCGCTTTCCCACCACCGCCGTTTCTGCTGTCCCCGCTGTCCCACTGCCACCGTTTCCACTGTCCCCGCTGTTCCACCGCCGCCGTTTCTGCTGTCCCACTGCCGTCGTTTCTGCTGTCCCACCGCCTCCGTTTCTGCTGTCCCCGCTTTCCCACCGCTGCCGTTTCTGCTGTCCCCGCTGTCCCACCGCCGCCCTTTCTGCTGTCCCCGCTGTCCCACCGCCGCCGTTTCTGCTGTCTCCGCTGTCCCACCGTCGCCGTTTCTGCTGTCCCACCGCCGCCGTTTCTTCTGCCTCCACTGTCCCACCGCCGCCGTTTCTGCTGTCCCACTGCCGCCGTTTCTGCTGTCTCCGCTGTCCCACCGCCGCCATTTCTGCTGTCTCACCGCCACCGTTTCTGCTGTCTCCGCTGTCCCACCGCCGCCGTTTCTGCTGTCCCCGCTGTCCCTCCGCCGCCGTTTCCGCTGTCCCCGCTGTCCCACCACCGCCGTTTCTGCTGTCCCACTGCCGCCGTTTCTGCTGTCTCCGCTGTCCCACCGCCGCCGTTTCCGCTGTCCCACCGCCGCCGTTTCTGCTGTCCAGCTTTCCCACGGCCGCCGTTTCTGCTGTTCCCGCTGTCCCACTGCTGCCGTTTCTGCTGTCCCACCGCCACCGTTTCTGCTGTCTCCGCTGTCCCACCGCCACCGTTTCCGCTGTCCCACCGCCACCGTTTCTGCTGTCTCCGCTGTCCCACCGCTGCCGTTTCCGCTGTCCCACCGCCATTTCTGCTGTCTCCGCTGTCCCACCGTCGCCGTTTCTGCTGTCTCCGCTGTCCCACCGCCGCCGTTTCTGCTGTCCCCGCTGTCCCACTGCCGCCGTTTCTGCTGTCCCCACTCTCCCACCACTGCCGTTTCTGCTGTGCCCACTGTCCCACCGCCAACATTTCCGCTGTCCCACTGCCACTGTTTCTGCTGTCTCCACTGTCCCACTGCCACCGTTTCTGCTGTCCCACCGCCGCCGTTTCTGCTGTCTCCGCTGTCCAACCGCCGCCGTTTCTGCTGTCCCCGCTGTCCCACCGCCGCCGTTTCTGCTGTCCCCGCTGTCCCACCGCCGCCGTTTCTGCTGTCTCCGCTGTCCCAGTGCTGCCGTTTCTGCTGTCCCCGCTGTCCCACTGCCGCCGTTTCTGCTGTCCCCGCTGTCCCACCGCCGCCGTTTCCGTTGTCCCCGCTGACCCACCGCCGCCATTTCTGCTGTCCCCGCTGTCCCACCGCCGCCATTTCTGCTGTCCCCGCTGTCCCACTGCCGCCGTTTCTGCTGTCCCCGCTGTCCAACTGTCGCCATTTCCGTTGTCCCCGCTGTCCCACCGCCGCCATTTCTGCTGTCCCCGCTGTCCCACTGCCGCCGTTTCTGCTGTCCCCGCTGTCCCACCGCTGCCGTTTCTGCTGTCCCCGCTGTCCCACCGCCGCCGTTTCCTCTGTCCTACCGCCGCCGTTTCTGCTGTCCCCGCTTTCCCACCGCTGCCGTTTCTGCTGTCCCCGCTGTCCCACCGCCGCCGTTTCCTCTGTCCCACCGCCGCCATTTCTGCTGTCCCCGCTGTCCCACCGCCGCCGTTTCTGCTGTCCCCGCTGTCCCACCGCTGCCGTTTCTGCTGTCCCCGCTGTCCCACCGCCGCCGTTTCCTCTGTCCTACCGCCGCCGTTTCTGCTGTCCCCGCTTTCCCACTGCTGCAGTTTCTGCTGTCCCCGCTGTCCCACCGCCGCCGTTTTTGCTGTCCCCGCTGTTCCACTGCTGCCGTTTCTGCTGTCCCCGCTGTCCCACCGCCGCCATTTCCTCTGTCCTACCGCCGCCGTTTCTGCTGTCCCCGCTTTCCCACTGCTGCAGTTTCTGCTGTCCCCGCTGTCCCACCGCCGCCGTTTCTGCTGTCCCCGCTGTCCCACCGCTGCCGTTTCTGCTGTCCCCGCTGTCCCACCGCCGCCGTTTCTGCTTTCCCCGCTGTCCCACTGCCGCCGTTTCCGCTGTCCCCGCTGTCCCACCGCCGCCATTTCTGCTGTCTCTTCTGTCCCACCGCCGCCGTTTCTGCTGTCCCACCGCCGCCGTTTCTGCTGTCCCCGCTTTCCCACTGCTGCTGTTTCTGCTGTCCCCACTGTCCCACCGCCGCTTTTTCTGCTGTCCCCGCTGTCCCACTGCCGCCGTTTCCGCTGTCCCCGCTGTCCCACCGCCGCCATTTCTGCTGTCCCCGCTGTCCCACTGCCGCCGTTTCTGCTGTCCCCGCTGTCCCACCGCTGCCGTTTCTGCTGTCCCCGCTGTCCCACCGCCGCCGTTTCTGATGTCTCCGCTGTCCCACCGCCGCCGTTTCTGCTGTCCCCGCTGTCCCACCGCCGCCGTGTCTGCTGTCTCGTCTTTCGCACCGCCGCCGTTTCTGCTGTCTCCACTTTCCCACCGCCGCCGTTTCTGCTGTCCCCGCTGTCCCACCGCCGCCGTTTCTGCTGTCTCCACTTTCCCACCGCCGCCGTTTTTGCTGTCCCCGCTGTCCCACTGCCGACGTTTCCGCTGTCCCCGCAGTCCCACCGCCGCCGTTTCTGCTGTCCCCGCTGTCCCACTGCCGCCGTTTCCGCTGTCCCACCGCCGTTTCTGCTATCTCCGCTGTCCCACCGCTGCCGTTTCCGTTGTCCCCGCTGTCCCACAGCCGCCATTTCTGGTGTCCCCGCTGTCCCACTGTCGCCGTTTCCACTGTCCTCCGCCGCCGTTTCTGCTGTCTCCTCTTTCCCACCGCCGCCGTTTCTGCTGTCTCCACTTTCCCACCGCCGCCGTTACCGTTGTCCCCGCTGTCCCACCGCCGCCATTTCTGGTGTCCCCGCTGTCCCACTGTCGCCGTTTCCGTTGTCCCCGCTGTCCCACCGCTGCTGTTTCTGCTCTCCCCGCTGTCCCACAGCCGCCGTTTCTGCTGTCCCCGCTTTCCCAATGCCGCCATTTCTGCTGTCCAACTGCCACCGTTTCTGCTGTCTCCGCTGTCCCACCGCCGCCGTTTCTGCTGTCCCCGCTGTCCCACCGCCGCCGTTTCTACTGTCTCCTCTTTCCCACCGCCGCCGTTTCTGCTGTCTCCACTTTCCCACCGCCGCCGTTTCTGCTCTCCCCGCTGTCCCACCGCTGCCGTTTCTGCTGTCTCCACTTTCCCACCGCCGCCGTTTCTGCTGTCCCCGCTGTCCCACTGCTGCCGTTTCCGCTGTCCCCGCTGTCCCACCGCTACCGTTTGTGCTGTCCCCGCTGTCCCACTGCCGCCGTTTCCGCTGTCCCCGCTGTCCCACTGCTGCCGTTTCCGCTGTCCCCGCTGTCCCACCGCCGCCGTTTCTGCTGTCCCACCGCCGCCGTTTCTGCTGTCCCCGCTGTCCCACCGCCGCCGTTTCCGCTGTCCCACCGCCGCCGTTTCTGCTGTCTCCGCTGTCCCACCGCTGCCGTTTCCGCTATCCCACCACCGTTTCTGCTGTCTCCGCTGTCCCACTGCTGCCGTTTCTGCTGTCCCCTCTGTCCCACAGCCGCCGTTTCTGCTGTCCCCGCTTTCCCACCGCCGCCATTTCTGCTGTCCAACTGCCACCGTTTCTGCTGTCTCCGCTGTCCCACCGCCGCCATTTCCGCTGTCCCCGCTGTCCCACTGCCGCCGTTTCCGTTGTCCCCGCTGTCCCACCGCCGCCATTTCTGCTGTCCCCGCTGTCCCACTGTCGCCGTTTCCGTTGTCCCCGCTGTCCCACCGTCGCCATTTCTACTGTCCCCGCTGTCCCACTGCCGCCGTTTCTGCTGTCCCCGCTGTCCCACCGCTGCCGTTTCTGCTGTCCCCGCTGTCCAACCGCCGCGGTTTCCTCTGTCCCACCGCCGCCGTTTCTGCTGTCTCCGCTGTCCCACCGCCGCCGTTTCTGCTGTCCCCGCTGTCCCACCGCCGCCGTTTCTACTGTCTCCTCTTTCCCACCGCCGCCGTTTCTGCTGTCTCCACTTTCCCACCGCCGCCGTTTCTGCTCTCCCCGCTGTCCCACCGCTGCCGTTTCTGCTGTCTCCACTTTCCCACCGCCGCCGTTTCTGCTGTCCCCGCTGTCCCACTGCTGCCGTTTCCGCTGTCCCCGCTGTCCCACCGCTACCGTTTGTGCTGTCCCCGCTGTCCCACTGCCGCCGTTTCCGCTGTCCCCGCTGTCCCACTGCTGCCGTTTCCGCTGTCCCCGCTGTCCCACCGCCGCCGTTTCTGCTGTCCCACCGCCGCCGTTTCTGCTGTCCCCGCTGTCCCACCGCCGCCGTTTCCGCTGTCCCACCGCCGCCGTTTCTGCTGTCTCCGCTGTCCCACCGCTGCCGTTTCCGCTATCCCACCACCGTTTCTGCTGTCTCCGCTGTCCCACTGCTGCCGTTTCTGCTGTCCCCTCTGTCCCACAGCCGCCGTTTCTGCTGTCCCCGCTTTCCCACCGCCGCCATTTCTGCTGTCCAACTGCCACCGTTTCTGCTGTCTCCGCTGTCCCACCGCCGCCATTTCCGCTGTCCCCGCTGTCCCACTGCCGCCGTTTCCGTTGTCCCCGCTGTCCCACCGCCGCCATTTCTGCTGTCCCCGCTGTCCCACTGTCGCCGTTTCCGTTGTCCCCGCTGTCCCACCGTCGCCATTTCTACTGTCCCCGCTGTCCCACTGCCGCCGTTTCTGCTGTCCCCGCTGTCCCACCGCTGCCGTTTCTGCTGTCCCCGCTGTCCAACCGCCGCGGTTTCCTCTGTCCCACCGCCGCCGTTTCTGCTGTCACCGCTGTCCCACCGCCGCCGTTTCTGCTGTCCCCGCTGTCCCATTGCCGCCGTTTCTGCTGTCCCCGCTGTCCCACTGCCCCCGTTTCTGCTGTCCCACCGCCGCCGTTTCTGCTGTCTCCGCTGTCCCACCGTCGGCGTTTCTGCTGTCCCCGCTGTCCCACCGCCGCCGTTTCTGCTGTCCCCGCTGTCCCACCACCGCCGTTTCTCCTGTCCCTGCTGTCCCACCACCGCCGTTTCCGCTGTCCCCGCTGTCCCACCACCGCCGTTTCTACTGTCCCACTGCTGCAGTTTCTGCTGTCTCCACTTTCCCACCACCGCCGTTTCTGCTGTCCCCGCTGTCCCACCGCCACCGTTTCCGCTGTCCCCGCTGTCCCACCGCCGCCGTTTCTGCTGTCCCACTGCCGTCGTTTCTGCTGTCCCACCGCCTCCATTTCTGCTGTCCCCGCTTTCCCACCGCTGCCGTTTCTGCTGTCCCCGCTGTCCCACCGCCGCCGTTTCTGCTGTCCCCGCTGTCCCACCGCCGCCGTTTCTGCTGTCTCCGCTGTCCCACCGTCGCCGTTTCTGCTTTTCCACCGCCGCCGTTTCTTCTGCCTCCACTGTCCCACCGCCGCCGTTTCTGCTGTCCCACTGCCGCCGTTTCTGCTGTCTCCGCTGTCCCACCGCCGCCGTTTCTGCTGTCTCACCGTCACCGTTTCTGCTGTCTCCGCTGTCCCACCGCCGCCGTTTCTGCTGTCCCCGCTGTCCCTCCGCCGCCGTTTCCGCTGTCCCCGCTGTCCCACCACCGCCTTTTCTGCTGTCCCACTGCCGCCGTTTTTGCTGTCTCCGCTGTCCCACTGCTGCCGTTTCTGCTGTCCTCGCTGTCCCATTGCCGCCATTTCTGCTGTCCCCGCTGTCCCACTGCCGCCGTTTCTGCTGTCCCACCGCCGCCGTTTCTGCTGTCCCCGCTGTCCCACTGCCGCCGTTTCTGCTGTCCCACTGCCGTCGTTTCTGCTGTCCCACCGCCTCCGTTTCTGCTGTTCCCGCTTTCCCACCGCTGCCGTTTCTGCTGTCCCCTCTGTCCCACCGCCGGCGTTTCTGCTGTCCCCGCTGTCCCACCGCCGCCATTTCTGCTGTCCCCGCTGTCCCACCACCGCCGTTTCTCCTGTCCCTGCTGTCCCACCACCGCCGTTTCCGCTGTCCCCGCTGTCCCGCCACCGCCGTTTCTGCTGTCCCACTGCTGCAGTTTCTGCTGTCTCCGCTTTCCCACCACCGCCGTTTCTGCTGTCCCCGCTGTCCCACTGCCACCGTTTCCACTGTCCCCGCTGTTCCACCGCCGCCGTTTCTGCTGTCCCACTGCCGTCGTTTCTGCTGTCCCACCGCCTCCGTTTCTGCTGTCCCCGCTTTCCCACCGCTGCCGTTTCTGCTGTCCCCGCTGTCCCACCGCCGCCCTTTCTGCTGTCCCCGCTGTCCCACCGCCGCCGTTTCTGCTGTCTCCGCTGTCCCACCGTCGCCGTTTCTGCTGTCCCACCGCCGCCGTTTCTTCTGCCTCCACTGTCCCACCGCCGCCGTTTCTGCTGTCCCACTGCCGCCGTTTCTGCTGTCTCCGCTGTCCCACCGCCGCCGTTTCTGCTGTCTCACCGCCACCGTTTCTGCTGTCTCCGCTGTCCCACCGCCGCCGTTTCTGCTGTCCCCGCTGTCCCTCCGCCGCCGTTTCCGCTGTCCCCGCTGTCCCACCACCGCCGTTTCTGCTGTCCCACTGCCGCCGTTTCTGCTGTCTCCGCTGTCCCACCGCCGCCGTTTCCGCTGTCCCACCGCCGCCGTTTCTGCTGTCCCAGCTTTCCCACGGCCGCCGTTTCTGCTGTTCCCGCTGTCCCACTGCTGCCGTTTCTGCTGTCCCACCGCCACCGTTTCTGCTGTCTCCGCTGTCCCACCGCCACCGTTTCCGCTGTCCCACCGCCACCGTTTCTGCTGTCTCCGCTGTCCCACCGCTGCCGTTTCCGCTGTCCCACCGCCATTTCTGCTGTCTCCGCTGTCCCACCGTCGCCGTTTCTGCTGTCTCCGCTGTCCCACCGCCGCCGTTTCTGCTGTCCCCGCTGTCCCACTGCCGCCGTTTCTGCTGTCCCCACTCTCCCACCGCTGCCGTTTCTGCTGTGCCCACTGTCCCACCGCCAACATTTCCGCTGTCCCACTGCCACTGTTTCTGCTGTCTCCACTGTCCCACTGCCACCGTTTCTGCTGTCCCACCGCCGCCGTTTCTGCTGTCTCCGCTGTCCAACCGCCGCCGTTTCTGCTGTCCCCGCTGTCCCACCGCCGCCGTTTCTGCTGTCCCCGCTGTCCCACCGCCGCCGTTTCTGCTGTCTCCGCTGTCCCAGTGCTGCCGTTTCTGCTGTCCCCGCTGTCCCACTGCCCCCGTTTCTGCTGTCCCCGCTGTCCCACCGCCGCCGTTTCCGTTGTCCCCGCTGACCCACCGCCGCCATTTCTGCTGTCCCCGCTGTCCCACCGCCGCCATTTCTGCTGTCCCCGCTGTCCCACTGCCGCCGTTTCTGCTGTCCCCGCTGTCCAACTGTCGCCGTTTCCGTTGTCCCCGCTGTCCCACCGCCGCCATTTCTGCTGTCCCCGCTGTCCCACTGCCTCCGTTTCTGCTGTCCCCGCTGTCCCACCGCTGCCGTTTCTGCTGTCCCCGCTGTCCCACCGCCGCCGTTTCCTCTGTCCTACCGCCGCCGTTTCTGCTGTCCCCGCTTTCCCACCGCTGCCGTTTCTGCTGTCCCCGCTGTCCCACCGCCGCCGTTTCCTCTGTCCCACCGCCGCCATTTCTGCTGTCCCCGCTGTCCCACTGCCGCCGTTTCTGCTGTCCCCGCTGTCCCACCGCTGCCGTTTCTGCTGTCCCCGCTGTCCCACCGCCGCCGTTTCCTCTGTCCTACCGCCGCCGTTTCTGCTGTCCCCGCTTTCCCACTGCTGCAGTTTCTGCTGTCCCCGCTGTCCCACCGCCGCCGTTTTTGCTGTCCCCGCTGTTCCACTGCTGCCGTTTCTGCTGTCCCCGCTGTCACACCGCCGCCATTTCCTCTGTCCTACCGCCGCCGTTTCTGCTGTCCCCGCTTTCCCACTGCTGCAGTTTCTGCTGTCCCCGCTGTCCCACCGCCGCCGTTTCTGCTGTCCCCGCTGTCCCACCGCTGCCGTTTCTGCTGTCCCCGCTGTCCCACCGCCGCCGTTTCTGCTTTCCCCGCTGTCCCACTGCCGCCGTTTCCGCTGTCCCCGCTGTCCCACCGCCGCCATTTCTGCTGTCTCTTCTGTCCCACCGCCGCCGTTTCTGCTGTCCCACCGCCGCCGTTTCTGCTGTCCCCGCTTTCCCACTGCTGCTGTTTCTGCTGTCCCCACTGTCCCACCGCCGCTTTTTCTGCTGTCCCCGCTGTCCCACTGCCGCCGTTTCCGCTGTCCCCGCTGTCCCACCGCCGCCATTTCTGCTGTCCCCGCTGTCCCACTGCCGCCGTTTCTGCTGTCCCCGCTGTCCCACCGCTGCCGTTTCTGCTGTCCCCGCTGTCCCACCGCCGCCGTTTCTGATGTCTCCGCTGTCCCACCGCCGCCGTTTCTGCTGTCCCCGCTGTCCCACCGCCGCCGTGTCTGCTGTCTCGTCTTTCGCACCGCCGCCGTTTCTGCTGTCTCCACTTTCCCACCGCCGCCGTTTCTGCTGTCCCCGCTGTCCCACCGCCGCCGTTTCTGCTGTCTCCACTTTCCCACCGCCGCCGTTTTTACTGTCCCCGCTGTCCCACTGCCGACGTTTCCGCTGTCCCCGCACTCCCACCGCCGCCGTTTCTGCTGTCCCCGCTGTCCCACTGCCGCCGTTTCCGCTGTCCCACCGCCGTTTCTGCTATCTCCGCTGTCCCACCGCTGCCGTTTCCGTTGTCCCCGCTGTCCCACAGCCGCCATTTCTGGTGTCCCCGCTGTCCCACTGTCGCCGTTTCCACTGTCCTCCGCCGCCGTTTCTGCTGTCTCCTCTTTCCCACCGCCGCCGTTTCTGCTGTCTCCACTTTCCCACCGCCGCCGTTTCCGTTGTCCCCGCTGTCCCACCGCCGCCATTTCTGGTGTCCCCGCTGTCCCACTGTCGCCGTTTCCGTTGTCCCCGCTGTCCCACCGCTGCTGTTTCTGCTCTCCCCGCTGTCCCACAGCCGCCGTTTCTGCTGTCCCCGCTTTCCCAATGCCGCCATTTCTGCTGTCCAACTGCCACCGTTTCTGCTGTCTCCGCTGTCCCACCGCCGCCGTTTCTGCTGTCCCCGCTGTCCCACCGCCGCCGTTTCCGCTGTCCCACCGCCACCGTTTCTGCTGTCTCCGCTGTCCCAGTGCCGCCGTTTCTGCTGTCCCCGCTGTCCCACCGCCGCCGTTTCTGCTGTCCCCGCTGTCCCACCGCCGCCGTTTCCGTTGTCCCCGCTGTCCCACCGCCGCCATTTCTGCTGTCCCCGCTGTCCCACTGCCGCCGTTTCTGCTGTCCCCGCTGTCCAACTGTCGCCGTTTCCGTTGTCCCCGCTGTCCCACCGCCGCCATTTCTGCTGTCCCCGCTGTCCCACTGCCGCCGTTTCTGCTGTCCCCGCTGTCCCACCGCTGCCGTTTCTGCTGTCCCCGCTGTCCCACCGCCGCCGTTTCCTCTGTCCTACCGCCGCCGTTTCTGCTGTCCCCGCTTTCCCACCGCTGCCGTTTCTGCTGTCCCCGCTGTCCCACCGCCGCCGTTTCCTCTGTCCCACCGCCGCCATTTCTGCTGTCCCCGCTGTCCCACTGCCGCCGTTTCTGCTGTCCCCGCTGTCCCACCGCTGCCGTTTCTGCTGTCCCCGCTGTCCCACCGCCGCCGTTTCCTCTGTCCTACCGCCGCCGTTTCTGCTGTCCCCGCTTTCCCACTGCTGCAGTTTCTGCTGTCCCCGCTGTCCCACCGCCGCCGTTTTTGCTGTCCCCGCTGTTCCACTGCTGCCGTTTCTGCTGTCCCCGCTGTCCCACCGCCGCCATTTCCTCTGTCCTACCGCCGCCGTTTCTGCTGTCCCCGCTTTCCCACTGCTGCAGTTTCTGCTGTCCCCGCTGTCCCACCGCCGCCGTTTCTGCTGTCCCCGCTGTCCCACCGCTGCCGTTTCTGCTGTCCCCGCTGTCCCACCGCCGCCGTTTCTGCTTTCCCCGCTGTCCCACTGCCGCCGTTTCCGCTGTCCCCGCTGTCCCACCGCCGCCATTTCTGCTGTCTCTTCTGTCCCACCGCCGCCGTTTCTGCTGTCCCACCGCCGCCGTTTCTGCTGTCCCCGCTTTCCCACTGCTGCTGTTTCTGCTGTCCCCACTGTCCCACCGCCGCTTTTTCTGCTGTCCCCGCTGTCCCACTGCCGCCGTTTCCGCTGTCCCCGCTGTCCCACCGCCGCCATTTCTGCTGTCCCCGCTGTCCCACTGCCGCCGTTTCTGCTGTCCCCGCTGTCCCACCGCTGCCGTTTCTGCTGTCCCCGCTGTCCCACCGCCGCCGTTTCTGATGTCTCCGCTGTCCCACCGCCGCCGTTTCTGCTGTCCCCGCTGTCCCACCGCCGCCGTGTCTGCTGTCTCGTCTTTCGCACCGCCGCCGTTTCTGCTGTCTCCACTTTCCCACCGCCGCCGTTTCTGCTGTCCCCGCTGTCCCACCGCCGCCGTTTCTGCTGTCTCCACTTTCCCACCGCCGCTGTTTTTGCTGTCCCCGCTGTCCCACTGCCGACGTTTCCGCTGTCCCCGCAGTCCCACCGCCGCCGTTTCTGCTGTCCCCGCTGTCCCACTGCCGCCGTTTCCGCTGTCCCACCGCCGTTTCTGCTATCTCCGCTGTCCCACCGCTGCCGTTTCCGTTGTCCCCGCTGTCCCACAGCCGCCATTTCTGGTGTCCCCGCTGTCCCACTGTCGCCGTTTCCACTGTCCTCCGCCGCCGTTTCTGCTGTCTCCTCTTTCCCACCGCCGCCGTTTCTGCTGTCTCCACTTTCCCACCGCCGCCGTTTCCGTTGTCCCCGCTGTCCCACCGCCGCCATTTCTGGTGTCCCCGCTGTCCCACTGTCGCCGTTTCCGTTGTCCCCGCTGTCCCACCGCTGCTGTTTCTGCTCTCCCCGCTGTCCCACAGCCGCCGTTTCTGCTGTCCCCGCTTTCCCAATGCCGCCATTTCTGCTGTCCAACCGCCACCGTTTCTGCTGTCTCCGCTGTCCCACCGCCGCCGTTTCTGCTGTCCCCGCTGTCCCACCGCCGCCGTTTCTACTGTCTCCTCTTTCCCACCGCCGCCGTTTCTGCTGTCTCCACTTTCCCACCGCCGCCGTTTCTGCTCTCCCCGCTGTCCCACCGCTGCCGTTTCTGCTGTCTCCACTTTCCCACCGCCGCCGTTTCTGCTGTCCCCGCTGTCCCACTGCTGCCGTTTCCGCTGTCCCCGCTGTCCCACCGCTACCGTTTGTGCTGTCCCCGCTGTCCCACTGCCGCCGTTTCCGCTGTCCCCGCTGTCCCACTGCTGCCGTTTCCGCTGTCCCCGCTGTCCCACCGCCGCCGTTTCTGCTGTCCCACCGCCGCCGTTTCTGCTGTCCCCGCTGTCCCACCGCCGCCGTTTCCGCTGTCCCACCGCCGCCGTTTCTGCTGTCTCCGCTGTCCCACCGCTGCCGTTTCTGCTATCCCACCACCGTTTCTGCTGTCTCCGCTGTCCCACTGCTGCCGTTTCTGCTGTCTCCTCTGTCCCACAGCCGCCGTTTCTGCTGTCCCCGCTTTCCCACCGCCGCCATTTCTGCTGTCCAACTGCCACCGTTTCTGCTGTCTCCGCTGTCCCACCGCCGCCATTTCCGCTGTCCCCGCTGTCCCACTGCCGCCGTTTCCGTTGTCCCCGCTGTCCCACCGCCGCCATTTCTGCTGTCCCCGCTGTCCCACTGTCGCCGTTTCCGTTGTCCCCGCTGTCCCACCGTCGCCATTTCTACTGTCCCCGCTGTCCCACCGCCGCCGTTTCTGCTGTCCCCGCTGTCCCACCGCTGCCGTTTCTGCTGTCCCCGCTGTCCAACCGCCGCGGTTTCCTCTGTCCCACCGCCGCCGTTTCTGCTGTCACCGCTGTCCCACCGCCGCCGTTTCTGCTGTCCCCGCTGTCCCATTGCCGCCGTTTCTGCTGTCACCGCTGTCCCACTGCCCCCGTTTCTGCTGTCCCACCACCGCCGTTTCTGCTGTCTCCGCTGTCCCACCGCCGGCGTTTCTGCTGTCCCCGCTGTCCCACCGCCGCCGTTTCTGCTGTCCCCGCTGTCCCACCACCGCCGTTTCTCCTGTCCCCGCTGTCCCACCACCGCCGTTTCTACTGTCCCACTGCTGCAGTTTCTGCTGTCTCCACTTTCCCACCACCGCCGTTTCTGCTGTCCCCGCTGTCCCACCGCCACCGTTTCCGCTGTCCCCGCTGTCCCACCGCCGCCGTTTCTGCTGTCCCACTGCCGTCGTTTCTGCTGTCCCACCGCCTCCATTTCTGCTGTCCCCGCTTTCCCACCGCTGCCGTTTCTGCTGTCCCCGCTGTCCCACCGCCGCCGTTTCTGCTGTCCCCGCTATCCCACCGCCGCCGTTTCTGCTGTCTCCGCTGTCCCACCGTCGCCGTTTCTGCTTTTCCACCGCCGCCGTTTCTTCTGCCTCCACTGTCCCACCGCCGCCATTTCTGCTGTCCCACTGCCGCCGTTTCTGCTGTCTCCGCTGTCCCACCGCCGCCGTTTCTGCTGTCTCACCGTCACCGTTTCTGCTGTCTCCGCTGTCCCACCGCCGCCGTTTCTGCTGTCCCCGCTGTCCCTCCGCCGCCGTTTCCACTGTCCCCGCTGTCCCACCACCGCCTTTTCTGCTGTCCCACTGCCGCCGTTTTTGCTGTCTCCGCTGTCCCACTGCTGCCGTTTCTGCTGTCCTCGCTGTCCCATTGCCGCCATTTCTGCTGTCCCCGCTGTCCCACTGCCGCCGTTTCTGCTGTCCCACCGCCGCCGTTTCTGCTGTCCCCGCTGTCCCACTGCCGCCGTTTCTGCTGTCCCACTGCCGTCGTTTCTGCTGTCCCACCGCCTCCGTTTCTGCTGTTCCCGCTTTCCCACCGCTGCCGTTTCTGCTGTCCCCTCTGTCCCACCGCCGGCGTTTCTGCTGTCCCCGCTGTCCCACCGCCGCCATTTCTGCTGTCCCCGCTGTCCCACCACCGCCGTTTCTCCTGTCCCTGCTGTCCCACCACCGCCGTTTCCGCTGTCCCCGCTGTCCCGCCACCGCCGTTTCTGCTGTCCCACTGCTGCAGTTTCTGCTGTCTCCGCTTTCCCACCACCGCCGTTTCTGCTGTCCCCGCTGTCCCACTGCCACCGTTTCCACTGTCCCCGCTGTTCCACCGCCGCCGTTTCTGCTGTCCCACTGCCGTCGTTTCTGCTGTCCCACCGCCTCCGTTTCTGCTGTCCCCGCTTTCCCACCGCTGCCGTTTCTGCTGTCCCCGCTGTCCCACCGCCGCCCTTTCTGCTGTCCCCGCTGTCCCACCGCCGCCGTTTCTGCTGTCTCCGCTGTCCCACCGTCGCCGTTTCTGCTGTCCCACCGCCGCCGTTTCTTCTGCCTCCACTGTCCCACCGCCACCGTTTCTGCTGTCCCACTGCCGCCGTTTCTGCTGTCTCCGCTGTCCCACCGCCGCCGTTTCTGCTGTCTCACCGCCACCGTTTCTGCTGTCTCCGCTGTCCCACCGCCGCCGTTTCTGCTGTCCCCGCTGTCCCTCCGCCGCCGTTTCCGCTGTCCCCGCTGTCCCACCACCGCCGTTTCTGCTGTCCCACTGCCGCCGTTTCTGCTGTCTCCGCTGTCCCACCGCCGCCGTTTCCGCTGTCCCACCGCCGCCGTTTCTGCTGTCCCAGCTTTCCCACGGCCGCCGTTTCTGCTGTTCCCGCTGTCCCACTGCTGCCGTTTCTGCTGTCCCACCGCCACCGTTTCTGCTGTCTCCGCTGTCCCACCGCCACCGTTTCTGCTGTCCCACCGCCACAGTTTCTGCTGTCTCCGCTGTCCCACCGCTGCCGTTTCCGCTGTCCCACCGCCATTTCTGCTGTCTCCGCTGTCCCACCGTCGCCGTTTCTGCTGTCTCCGCTGTCCCACCGCCGCCATTTCTGCTGTCCCCGCTGTCCCACTGCCGCCGTTTCTGCTGTCCCCGCTGTCCCACCGCTGCCGTTTCTGCTGTCTCCGCTGTCCCACCGCCGCCGTTTCCTCTGTCCTACCGCCGCCGTTTCTGCTGTCCCCGCTTTCCCACCGCTGCCGTTTCTGCTGTCCCCGCTGTCCCACCGCCGCCGTTTCCTCTGTCCCACCGCCGCCATTTCTGCTGTCCCCGCTGTCCCACCGCCGCCGTTTCTGCTGTCCCCGCTGTCCCACCGCTGCCGTTTCTGCTGTCCCCGCTGTCCCACCGCCGCCGTTTCCTCTGTCCTACCGCCGCCGTTTCTGCTGTCCCCGCTTTCCCACTGCTGCAGTTTCTGCTGTCCCCGCTGTCCCACCGCCGCCGTTTTTGCTGTCCCCGCTGTTCCACTGCTGCCGTTTCTGCTGTCCCCGCTGTCCCACCGCCGCCATTTCCTCTGTCCTACCGCCGCCGTTTCTGCTGTCCCCGCTTTCCCACTGCTGCAGTTTCTGCTGTCCCCGCTGTCCCACCGCCGCCGTTTCTGCTGTCCCCGCTGTCCCACCGCTGCCGTTTCTGCTGTCCCCGCTGTCCCACCGCCGCCGTTTCTGCTTTCCCCGCTGTCCCACTGCCGCCGTTTCCGCTGTCCCCGCTGTCCCACCGCCGCCATTTCTGCTGTCTCTTCTGTCCCACCGCCGCCGTTTCTGCTGTCCCACCGCTGCCGTTTCTGCTGTCCCCGCTTTCCCACTGCTGCTGTTTCTGCTGTCCCCACTGTCCCACCGCCGCTTTTTATGCTGTCCCCGCTGTCCCACTGCCGCCGTTTCCGCTGTCCCCGCTGTCCCACCGCCGCCATTTCTGCTGTCCCCGCTGTCCCACTGCCGCCGTTTCTGCTGTCCCCGCTGTCCCACCGCTGCCGTTTCTGCTGTCCCCGCTGTCCCACCGCCGCCGTTTCTGATGTCTCCGCTGTCCCACCGCCGCCGTTTCTGCTGTCCCCGCTGTCCCACCGCCGCCGTGTCTGCTGTCTCGTCTTTCGCACCGCCGCCGTTTCTGCTGTCTCCACTTTCCCACCGCCGCCGTTTCTGCTGTCCCCGCTGTCCCACCGCCGCCGTTTCTGCTGTCTCCACTTTCCCACCGCCGCCGTTTTTGCTGTCCCCGCTGTCCCACTGCCGACGTTTCCGCTGTCCCCGCAGTCCCACCGCCGCCGTTTCTGCTGTCCCCGCTGTCCCACTGCCGCCGTTTCCGCTGTCCCACCGCCGTTTCTGCTATCTCCGCTGTCCCACCGCTGCCGTTTCCGTTGTCCCCGCTGTCCCACAGCCGCCATTTCTGGTGTCCCCGCTGTCCCACTGTCGCCGTTTCCACTGTCCTCCGCCGCCGTTTCTGCTGTCTCCTCTTTCCCACCGCCGCCGTTTCTGCTGTCTCCACTTTCCCACCGCCGCCGTTTCCGTTGTCCCCGCTGTCCCACCGCCGCCATTTCTGGTGTCCCCGCTGTCCCACTGTCGCCGTTTCCGTTGTCCCCGCTGTCCCACCGCTGCTGTTTCTGCTCTCCCCGCTGTCCCACAGCCGCCGTTTCTGCTGTCCCTGCTTTCCCAATGCCGCCATTTCTGCTGTCCAACTGCCACCGTTTCTGCTGTCTCCGCTGTCCCACCGCCGCCGTTTCTGCTGTCCCCGCTGTCCCACCGCCGCCGTTTCTACTGTCTCCTCTTTCCCACCGCCGCCGTTTCTGCTGTCTCCACTTTCCCACCGCCGCCGTTTCTGCTGTCCCCGCTGTCCCACCGCTGCCGTTTCTGCTGTCTCCACTTTCCCACCGCCGCCGTTTCTGCTGTCCCCGTTGTCCCACTGCTGCCGTTTCCGCTGTCCCCGCTGTCCCACCGCTACCGTTTGTGCTGTCCCCGCTGTCCCACTGCCGCCGTTTCCGCTGTCCCCGCTGTCCCACTGCTGCCGTTTCCGCTGTCCCCGCTGTCCCACCGCCGCCGTTTCTGCTGTCCCACCGCCGCCGTTTCTGCTGTCCCCGCTGTCCCACCGCCGCCGTTTCCGCTGTCCCACCGCCGCCGTTTCTGCTGTCTCCGCTGTCCCACCGCTGCCGTTTCCGCTATCCCACCACCGTTTCTGCTGTCTCCGCTGTCCCACTGCTGCCGTTTCTGCTGTCCCCTCTGTCCCACAGCCGCCGTTTCTGCTGTCCCCGCTTTCCCACCGCCGCCATTTCTGCTGTCCAACTGCCACCATTTCTGCTGTCTCCGCTGTCCCACCGCCGCCATTTCCGCTGTCCCACTGCCGCCGTTTCCGTTGTCCCCGCTGTCCCACCGCCGCCATTTCTGCTGTCCCCGCTGTCCCACTGTCGCCGTTTCCGTTGTCCCCGCTGTCCCACCGTCGCCATTTCTACTGTCCCCGCTGTCCCACTGCCGCCGTTTCTGCTGTCCCCGCTGTCCCACCGCTGCCGTTTCTGCTGTCCCCGCTGTCCAACCGCCGCGGTTTCCTCTGTCCTACCGCCGCCGTTTCTGCTGTGCCCGCTGTCCCACCGCCAACATTTCTGCTGTCCCACTGCCACCGTTTCAGCTGTCTCCACTGTCCCACTGCCGCCGTTTCTGCTGTCCCACTGCCGCCGTTTCTGCTGTCTCCGCTGTCCCACCGCCGCTGTTTCTGCTCTCTCCGCTGTCCAACCGCCGCCGTTTCTGCTGTCCCCGCTGTCCCACCGCCGCCGTTTCTGCTGTCCATGCTGTCCCACCGCCGCCGTTTCTGCTGTCCCCGCTGTCCCACTGCCGCTGTTTCTGCTTTCCCCGCTGTCCCATGGCCGCCGTTTCCGCTGTCCCACGGCCGCCGTTTCCGCTGTCCCACGGCCGCCGTTTCCGCTGTCCCCGCTGTACCACCACCGCCGTTTCCGTTGTCCCACCGCCGCCATTTCCGCTGTCCCCGCTGTGCCACCGCCGCCGTTTCTGCTGTCCCCGCTGTCCCAACGCCGCCATTTCCGCTGTCCCACTGCCACCATTTCTGCTGTCCCCGCTGTCCCACCGCCGCTTTTTCTGCTGTCCCCGCTGTCCCACCGCCGCCGTTTCCGCTGTCCCACCGCTGCCGTTTCCGCTGTCCCCGCTGTCCCACCGCTGCCGTTTCCGCTGTCCCACTGCCGCCGTTTCCCCTGTCCCCGCTGTCCCACCGCCGCCGTTTCCACTGTCCCACCGCCGCCGTTTCCGCTGTCCCACTGCCACCGTTTCTGCTGTCTCCGCTGTCCCACTGCTGCCCTTTCTGCTGTCCCCGCTGTCCCACCGCCGCTGTTTCTGCTGTCCCCGCTGTCCCACCGCCGCTGTTTCTGCTGTCCCTGCTGTCCCACTGCCGCCTTTTCTGCTGTCTCCGCTGTCCCACTGCTGCCGTTTCTGCTGTCACCGCTGTCCCACTGCCGCTGTTTCTGCTGTCTCCGCTGTCCCACTGCTGCCGTTTCTGCTGTCTCCGCTGTCCCACCGCCGCCGTTTCCGCTGTCCCACGGCTGCCGTTTCTGCTCTCTCCACTGTCCCAACGCCGCCATTTCCGCTGTCCCACTGCCACCATTTCTGCTGTCCCCGCTGTCCCACCGCCGCTTTTTCTGCTGTCCCCGCTGTCCCACCGCCGCCGTTTCCGCTGTCCCACCGCTGCCGTTTCCGCTGTCCCCGCTGTCCCACCTCCGCCGTTTCCGCTGTCCCACTGCCGCCGTTTCCCCTGTCCCCGCTGTCCCACCGCCGCCGTTTCCACTGTCCCACCGCCGCCGTTTCCGCTGTCCCACTGCCACCGTTTCTGCTGTCTCCGCTGTCCCACTGCTGCCCTTTCTGCTGTCCCCGCTGTCCCACCGCCGCTGTTTCTGCTGTCCCCGCTGTCCCACCGCCGCCGTTTCCGCTGTCCCACCGCCACCGTTTCTGCTCTCTCCGCTGTCCCACCGCCGCCGTTTCTGCTGTCTCCGCTGTCCCACTGCTGCCGTTTCTGCTGTCCCCGCTGTCCCACTGCCGCTGTTTCTGCTGTCTCCGCTGTCCCACTGCTGCCGTTTCTGCTGTCTCCGCTGTCCCACCGCCGCCGTTTCCGCTGTCCCACGGCCGCCGTTTCTGCTCTCTCCGCTGTCCCACCGCCGCCGTTTCTGCTGTCCCCGCTGTCCCACCGCCGCCGTTTCTGCTGTCTCCGCTGTCCCACTGCTGCCGTTTCTGCTGTCCCCGCTGTCCAACTGCCGCTGTTTCTGCTGTCCCCGCTGTCCCACCGCCGCCATTTCCGCTGTCCCACTGCTGTTTCTGCTGTCTCAGCTGTCCCACCGCCGCCGTTTCTGCTGTCTCCGCTGTCCCACCGCCGCCGTTTCTGCTGTCCCCGCTGTCCCACTGCCACCGTTTCTGCTGTCTCCACTGCACCACTGCCGCCGTTTCTGCTGTCCCCGCTGTCCCACTGCCTCCGTTTCTGCTGTCCCCGCTGTCCCACCGCTGCCGTTTCTGCTGTCCCCGCTGTCCCACCGCCGCCGTTTCCTCTGTCCTACCGCCGCCGTTTCTGCTGTCCCCGCTTTCCCACCGCTGCCGTTTCTGCTGTCCCCGCTGTCCCACCGCCGCCGTTTCCTCTGTCCCACCGCCGCCATTTCTGCTGTCCCCGCTGTCCCACTGCCGCCGTTTCTGCTGTCCCCGCTGTCCCACCGCTGCCGTTTCTGCTGTCCCCGCTGTCCCACCGCCGCCGTTTCCTCTGTCCTACCGCCGCCGTTTCTGCTGTCCCCGCTTTCCCACTGCTGCAGTTTCTGCTGTCCCCGCTGTCCCACCGCCGCCGTTTTTGCTGTCCCCGCTGTTCCACTGCTGCCGTTTCTGCTGTCCCCGCTGTCCCACCGCCGCCATTTCCTCTGTCCTACCGCCGCCGTTTCTGCTGTCCCCGCTTTCCCACTGCTGCAGTTTCTGCTGTCCCCGCTGTCCCACCGCCGCCGTTTCTGCTGTCCCCGCTGTCCCACCGCTGCCGTTTCTGCTGTCCCCGCTGTCCCACCGCCGCCGTTTCTGCTTTCCCCGCTGTCCCACTGCCGCCGTTTCCGCTGTCCCCGCTGTCCCACCGCCGCCATTTCTGCTGTCTCTTCTGTCCCACCGCCGCCATTTCTGCTGTCCCACCGCCGCCGTTTCTGCTGTCCCCGCTTTCCCACTGCTGCTGTTTCTGCTGTCCCTACTGTCCCACCGCCGCTTTTTCTGCTGTCCCCGCTGTCCCACTGCCGCCGTTTCCGCTGTCCCCGCTGTCCCACCGCCGCCATTTCTGCTGTCCCCGCTGTCCCACCGCTGCCGTTTCTGCTGTCCCCGCTGTCCCACCGCCGCCGTTTCTGATGTCTCCGCTGTCCCACCGCCGCCGTTTCTGCTGTCCCCGCTGTCCCACCGCCGCCGTGTCTGCTGTCTCGTCTTTCACACCGCCGCCGTTTCTGCTGTCTCCACTTTCCCACCGCCGCCGTTTCTGCTGTCCCCGCTGTCCCACCGCCGCCGTTTCTGCTGTCTCCACTTTCCCACCGCCGCCGTTTTTGCTGTCCCCGCTGTCCCACTGCCGACGTTTCCGCTGTCCCCGCACTCCCACCGCCGCCGTTTCTGCTGTCCCCGCTGTCCCACTGCCGCCGTTTCCGCTGTCCCACCGCCGTTTCTGCTATCTCCGCTGTCCCACCGCTGCCGTTTCCGTTGTCCCCGCTGTCCCACAGCCGCCATTTCTGGTGTCCCCGCTGTCCCACTGTCGCCGTTTCCACTGTCCTCCGCCGCCGTTTCTGCTGTCTCCTCTTTCCCACCGCCGCCGTTTCTGCTGTCTCCACTTTCCCACCGCCGCCGTTTCCGTTGTCCCCGCTGTCCCACCGCCGCCATTTCTGGTGTCCCCGCTGTCCCACTGTCGCCGTTTCCGTTGTCCCCGCTGTCCCACCGCTGCTGTTTCTGCTCTCCCCGCTGTCCCACAGCCGCCGTTTCTGCTGTCCCCGCTTTCCCAATGCCGCCATTTCTGCTGTCCAACTGCCACCGTTTCTGCTGTCTCCGCTGTCCCACCGCCGCCGTTTCTGCTGTCCCCGCTGTCCCACCGCCGCCGTTTCCGCTGTCCCACCGCCACCGTTTCTGCTGTCTCCGCTGTCCCAGTGCCGCCGTTTCTGCTGTCCCCGCTGTCCCACTGCCGCCGTTTCTGCTGTCCCCGCTGTCCCACCGCCGCCGTTTCCGTTGTCCCCGCAGTCCCACCGCCGCCATTTCTGCTGTCCCCGCTGTCCCACTGCCGCCGTTTCTGCTGTCCCCGCTGTCCAACTGTCGCCGTTTCCGTTGTCCCCGCTGTCCCACCGCCGCCATTTCTGCTGTCCCCGCTGTCCCACTGCCGCCGTTTCTGCTGTCCCCGCTGTCCCACCGCTGCCGTTTCTGCTGTCCCCGCTGTCCCACCGCCGCCGTTTCCTCTGTCCTACCGCCGCCGTTTCTGCTGTCCCCGCTTTCCCACCGCTGCCGTTTCTGCTGTCCCCGCTGTCCCACCGCCGCCGTTTCCTCTGTCCCACCGCCGCCATTTCTGCTGTCCCCGCTGTCCCACTGCCGCCGTTTCTGCTGTCCCCGCTGTCCCACCGCTGCCGTTTCTGCTGTCCCCGCTGTCCCACCGCCGCCGTTTCCTCTGTCCTACCGCCGCCGTTTCTGCTGTCCCCGCTTTCCCACTGCTGCAGTTTCTGCTGTCCCCGCTGTCCCACCGCCGCCGTTTTTGCTGTCCCCGCTGTTCCACTGCTGCCGTTTCCGCTGTCCCACCGCCGCCGTTTCTTCTGTCCCCGCTGTCCCACCGCTGCCGTTTCTGCTGTCCCCGCTGTCCCACCGCCGCCGTTTCTGCTTTCCCCGCTGTCCCACTGCCGCCGTTTCCGCTGTCCCCGCTGTCCCACCGCCGCCATTTCTGCTGTCTCTTCTGTCCCACCGTCGCCGTTTCTGCTGTCCCACCGCCGCCGTTTCTGCTGTCCCCGCTTTCCCACTGCTGCTGTTTCTGCTGTCCCCACTGTCCCACCGCCGCTTTTTCTGCTGTCCCCGCTGTCCCACTGCCGCCGTTTCCGCTGTCCCCGCTGTCCCACCGCCGCCATTTCTGCTGTCCCCGCTGTCCCACTGCCGCCGTTTCTGCTGTCCCCGCTGTCCCACCGCTGCCGTTTCTGCTGTCCCCGCTGTCCCACCGCCGCCGTTTCTGATGTCTCCGCTGTCCCACCGCCGCCGTTTCTGCTGTCCCCGCTGTCCCACCACCGCCGTGTCTGCTGTCTCGTCTTTCGCACCGCCGCCGTTTCTGCTGTCTCCACTTTCCCACCGCCGCCGTTTCTGCTGTCCCCGCTGTCCCACCGCCGCCGTTTCTGCTGTCTCCACTTTCCCACCGCCGCTGTTTTTGCTGTCCCCGCTGTCCCACTGCCGACGTTTCCGCTGTCCCCGCAGTCCCACCGCCGCCGTTTCTGCTGTCCCCGCTGTCCCACTGCCGCCGTTTCCGCTGTCCCACCGCCGTTTCTGCTATCTCCGCTGTCCCACCGCTGCCGTTTCCGTTGTCCCCGCTGTCCCACAGCCGCCATTTCTGGTGTCCCCGCTGTCCCACTGTCGCCGTTTCCACTGTCCTCCGCCGCCGTTTCTGCTGTCTCCTCTTTCCCACCGCCGCCGTTTCTGCTGTCTCCACTTTCCCACCGCCGCCGTTTCCGTTGTCCCCGCTGTCCCACCGCCGCCATTTCTGGTGTCCCCGCTGTCCCACTGTCGCCGTTTCCGTTGTCCCCGCTGTCCCACCGCTGCTGTTTCTGCTCTCCCCGCTGTCCCACAGCCGCCGTTTCTGCTGTCCCCGCTTTCCCAATGCCGCCGTTTCCTCTGTCCAACTGCCACCGTTTCTGCTGTCTCCGCTGTCCCACCGCCGCCGTTTCTGCTGTCCCCGCTGTCCCACCGCCGCCGTTTCCGCTGTCCCACCGCCACCGTTTCTGCTGTCTCCGCTGTCCCAGTGCCGCCGTTTCTGCTGTCCCCGCTGTCCCACTGCCGCCGTTTCTGCTGTCCCCGCTGTCCCACCGCCGCCGTTTCCGTTGTCCCCGCAGTCCCACCGCCGCCATTTCTGCTGTCCCCGCTGTCCCACTGCCGCCGTTTCTGCTGTCCCCGCTGTCCAACTGTCGCCGTTTCCGTTGTCCCCGCTGTCCCACCGCCGCCATTTCTGCTGTCCCCGCTGTCCCACTGCCGCCGTTTCTGCTGTCCCCGCTGTCCCACCGCTGCCGTTTCTGCTGTCCCCGCTGTCCCACCGCCGCCGTTTCCTCTGTCCTACCGCTGCCGTTTCTGCTGTCCCCGCTTTCCCACCGCTGCCGTTTCTGCTGTCCCCGCTGTCCCACCGCCGCCGTTTCCTCTGTCCCACCGCCGCCATTTCTGCTGTCCCCGCTGTCCCACTGCCGCCGTTTCTGCTGTCCCCGCTGTCCCACCGCTGCCGTTTCTGCTGTCCCCGCTGTCCCACCGCCGCCGTTTCCTCTGTCCTACCGCCGCCGTTTCTGCTGTCCCCGCTTTCCCACTGCTGCAGTTTCTGCTGTCCCCGCTGTCCCACCGCCGCCGTTTTTGCTGTCCCCGCTGTTCCACTGCTGCCGTTTCTGCTGTCCCCGCTGTCCCACCGCCGCCATTTCCTCTGTCCTACCGCCGCCGTTTCTGCTGTCCCCGCTTTCCCACTGCTGCAGTTTCTGCTGTCCCCGCTGTCCCACCGCCGCCGTTTCTTCTGTCCCCGCTGTCCCACCGCTGCCGTTTCTGCTGTCCCCGCTGTCCCACCGCCGCCGTTTCTGCTTTCCCCGCTGTCCCACTGCCGCCGTTTCCGCTGTCCCCGCTGTCCCACCGCCGCCATTTCTGCTGTCTCTTCTGTCCCACCGCCGCCGTTTCTGCTGTCCCACCGCCGCCGTTTCTGCTGTCCCCGCTTTCCCACTGCTGCTGTTTCTGCTGTCCCCACTGTCCCACCGCCGCTTTTTCTGCTGTCCCCGCTGTCCCACTGCCGCCGTTTCCGCTGTCCCCGCTGTCCCACCGCCGCCATTTCTGCTGTCCCCGCTGTCCCACTGCCGCCGTTTCTGCTGTCCCCGCTGTCCCACCGCTGCCGTTTCTGCTGTCCCCGCTGTCCCACCGCCGCCGTTTCTGATGTCTCCGCTGTCCCACCGCCGCCGTTTCTGCTGTCCCCGCTGTCCCACCACCGCCGTGTCTGCTGTCTCGTCTTTCGCACCGCCGCCGTTTCTGCTGTCTCCACTTTCCCACCGCCGCCGTTTCTGCTGTCCCCGCTGTCCCACCGCCGCCGTTTCTGCTGTCTCCACTTTCCCACCGCCGCTGTTTTTGCTGTCCCCGCTGTCCCACTGCCGACGTTTCCGCTGTCCCCGCAGTCCCACCGCCGCCGTTTCTGCTGTCCCCGCTGTCCCACTGCCGCCGTTTCCGCTGTCCCACCGCCGTTTCTGCTATCTCCGCTGTCCCACCGCTGCCGTTTCCGTTGTCCCCGCTGTCCCACAGCCGCCATTTCTGGTGTCCCCGCTGTCCCACTGTCGCCGTTTCCACTGTCCTCCGCCGCCGTTTCTGCTGTCTCCTCTTTCCCACCGCCGCCGTTTCTGCTGTCTCCACTTTCCCACCGCCGCCGTTTCCGTTGTCCCCGCTGTCCCACCGCCGCCATTTCTGGTGTCCCCGCTGTCCCACTGTCGCCGTTTCCGTTGTCCCCGCTGTCCCACCGCTGCTGTTTCTGCTCTCCCCGCTGTCCCACAGCCGCCGTTTCTGCTGTCCCCGCTTTCCCAATGCCGCCATTTCTGCTGTCCAACTGCCACCGTTTCTGCTGTCTCCGCTGTCCCACCGCCGCCGTTTCTGCTGTCCCCGCTGTCCCACCGCCGCCGTTTCTACTGTCTCCTCTTTCCCACCGCCGCCGTTTCTGCTGTCTCCACTTTCCCACCGCCGCCGTTTCTGCTCTCCCCGCTGTCCCACCGCTGCCGTTTCTGCTGTCTCCACTTTCCCACCGCCGCCGTTTCTGCTGTCCCCGCTGTCCCACTGCTGCCGTTTCCGCTGTCCCCGCTGTCCCACCACTACCGTTTGTGCTGTCCCCGCTGTCCCACTGCCGCCGTTTCCGCTGTCCCCGCTGTCCCACTGCTGCCGTTTCCGCTGTCCCCGCTGTCCCACCGCCGCCGTTTCTGCTGTCCCACCGCCGCCGTTTCTGCTGTCCCCGCTGTCCCACCGCCGCCGTTTCCGCTGTCCCACCGCCGCCGTTTCTGCTGTCTCCGCTGTCCCACCGCTGCCGTTTCCGCTATCCCACCACCGTTTCTGCTGTCTCCGCTGTCCCACTGCTGCCGTTTCTGCTGTCCCCTCTGTCCCACTGCTGCCGTTTCCGCTGTCCCCGCTGTCCCACCGCCGCCGTTTCTGCTGTCCCACCGCCGCCGTTTCTGCTGTCCCCGCTGTCCCACCGCCGCCGTTTCCGCTGTCCCACCGCCGCCGTTTCTGCTGTCTCCGCTGTCCCACCGCTGCCGTTTCCGCTATCCCACCACCGTTTCTGCTGTCCCCGCTGTCCCACCGCCGCCGTTTCCGCTGTCCCACCGCCGCCGTTTCTGCTGTCTCCGCTGTCCCACCGCTGCCGTTTCCGCTATCCCACCACCGTTTCTGCTGTCTCCGCTGTCCCACCGCCGCCATTTCTGCTGTCCAACTGCCACCGTTTCTGCTGTCTCCGCTGTCCCACCGCCGCCATTTCCGCTGTCCCCGCTGTCCCACTGCCGCCGTTTCCGTTGTCCCCGCTGTCCCACCGCCGCCATTTCTGCTGTCCCCGCTGTCCCACTGTCGCCGTTTCCGTTGTCCCCGCTGTCCCACCGTCGCCATTTCTACTGTCCCCGCTGTCCCACTGCCGCCGTTTCTGCTGTCCCCGCTGTCCCACCGCTGCCGTTTCTGCTGTCCCCGCTGTCCAACCGCCGCGGTTTCCTCTGTCCCACCGCCGCCGTTTCTGCTGTCACCGCTGTCCCACCGCCGCCGTTTCTGCTGTCCCCGCTGTCCCATTGCCGCCGTTTCTGCTGTCACCGCTGTCCCACTGCCCCCGTTTCTGCTGTCCCACCGCCGCCGTTTCTGCTGTCTCCGCTGTCCCACCGCCGGCGTTTCTGCTGTCCCCGCTGTCCCACCGCCGCCGTTTCTGCTGTCCCCGCTGTCCCACCACCGCCGTTTCTCCTGTCCCTGCTGTCCCACCACCGCCGTTTCCGCTGTCCCCGCTGTCCCACCACCGCCGTTTCTACTGTCCCACTGCTGCAGTTTCTGCTGTCTCCACTTTCCCACCACCGCCGTTTCTGCTGTCCCCGCTGTCCCACCGCCACCGTTTCCGCTGTCCCCGCTGTCCCACCGCCGCCGTTTCTGCTGTCCCACTGCCGTCGTTTCTGCTGTCCCACCGCCTCCATTTCTGCTGTCCCCGCTTTCCCACCGCTGCCGTTTCTGCTGTCCCCGCTGTCCCACCGCCGCCGTTTCTGCTGTCCCCGCTACCCCACCGCCGCCGTTTCTGCTGTCTCCGCTGTCCCACCGTCGCCGTTTCTGCTTTTCCACCGCCGCCGTTTCTTCTGCCTCCACTGTCCCACCGCCGCCGTTTCTGCTGTCCCACTGCCGCCGTTTCTGCTGTCTCCGCTGTCCCACCGCCGCCGTTTCTGCTGTCTCACCGTCACCGTTTCTGCTGTCTCCGCTGTCCCACCGCCGCCGTTTCTGCTGTCCCCGCTGTCCCTCCGCCGCCGTTTCCGCTGTCCCCGCTGTCCCACCACCGCCTTTTCTGCTGTCCCACTGCCGCCGTTTTTGCTGTCTCTGCTGTCCCACTGCTGCCGTTTCTGCTGTCCTCGCTGTCCCACCGCCGCCATTTCTGGTGTCCCCGCTGTCCCACTGTCGCCGTTTCCGTTGTCCCCGCTGTCCCACCGCTGCTGTTTCTGCTCTCCCCGCTGTCCCACAGCCGCCGTTTCTGCTGTCCCCGCTTTCCCAATGCCGCCATTTCTGCTGTCCAACTGCCACCGTTTCTGCTGTCTCCGCTGTCCCACCGCCGCCGTTTCTGCTGTCCCCGCTGTCCCACCGCCGCCGTTTCCGCTGTCCCACCGCCACCGTTTCTGCTGTCTCCGCTGTCCCAGTGCCGCCGTTTCTGCTGTCCCCGCTGTCCCACTGCCGCCGTTTCTGCTGTCCCCGCTGTCCCACCGCCGCCGTTTCCTCTGTCCCACCGCCGCCATTTCTGCTGTCCCCGCTGTCCCACCGCCGCCGTTTCCTCTGTCCCACCGCCGCCATTTCTGCTGTCCCCGCTGTCCCACTGCCGCCGTTTCTGCTGTCCCCGCTGTCCCACCGCTGCCGTTTCTGCTGTCCCCGCTGTCCCACCGCCGCCGTTTCCTCTGTCCTACCGCCGCCGTTTCTGCTGTCCCCGCTTTCCCACTGCTGCAGTTTCTGCTGTCCCCGCTGTCCCACCGCCGCCGTTTTTGCTGTCCCCGCTGTTCCACTGCTGCCGTTTCTGCTGTCCCCGCTGTCCCACCGCCGCCATTTCCTCTGTCCTACCGCCACCGTTTCTGCTGTCCCCGCTTTCCCACTGCTGCAGTTTCTGCTGTCCCCGCTGTCCCACCGCCGCCGTTTCTGCTGTCCCCGCTGTCCCACCGCTGCCGTTTCTGCTGTCCCCGCTGTCCCACCGCCGCCGTTTCTGCTTTCCCCGCTGTCCCACTGCCGCCGTTTCCGCTGTCCCCGCTGTCCCACCGCCGCCATTTCTGCTGTCTCTTCTGTCCCACCGCCGCCGTTTCTGCTGTCCCACCGCCGCCGTTTCTGCTGTCCCCGCTTTCCCACTGCTGCTGTTTCTGCTGTCCCCACTGTCCCACCGCCGCTTTTTCTGCTGTCCCCGCTGTCCCACTGCCGCCGTTTCCGCTGTCCCCGCTGTCCCACCGCCGCCATTTCTGCTGTCCCCGCTGTCCCACCGCCGCCGTTTCTGCTGTCCCCGCTGTCCCACCGCTGCCGTTTCTGCTGTCCCCGCTGTCCCACCGCTGCCGTTTCCGTTGTCCCCGCTGTCCCACAGCCGCCATTTCTGGTGTCCCCGCTGTCCCACTGTCGCCGTTTCCACTGTCCTCCGCCGCCGTTTCTGCTGTCTTCTCTTTCCCACCGCCGCCGTTTCTGCTGTCTCCACTTTCCCACCGCCGCCGTTTCCGTTGTCCCCGCTGTCCCACCGCCGCCATTTCTGGTGTCCCCGCTGTCCCACTGTCGCCGTTTCCGTTGTCCCCGCTGTCCCACCGCTGCTGTTTCTGCTCTCCCCGCTGTCCCACAGCCGCCGTTTCTGCTGTCCCCGCTGTCCCACCGCCGCCGTTTCTGCTGTCTCACCGCCACCGTTTCTGCTGTCTCCGCTGTCCCACCGCCGCCGTTTCTGCTGTCCCCGCTGTCCCTCCGCCGCCGTTTCCGCTGTCCCCGCTGTCCCACCACCGCCGTTTCTGCTGTCCCACTGCCGCCGTTTCTGCTGTCTCCGCTGTCCCACCGCCGCCGTTTCCGCTGTCCCACCGCCGCCGTTTCTGCTGTCCCAGCTTTCCCACGGCCGCCGTTTCTGCTGTTCCCGCTGTCCCACTGCTGCCGTTTCTGCTGTCCCACCGCCACCGTTTCTGCTGTCTCCGCTGTCCCACCGCCACCGTTTCCGCTGTCCCACCGCCACCGTTTCTGCTGTCTCCGCTGTCCCACCGCTGCCGTTTCCGCTGTCCCACCGCCATTTCTGCTGTCTCCGCTGTCCCACCGTCGCCGTTTCTGCTGTCTCCGCTGTCCCAACGCCGCCATTTCCGCTGTCCCACGGCCGCCGTTTCCGCTGTCCCCGCTGTCCCACCACCGCCGTTTCCGTTGTCCCACCGCCGCCGTTTCCGCTGTCCCCGCTGTCCCAACGCCGCCATTTCCGCTGTCCCACTGCCACCATTTCTGCTGTCCCCGCTGTCCCACCGCCGCTTTTTCTGCTGTCCCCGCTGTCCCACCGCCGCCGTTTCCGCTGTCCCACCGCTGCCGTTTCCGCTGTCCCCGCTGTCCCACCTCCGCCGTTTCCGCTGTCCCACTGCCGCCGTTTCCCCTGTCCCCGCTGTCCCACCGCCGCCGTTTCCACTGTCCCACCGCCGCCGTTTCCGCTGTCCCACTGCCACCGTTTCTGCTGTCTCCGCTGTCCCACTGCTGCCCTTTCTGCTGTCCCCGCTGTCCCACCGCCGCTGTTTCTGCTGTCCCCGCTGTCCCACCGCCGCCGTTTCCGCTGTCCCACCGCCACCGTTTCTGCTCTCTCCGCTGTCCCACCGCCGCCGTTTCTGCTGTCTCCGCTGTCCCACTGCTGCCGTTTCTGCTGTCCCCGCTGTCCCACTGCCGCTGTTTCTGCTGTCTCCGCTGTCCCACTGCTGCCGTTTCTGCTGTCTCCGCTGTCCCACCGCCGCCGTTTCCGCTGTCCCACGGCCGCCGTTTCTGCTCTCTCCGCTGTCCCACCGCCGCCGTTTCTGCTGTCCCCGCTGTCCCACCGCCGCCGTTTCTGCTGTCTCCGCTGTCCCACTGCTGCCGTTTCTGCTGTCCCCGCTGTCCAACTGCCGCTGTTTCTGCTGTCCCCGCTGTCCCACCGCCGCCATTTCCGCTGTCCCACTGCTGTTTCTGCTGTCTCAGCTGTCCCACCGCCGCCGTTTCTGCTGTCTCCGCTGTCCCACCGCCGCCGTTTCTGCTGTCCCCGCTGTCCCACTGCCACCGTTTCTGCTGTCTCCACTGCCCCACTGCCGCCGTTTCTGCTGTCCCACCGCCGCCATTTCTGCTGTCTCCGCTGTCCCACCGCCGCTGTTTCTGCTGTCCCCGTTGTCCCACTGCCGCCGTTTCCGCTGTCCCACTGCCACCATTTCTGCTGTCTCCGCTGTCCCACCGCCTCCGTTTCTGCTGTCCCCGCTGTCCCATTGCCGCCGTTTCTGCTGTCCCCGCTGTCCCACTGCCGCCGTTTCTGCTGTCCCACCGCCGCCGTTTCTGCTGTCTCCACTGTCCCACTGCCGCCGTTTCTGCTGTTCCACTGCCGCCGTTTCCGCTGTCCCACCGCCGCCGTTTCTGCTGTCCCACTGCCGCCGTTTCTGCTGCCCCTCTGTCCCACTGCCGCCGTTTCCGCTGTCCCCGCTGTCCCAACGCCGCCATTTCCGCTGTCCCACGGCCGCCGTTTCCGCTGTCCCCGCTGTCCCACCACCGCCGTTTCCGTTGTCCCACCGCCGCCGTTTCCGCTGTCCCCGCTGTCCCAACGCCGCCATTTCCGCTGTCCCACTGCCACCATTTCTGCTGTCCCCGCTGTCCCACCGCCGCTTTTTCTGCTGTCCCCGCTGTCCCACCGCCGCCGTTTCCGCTGTCCCACCGCTGCCGTTTCCGCTGTCCCCGCTGTCCCACCTCCGCCGTTTCCGCTGTCCCACTGCCGCCGTTTCCCCTGTCCCCGCTGTCCCACCGCCGCCGTTTCCACTGTCCCACCGCCGCCGTTTCCGCTGTCCCACTGCCACCGTTTCTGCTGTCTCCGCTGTCCCACTGCTGCCCTTTCTGCTGTCCCCGCTGTCCCACCGCCGCTGTTTCTGCTGTCCCCGCTGTCCCACCGCCGCCGTTTCCGCTGTCCCACCGCCACCGTTTCTGCTCTCTCCGCTGTCCCACCGCCGCCGTTTCTGCTGTCTCCGCTGTCCCACTGCTGCCGTTTCTGCTGTCCCCGCTGTCCCACTGCCGCTGTTTCTGCTGTCTCCGCTGTCCCACTGCTGCCGTTTCTGCTGTCTCCGCTGTCCCACCGCCGCCGTTTCCGCTGTCCCACGGCCGCCGTTTCTGCTCTCTCCGCTGTCCCACCGCCGCCGTTTCTGCTGTCCCCGCTGTCCCACCGCCGCCGTTTCTGCTGTCTCCGCTGTCCCACTGCTGCCGTTTCTGCTGTCCCCGCTGTCCAACTGCCGCTGTTTCTGCTGTCCCCGCTGTCCCACCGCCGCCATTTCCGCTGTCCCACTGCTGTTTCTGCTGTCTCAGCTGTCCCACCGCCGCCGTTTCTGCTGTCTCCGCTGTCCCACCGCCGCCGTTTCTGCTGTCCCCGCTGTCCCACTGCCACCGTTTCTGCTGTCTCCACTGCCCCACTGCCGCCGTTTCTGCTGTCCCACCGCCGCCATTTCTGCTGTCTCCGCTGTCCCACCGCCGCTGTTTCTGCTGTCCCCGTTGTCCCACTGCCGCCGTTTCCGCTGTCCCACTGCCACCATTTCTGCTGTCTCCGCTGTCCCACCGCCTCCGTTTCTGCTGTCCCCGCTGTCCCATTGCCGCCGTTTCTGCTGTCCCCGCTGTCCCACTGCCGCCGTTTCTGCTGTCCCACCGCCGCCGTTTCTGCTGTCTCCACTGTCCCACTGCCGCCGTTTCTGCTGTTCCACTGCCGCCGTTTCCGCTGTCCCACCGCCGCCGTTTCTGCTGTCCCACTGCCGCCGTTTCTGCTGCCCCTCTGTCCCACTGCCGCCGTTTCCGCTGTCCCCGCTGTCCCACCGCCGCCGTTTCCGCTGTACCCGCTGTCCCACCGCCGCCATTTCTGCTGTCACCGCTGTCCCACCGCCGCCATTTCTGCTGTCCCCGCTGTCCCACCGCCGCCGTTTCCGCTGTCCCACCGCTGCCATTTCTGCTGTCTCCGCTGTCCCACCGCCGCCGTTTCCGCTGTCCCACTGCCGTTTCTGCTGTCCTTGCTTTCCCACTGCCGCCGCTTCTGCTGTCCCCGCTGTCCCACCGCTGCCGTTTCTGCTGTCCCCGCTGTCCCACCGCCGCCATTTCTGCTGTCTCCGCTGTCCCACCGCCGCCGTTTCTGCTGTCCATGCTGTCCCACCGCCGCCGTTTCTGCTGTCTCCGCTGTCACACCGCCGCCATTTCTGCTGTCCTTGCTTTCCTACCGCCGCCGTTTCTGCTGTACCCGCTGTCCCACCGCCGCCGTTTCTGCTGTCCCCGCTGTCCCACCGCCGCCGTTTCTGCAGTCTCCGCTGTCCCACCGCCGCCGTTTCTGCTGTCCGCGCTGTCCCACCGCCGCTGTTTCTGCTGTCTCCGCTGTCCCACTGCCGCCGTTTCTGCTGTCCGCGCTGTCCCACCGCCGCCGTTTCTGCTGTCTCCGCTGTCCCACCGCCGCCGTTTCTGCTGTCACCGCTGTCCCACCGCCGCCGTTTCTGCTGTCCCCGCTGTCCCATTGCCGCCGTTTCTGCTGTCCCCGCTGTCCCACTGCCCCCGTTTCTGCTGTCCCACCGCCGCCGTTTCTGCTGTCTCCGCTGTCCCACCGCCGGCGTTTCTGCTGTCCCCGCTGTCCCACCGCCGCCGTTTCTGCTGTCCCCGCTGTCCCACCACCGCCGTTTCTCCTGTCCCTGCTGTCCCACCACCGCCGTTTCCGCTGTCCCCGCTGTCCCACCACCGCCGTTTCTACTGTCCCACTGCTGCAGTTTCTGCTGTCTCCACTTTCCCACCACCGCCGTTTCTGCTGTCCCCGCTGTCCCACCGCCACCGTTTCCGCTGTCCCCGCTGTCCCACCACCGCCGTTTCTGCTGTCCCACTGCCGTCGTTTCTGCTGTCCCACCGCCTCCATTTCTGCTGTCCCCGCTTTCCCACCGCCGCCGTTTCTGCTGTCCCCGCTGTCCCACCGCCGCCGTTTCTGCTGTCCCCGCTGTCCCACCGCCGCCGTTTCTGCTGTCTCCGCTGTCCCACCATCGCCGTTTCTGCTTTTCCACCGCCGCCGTTTCTTCTGCCTCCACTGTCCCACCGCCGCCGTTTCTGCTGTCTCACCGTCACCGTTTCTGCTGTCTCCGCTGTCCCACCGCCGCCGTTTCTGCTGTCCCCGCTGTCCCTCCGCCGCCGTTTCCACTGTCCCCGCTGTCCCACCACCGCCTTTTCTGCTGTCCCACTGCCGCCGTTTTTGCTGTCTCCGCTGTCCCACCGCCGCCGTTTCTGCTGTCCCACTGCCGCCGTTTCTGCTGTCCCCGCTGTCCCACCGCCGCCGTTTCCGCTGTCCCACCGCCGCCGTTTCTGCTGTCCCACCGCCGCCGTTTCTGCTGTCCCTCTGTCCCACTGCCGCCGTTTCCGCTGTCCCCGCTGTCCCGCCACCGCCGTTTCCGCTGTTCCCGCTGTCCCACCGCCGCCATTTCTGCTGTCCCCGCTGTCCCACCGCCGCCGTTTCCGCTGTCCCATCGCCGCCGTTTCTGCTGTCTCCGCTGTCCCACTGCCGCCGTTTCCGCTGTCCCACCGCCGTTTCTGCTGTCCCCGCTTTCCCACCGCCGCCATTTCTGCTGTCCCCGCTGTCCCACCGCCGCCGTTTCTGCTGTCCGCGCTGTCCCACCGCCGCCGTTTCTGCTGTCCGCGCTGTCCCACCGCCGCCATTTCTGCTGTCCGCGCTGTCCCACCGCCGCCGTTTCTGCTGTCTCCGCTGTCCCACCGCCGCCGTTTCTGCTGTCCCCGCTGTCGCACCGCCGCCGTTTCTGCTGTCCCCGCTGTCCCACCGCCGCCGTTTCTGCTGTCCCCGCTGTCCCACCGCCGCCGTTTCTGCTCTCTCCGCTGTCCCACTGCTGCCGTTTCTGCTGTCCCCGCTGTCCCACTGCCGCTGTTTCTGCTGTCCCCGCTGTCCCACCGCCGCCGTTTCCGCTGTCCCACAGCCGCCGTTTCCGCTGTCCCACGGCCGCCGTTTCCGCTGTCCCCGCTGTCCCACCGCCGCCGTTTCCGCTGTCCCCGCTGTCCCAACGCCGCCGTTTCTGCTGTCCCCGCTGTCCCAACGCCGCCATTTCCGCTGTCCCACTGCCACCATTTCTGCTGTCTCCGCTGTCCCACCGCCGCCGTTTCTGCTTTCTCACCGCCGCCATTTCTGCTGTCCCTGCTTTCCCACTGCTGCCGTTTCTGCTGTCCCCGCTGTCCCACCGCTGCCGTTTCTGCTGTGCCCGCTGTCCCACCGCCAACATTTCCACTGTCCCACTGCCACCATTTCTGCTGTCCCCGCTGTCCCACCGCTGCCGTTTCTGCTGTCCCCGCTGTCCCACTGCTGCCGTTTCTGCTGTCCCCGCTGTCCCACCGCCGCTTTTTCTGCTGTCTCCGCTGTCCCACCGCCGCCGTTTCTGCTGTCTCACCGTCACCGTTTCTGCTGTCTCCGCTGTCCCACCGCCGCCGTTTCTGCTGTCCCCGCTGTCCCTCCGCCGCCGTTTCCGCTGTCCCCGCTGTCCCACCACCGCCTTTTCTGCTGTCCCACTGCCGCCGTTTTTGCTGTCTCCGCTGTCCCACCGCCGCCGTTTCTGCTGTCCCACTGCCGCCGTTTCTGCTGTCCCCGCTGTCCCACCGCCGCCGTTTCCGCTGTCCCACCGCCGCCGTTTCTGCTGTCCCACCGCCGCCGTTTCTGCTGTCCCTCTGTCCCACTGCCGCCGTTTCCGCTGTCCCCGCTGTCCCGCCACCGCCGTTTCCGCTGTTCCCGCTGTCCCACCGCCGCCATTTCTGCTGTCCCCGCTGTCCCACCGCCGCCGTTTCCGCTGTCCCATCGCCGCCGTTTCTGCTGTCTCCGCTGTCCCACTGCCGCCGTTTCCGCTGTCCCACCGCCGTTTCTGCTGTCCCCGCTTTCCCACCGCCGCCGTTTCTGCTGTCCCCGCTGTCCCACCGCCGCCGTTTCTGCTGTCCGCGCTGTCCCACCGCCGCCGTTTCTGCTGTCCGCGCTGTCCCACCGCCGCCGTTTCTGCTGTCCGCGCTGTCCCACCGCCGCCGTTTCTGCTGTCTCCGCTGTCCCACCGCCGCCGTTTCTGCTGTCCCCGCTGTCGCACCGCCGCCGTTTCTGCTGTCCCCGCTGTCCCACCGCCGCCGTTTCTGCTGTCCCCGCTGTCCCACCGCCGCCGTTTCTGCTCTCTCCGCTGTCCCACTGCTGCCGTTTCTGCTGTCCCCGCTGTCCCACTGCCGCTGTTTCTGCTGTCCCCGCTGTCCCACCGCCGCCGTTTCCGCTGTCCCACAGCCGCCGTTTCCGCTGTCCCACGGCCGCCGTTTCCGCTGTCCCCGCTGTCCCACCGCCGCCGTTTCCGCTGTCCCCGCTGTCCCAACGCCGCCGTTTCTGCTGTCCCCGCTGTCCCAACGCCGCCATTTCCGCTGTCCCACTGCCACCATTTCTGCTGTCTCCGCTGTCCCACCGCCGCCGTTTCTGCTTTCTCACCGCCGCCATTTCTGCTGTCCCTGCTTTCCCACTGCTGCCGTTTCTGCTGTCCCCGCTGTCCCACCGCTGCCGTTTCTGCTGTGCCCGCTGTCCCACCGCCAACATTTCCACTGTCCCACTGCCACCATTTCTGCTGTCCCCGCTGTCCCACCGCTGCCGTTTCTGCTGTCCCCGCTGTCCCACTGCTGCCGTTTCTGCTGTCCCCGCTGTCCCACCGCCGCTTTTTCTGCTGTCCCCGCTGTCCCACCGCCGCCGTTTCCGCTGTCCCACCGCCGCCGTTTCCGCTGTCCCTGCTGTCCCACCGCCGCCGTTTCCGCTTTCCCACTGCCGCCGTTTCCCCTGTCCCCGCTGTCCAACCGCTGTCGTTTCTGCTGTCCAATTGCCGCCGTTTCCGCTGTTCCCGCTGTCCCACCGCCGCCATTTCTGCTGTCCCCGCTGTCCCACCGCCGCCATTTCTGCTGTCCCCGCTGTCCCACCGCCGCCGTTTCCGCTGTCCCATCGCCGCCGTTTCTGCTGTCTCTGCTGTCCCACCGCCGCCGTTTCCACTGTCCCACCGCCGTTTCTGCTGTCCCCGCTTTGCAACTGCCGCCGTTTCTGCTGTCCCCGCTGTCCCACCTCCGCCGTTTCTGCTGTCCCCGCTGTCCCACCGCCGCCGTTTCCGCTGTTCCCGCTGTCCCACCGCCGCCGTTTCCGCTGTCCCCGCTGTCCCAACGCCGCCGTTTCTGCTGTCCCCGATGTCCCAACGCCGCCGTTTCCGCTGTCCCACTGCCACCATTTCTGCTGTCTCCGCTGTCCCACCGCCGCCGTTTCTGCTTTCTCACCGCCGCCATTTCTGCTGTCCCCGCTTTCCCACTGCTGCCGTTTCTGCTGTCCCCGCTGTCCCGCCGCTGCCGTTTCTGCTGTGCCCGCTGTCCCACCGCCAACATTTCCACTGTCCCACTGCCACCATTTCTGCTGTCCCCGCTGTCCCACCGCCGCCGTTTCTGCTGTCCCCGCTGTCCCACCGCCACCGTTTCTGCTGTCTCCGCTGTCCCACTGCTGCCGTTTCTGCTGTCCCCGCTGTCCCACCGCCGCTTTTTCTGCTGTCCCCGCTGTCCCACCGCCGCCGTTTCCGCTGTCCCACCGCCGCCGTTTCCGCTGTCCCTGCTGTCCCACCGCCGCCGTTTCCGCTTTCCCACTGCCGCCGTTTCCCCTGTCCCCGCTGTCCAACCGCCGTCGTTTCTGCTGTCCAACTGCCGCCGTTTCCGCTGTCTCCACTGTCCCACCGCCGCCGTTTCTGCTTTCTCACCGCCGCCGTTTCTGCTGTCCCCGCTTTCCCACTGCTGCCGTTTCTGATGTCCCCGCTGTCCCACCGCCGCCGTTTCCGCTGTCCCCACTGTCCCACCGCCGGCATTTCTGCTGTCCCCGCTGTCCCACCGCCGCCATTTCTGCTGTCCCCGCTGTCTCACTGCCGCCGTTTCTGCTGTCCCCGCTGTCCCACCACTGCTGTTTCTGTTGTCCCCGCTTTCCCACCGCCGCCGTTTCCGCTGTCCCCACTGTCCCACCGCCGCCATTTCTGTTGTCCCCGCTGTCCCACCGGCGCCGTTTCTGCTGTCTCCGCTGTCCCACTGCTTCCGTTTCTGCTGTCCCCGCTGTCCCACCGCCGCCGTTTCTGCTGTCCCTGCTGTCCCACCGCCGCCATTTCTACTGTCTCCGCTGTCCCACCGCCGCCGTTTCTGCTGTCCCCGCTTTCCCACTGCCGCCGTTTCCGCTGTCCCACCGCCGCCATTTCTGCTGTCCCCGCTGTCCCACCGCCGCTGTTTCTGCTGTCCCCGCTGTCCGACCGCCGCCATTTCCGCTGTCCCACCACCGCCGTTTCTTCTCTCCCCGCTGTCCCACCACTGCCGTTTCTGCTGTCCCCGCTGTCCCACCGCAACCATTTCTGCTGTCCCCGCTGTCCCACTGCCGCCATTTCTGCTGTCCCCGCTGTCCCACCGCTGCTGTTTCTGCTGTCACCGCTGTCCCACCGCCGCCGTTTCCGCTGTCCCTGCTGTCCCACCGCCGCCGTTTCCGTTGTCCCCGCTGTCCCACCGCCGCCATTTCTGCTGTCCCCGCTGTGCCACTGCCGCCGTTTCTGCTGTCCCCGCTGTCCCACCGCTGCCGTTTCTGCTGTCCCTGCTGTCCCACCGCCGCCATTTCTACTGTCTCCGCTGTCCCACCGCCGCCGTTTCTGCTGTCCCCGCTGTCCCACCGCCGCCGTTTCTGCTGTCTCCGCTGTCCCACTGCTTCCGTTTCTGCTGTCCCTGCTGTACCACCGCCGCCGTTTCTGCTGTCCCCGCTTTCCCACCGCCGCCGTTTCCACTGTCCCACCGCCGCCATTTCTGCTGTCCCCGCTGTCCCACCGCTGCCGTTTCTGCTGTCTCCGCTGTCCCACTGCTTCCGTTTCTGCTGTCCCCGCTGTCCCACCGCCGCCGTTTCTGCTGTCCCCGCTTTCCCACTGCCGCCGTTTCCGCTGTCCCACCGCCGCCATTTCTGCTGTCCCCACTTTCCCACTGCCGCCGTTTCCGCTGTCTCACCACCGCCATTTCTGCTGTCTCCGCTGTCCCACCGCCGCCATTTCTGCTGTCTCCGCTGTCCCACTGCAGCCGTTTCTGCTGTCCCCGCTGTCCCACTGCCGCCGTTTCTGCTGTCTCCGCTGTCCCACTGCCGCCGTTTCTGCTGTCCCCGCTGTCCCACCGCCACCGTTTCTGCTGTCCCCGCTTTCCCACCACTGCCGTTTCCGCTGTCTTCGCTGTCCCACCGCCGCCATTTCTGCTGTCCCCGCTGTCCCACCGCCGCCGTTTCCGCTGTCCCACCGCCGCCGTTTCTGCTGTCCCACCGCCACCGTTTCTGCTGTCTCCGTTGTCCCACTGCCGCTGTTTCTGCTGTCCCACTGCCGCCATTTCTGCTGTCCCTGCTGTCCCACTGCCACCGTTTCCTCTTTCCCCGCTGTCCCACCGCCGCCGTTTGTACTGTCCCCGCTGTCCCACCGCCGCCGTTTCTGCTGTCCCCGCTGTCCCACTCCCGCCGTTTCCGCTGTCCCCGCTGTCCCACCGCCGCCATTTCTGCTGTCCCCGCTGTCCCACCGCCGCCGTTTCCGCTGTCCCACCGCCGACGTTTCTGCTGTCTCCGCTGTGCCACCGTCGCCGTTTCCGCTGTCCCACTGCCACCGTTTCTGCTGTCTCCGCAGTCCCACCACCGCCGTTTCTGCTGTCCCACTGCCGCCGTTTCTGCTGTCTCCGCTGTCCCACTGCTGCCGTTTCTGCTGTCCACGCTGTCCCACCGCCGCAGTTTCTGCTGTCCACGCTGTCCCACCGCCGCTGTTTCCGCTGTCCCCGTTTTCCCACCGCCGCTGTTTCCGCTGTCCCCGCTGTCCCACCGCCGCCGTTTCCGTTGTCCCCGCTGTCCCACCGCCGCCATTTCTGCTGTCCCCGCTGTGCCACTGCCGGCGTTTCTGCTGTCCCTGCTGTCCCACCGCTGCCGTTTCTGCTGTCCCTGATGTCCCATTGCCGCCGTTTCTGCTGTCTCCGCTGTCCCACCGCCGCCATTTCTGCTATCCCACCGCCGCCGTTTCTGCTGTCTCCGCTGTCCCACTGCTGCCGTTTCTGCTGTCACCGCTGTCCCACCGCTGCCGTTTCTGCTGTCACCGCTCTCCCACCGCTGCCGTTTCTGCTGTCCCTGATGTCCCACTGCCGCCGTTTCTGCTGTCTCCGCTGTCCCACCGCCGGCTTTTCTGCTGTCCCACCGCCGCCATTTCTGCTGTCTCCGCTGTCCCACTGCTGCCGTTTCTGCTGTCCCCGCTGTCCCACTGCCGCCGTTTCTGCTGTCCCCGCTTTCCCACCGCCGCCGTTTCCGCTGTCTCACCGCCGCCGTTTCTGCTGTCTCCGCTGTCCCACTGCTGCCGTTTCTGCTGTCCACGCTGTCCCACCGCCGCAGTTTCTGCTGTCCCCGCTGTCCCACCGCCGCTGTTTCCGCTGTCCCCGTTTTCCCACCGCCGCTGTTTCCGCTGTCCCCGCTGTCCCACCGCCGCCGTTTCCGTTGTCCCCGCTGTCCCACCGCCGCCATTTCTGCTGTCCCCGCTGTGCCACTGCCGGCGTTTCTGCTGTCCCTGCTGTCCCACCGCTGCCGTTTCTGCTGTCCCTGATGTCCCATTGCCGCCGTTTCTGCTGTCTCCGCTGTCCCACCGCCGCCATTTCTGCTATCCCACCGCCGCCGTTTCTGCTGTCTCCGCTGTCCCACTGCTGCCGTTTCTGCTTTCACCGCTGTCCCACCGCTGCCGTTTCTGCTGTCCCCGATCTCCCACCGCTGCCGTTTCTGCTGTCCCTGATGTCCCACTGCCGCCGTTTCTGCTGTCTCCGCTGTCCCACCGCCGCCTTTTCTGCTGTCCCACCGCCGCCATTTCTGCTGTCTCCGCTGTCCCACTGCTGCCGTTTCTGCTGTCCCCGCTGTCCCACTGCCGCCGTTTCTGCTGTCCCCGCTTTCCCACCGCCGCCGTTTCCGCTGTCTCACCGCCGCCGTTTCTGCTGTCTCCGCTGTCCCACTGCTGCCGTTTCTGCTGTCCCCGCTGTCCCACCGCCGCCGTTTCCGCTGTCCCACCGCCGCCGTTTCTGCTGTCTCCGCTGTCCCACTGTCGCCGTTTCCGCTGTCCCACTGCCACCGTTTCTGCTGTTCCCGCTGTCCCACCGCCGCCATTTCTGCTGTCCCCGCTGTCCCACTGCTGCCGTTTCCGCTGTCCCACCGCCGCCGTTTCTGCTGTCTCCGCTGTCCCACCGTCGCCGTTTCCGCTGTCCCACTGCCACCGTTACTGCTGTCCCCGCTGTCCCACCGCCGCCGTTTCCGTTGTCCCCGCTGTCCCACCGCCGCCATTTCTGCTGTGCCCGCTGTCCCACCGCCGCCGTTTCTGCTGTCCCCGCTGTCCCACCGCCGCCGTTTCTTCTGTCCCACCGCCGCCGTTTCTGCTGTCTCCGCTGTCCCACCGCCACCTTTTCCGCTGTCCCACCGCCATTTCTGCTGTCTCCGCTGTCCCACCGCCGCCGTTTCTGCTGTCCCACCGCCGCCGTTTCTGCTGTCTCCGCTGTCCCACTGCTGCCGTTTCTGCTGTCCCCGCTGTCCCACCGCCGCCATTTCTGCTGTCCCCGCTGTCTCACTGCTGCCGTTTCTGCTGTCCCCGCTGTCCCACCACTGCTGTTTCTGCTGTCCCCGCTTTCCCACCACCGCCGTTTCCGCTGTCCCCACTGTCCCACCGCCGCTATTTCTATTGTCCCCGCTGTCCCACCGCCGCCGTTTCTGCTGTCTCCGCTGTCCCACTGCTTCCATTTCTGCTGTCCCCGCTGTCCCACCGCCGCCGTTTCTGCTGTCCCCGCTTTCCCACTGCCGCCGTTTCCGCTGTCCCACCGCCGCCATTTCTGCTGTCCCCGCTGTCCCACCGCCGCTGTTTCTGCTGTCCCCGCTGTCCCACCGCCGCCATTTCCGCTGTCCCACCACCGCAGTTTCTTCTCTCCCCGCTGTCCCACCCCTGCCGTTTCTGCTGTCCCCGCTGTCCCACCGCAACCATTTCTGCTGTCCCCGCTGTCCCACTGCCGCCGTTTCTGCTGTCCCCGCTGTCCCACCGCTGCTGTTTCTGCTGTCACCGCTGTCCCACCGCCGCCGTTTCCGCTCTCCCTGCTGTCCCACCGCCGCCATTTCCGTTGTCCCCGCTGTCCCACCGCCGCCATTTCTGCTGTCCCCGCTGTGCCACTGCCGCCGTTTCTGCTGTCCCCGCTGTCCCACCGCTGCCGTTTCTGCTGTCCCTGCTGTCCCACCGCCGCCGTTTCTGCTGTCTCCGCTGTCCCACCGCCGCCGTTTCTGCTGTCCCACCGCCGCCGTTTCTGCTGTCTCCGCTGTCCCACTGCTTCCGTTTCTGCTGTCCCCGCTGTCCCACCGCCGCCATTTCTGCTGTCCCCGCTTTCCCACTGCCGCCGTTTCCACTGTCCCACCGCCGCCGTTTCTGCTATCTCCGCTGTCCCACCGCTTCCGTTTCTGCTGTCCCCGCTGTCCCACCGCCGCCGTTTCTGCTGTCCCCGCTTTCCCACTGCCGCCGTTTCCGCTGTCCCACCGCCGCCATTTCTGCTGTCCCCACTTTCCCACTGCCGCCGTTTCCGCTGTCCCACCGCCGCCATTTCTGCTGTCTCCGCTGTCCCACTGCAGCCATTTCTGCTGTCCCCGCTGTCCCACTGCCGCCGTTTCTGCTGTCCCCGCTGTCCCACCGCCGCCATTTCTGCTGTCCCCGCTTTCCCACCACTGCCGTTTCCGCTGTCTTCGCTGTCCCACCGCCGCCATTTCTGCTGTCCCCGCTGTCCCACCGCCGCCGTTTCCGCTGTCCCACCGCCGCCGTTTCTGCTGTCCCACCGCCACCGTTTCTGCTGTCTCCGTTGTCCCACTGCCGCTGTTTCTGCTGTCCCACTGCCGCCGTTTCTGCTGTCCCTGCTGTCCCACTGCCACCGTTTCCTCTTTCCCCGCTGTCCCACCGCCGCCGTTTGTACTGTCCCCGCTGTCCCACCGCCGCCGTTTCTGCTGTCCCCGCTGTCCCACTCCCGCCATTTCCGCTGTCCCCGCTGTCCCACCGCCGCCATTTCTGCTGTCCCCGCTGTCCCACCGCCGCCGTTTCCGCTGTCCCACCGCCGACGTTTCTGCTGTCTCCGCTGTGCCACCGTCGCCGTTTCCGCTGTCCCACTGCCACCGTTTCTGCTGTCTCCGCTGTCCCACCGCCTCCGTTTCTGCTGTCCAACTGCCACCATTTCTGCTGTCTCCGCAGTCCCACCACCGCCGTTTCTGCTGTCCCACTGCCGCCGTTTCTGCTGTCTCCGCTGTCCCACTGCTGCCGTTTCTGCTGTCCACGCTGTCCCACCGCCGCAGTTTCTGCTGTCCCCGCTGTCCCACCGCCGCTGTTTCCGCTGTCCCCGTTTTCCCACCGCCGCTGTTTCCGCTGTCCCCGCTGTCCCACCGCCGCCGTTTCCGTTGTCCCCGCTGTCCCACCGCCGCCATTTCTGCTGTCCCCGCTGTGCCACTGCCGGCGTTTCTGCTGTCCCCGCTGTCCCACCGCTGCCGTTTCTGCTGTCCCTGATGTCCCATTGCCGCTGTTTCTGCTGTCTCCGCTGTCCCACCGCCGCCATTTCTGCTATCCCACCGCCGCCGTTTCTGCTGTCTCCGCTGTCCCACTGCTGCCGTTTCTGCTGTCACCGCTGTCCCACCGCTGCCGTTTCTGCTGTCCCCGCTCTCCCACCGCTGCCGTTTCTGCTGTCCCTGATGTCCCACTGCCGCCGTTTCTGCTGTCTCCGCTGTCCCACCGCCGCCTTTTCTGCTGTCCCACCGCCGCCATTTCTGCTGTCTCCGCTGTCCCACTGCTGCCGTTTCTGCTGTCCCCGCTGTCCCACTGCCGCCGTTTCTGCTGTCCCCGCTTTCCCACCGCTGCCGTTTCCGCTGTCTCACCGCCGCCATTTCTGCTGTCTCCGCTGTCCCACTGCTGCCGTTTCTGCTGTCCCCGCTGTCCCACCGCCGCCGTTTCCGCTGTCCCACCGCCGCCGTTTCTGCTGTCTCCGCTGTCCCACTGTCGCCGTTTCCGCTGTCCCACTGCCACCGTTTCTGCTGTTCCCGCTGTCCCACCGCCGCCATTTCTGCTGTCCCCGCTGTCCCACTGCTGCCGTTTCCGCTGTCCCACCGCCGCCGTTTCTGCTGTCTCCGCTGTCCCACCGTCGCCGTTTCCGCTGTCCCACTGCCACCGTTACTGCTGTCCCCGCTGTCCCACCGCCGCCGTTTCCGTTGTCCCCGCTGTCCCACCGCCGCCATTTCTGCTGTGCCCGCTGTCCCACCGCCGCCGTTTCTGCTGTCCCCGCTGTCCCACCGCCGCCGTTTCTTCTGTCCCACCGCCGCCGTTTCTGCTGTCTCCGCTGTCCCACCGCCACCGTTTCCGCTGTCCCACCGCCATTTCTGCTGTCTCCGCTGTCCCACCGCCGCCGTTTCTGCTGTCCCACCGCCGCCGTTTCTGCTGTCTCCGCTGTCCCACTGCTGCCGTTTCTGCTGTCCCCGCTGTCCCACCGCCGCCATTTCTGCTGTCCCCGCTGTCTCACTGCTGCCGTTTCTGCTGTCCCCGCTGTCCCACCACTGCTGTTTCTGCTGTCCCCGCTTTCCCACCACCGCCGTTTCCGCTGTCCCCACTGTCCCACCACCGCTATTTCTATTGTCCCCGCTGTCCCACCGCCGCCGTTTCTGCTGTCTCCGCTGTCCCACTGCTTCCGTTTCTGCTGTCCCCGCTGTCCCACCGCCGCCGTTTCTGCTGTCCCCGCTTTCCCACTGCCGCCGTTTCCGCTGTCCCACCGCCGCCATTTCTGCTGTCCCCGCTGTCCCACCGCCGCTGTTTCTGCTGTCCCCGCTGTCCCACCGCCGCCATTTCCGCTGTCCCACCACCGCAGTTTCTTCTCTCCCCGCTGTCCCACCCCTGCCGTTTCTGCTGTCCCCGCTGTCCCACCGCAACCATTTCTGCTGTCCCCGCTGTCCCACTGCCGCCGTTTCTGCTGTCCCCGCTGTCCCACCGCTGCTGTTTCTGCTGTCACCGCTGTCCCACCGCCGCCGTTTCCGCTCTCCCCGCTGTCCCACCGCCGCCGTTTCCGTTGTCCCCGCTGTCCCACTGCTGCCGTTTCTGCTGTCCCCGCTGTCCCACCGCCGCCATTTCTGCTGTCCCCGCTGTCTCACTGCTGCCGTTTCTGCTGTCCCCGCTGTCCCACCACTGCTGTTTCTGCTGTCCCCGCTTTCCCACCACCGCCGTTTCCGCTGTCCCCACTGTCCCACCACCGCTATTTCTATTGTCCCCGCTGTCCCACCGCCGCCGTTTCTGCTGTCTCCGCTGTCCCACTGCTTCCGTTTCTGCTGTCCCCGCTGTCCCACCGCCGCCGTTTCTGCTGTCCCCGCTTTCCCACTGCCGCCGTTTCCGCTGTCCCACCGCCGCCATTTCTGCTGTCCCCGCTGTCCCACCGCCGCTGTTTCTGCTGTCCCCGCTGTCCCACCGCCGCCATTTCCGCTGTCCCACCACCGCAGTTTCTTCTCTCCCCGCTGTCCCACCCCTGCCGTTTCTGCTGTCCCCGCTGTCCCACCGCAACCATTTCTGCTGTCCCCGCTGTCCCACTGCCGCCGTTTCTGCTGTCCCCGCTGTCCCACCGCTGCTGTTTCTGCTGTCACCGCTGTCCCACCGCCGCCGTTTCCGCTCTCCCCGCTGTCCCACCGCCGCCGTTTCCGTTGTCCCCGCTGTCCCACCGCCGCCATTTCTGCTGTCCCCGCTGTGCCACTGCCGCCGTTTCTGCTGTCCCCGCTGTCCCACCGCTGCCGTTTCTGCTGTCCCTGCTGTCCCACCGCCGCCGTTTCTGCTGTCTCCGCTGTCCCACCGCCGCCGTTTCTGCTGTCCCACCGCCGCCGTTTCTGCTGTCTCCGCTGTCCCACTGCTTCCGTTTCTGCTGTCCCCGCTGTCCCACCGCCGCCATTTCTGCTGTCCCCGCTTTCCCACTGCCGCCGTTTCCACTGTCCCACCGCCGCCATTTCTGCTGTCCCCGCTGTCCCACCGCCGCCATTTCTGCTGTCTCCGCTGTCCCACCGCTTCCGTTTCTGCTATCCCCGCTGTCCCACCGCCGCCGTTTCTGCTGTCCCCGCTTTCCCACTGCCGCCGTTTCCGCTGTCCCACCGCCGCCATTTCTGCTGTCCCCACTTTCCCACTGCCGCCGTTTCCGCTGTCTCACCAGCGCCGTTTCTGCTGTCTCCGCTGTCCCACCGCCGCCATTTCTGCTGTCTCCGCTGTCCCACTGCAGCCGTTTCTGCTGTCCCCGCTGTCCCACTGCCGCCGTTTCTGCTGTCTCCGCTGTCCCACTGCCGCCGTTTCTGCTGTCCCCGCTGTCCCACCGCCGCCATTTCTGCTGTCCCCGCTTTCCCACCACTGCCGTTTCCGCTGTCTTCGCTGTCCCACCGCCGCCATTTCTGCTGTCCCCGCTGTCCCACCGCCGCCGTTTCCGCTGTCCCACCGCCGCCGTTTCTGCTGTCCCACCGCCACCGTTTCTGCTGTCTCCGTTGTCCCACTGCCGCTGTTTCTGCTGTCCCACTGCCGCCGTTTCTGCTGTCCCTGCTGTCCCACTGCCACCGTTTCCTCTTTCCCCGCTGTCCCACCGCCGCCGTTTGTACTGTCCCCGCTGTCCCACCGCCGCCGTTTCTGCTGTCCCCGCTGTCCCACTCCCGCCGTTTCCGCTGTCCCCGCTGTCCCACCGCCGCCATTTCTGCTGTCCCCGCTGTCCCACCGCCGCCGTTTCCGCTGTCCCACCGCCGACGTTTCTGCTGTCTCCGCTGTGCCACCGTCGCCGTTTCCGCTGTCCCACTGCCACCGTTTCTGCTGTCTCCGCTGTCCCACCGCCTCCGTTTCTGCTGTGCAACTGCCACCATTTCTGCTGTCTCCGCAGTCCCACCACCGCCGTTTCTGCTGTCCCACTGCCGCCGTTTCTGCTGTCTCCGCTGTCCCACTGCTGCCGTTTCTGCTGTCCACGCTGTCCCACCGCCGCAGTTTCTGCTGTCCCCGCTGTCCCACCGCCGCTGTTTCCGCTGTCCCCGTTTTCCCACCGCCGCTGTTTCCGCTGTCCCCGCTGTCCCACCGCCGCCGTTTCCGTTGTCCCCGCTGTCCCACCGCCACCATTTCTGCTGTCCCCGCTGTGCCACTGCCGGCGTTTCTGCTGTCCCCGCTGTCCCACCGCTACCGTTTCTGCTGTCCCTGATGTCCCATTGCCGCTGTTTCTGCTGTCTCCGCTGTCCCACCGCCGCCATTTCTGCTATCCCACCGCCGCCGTTTCTGCTGTCTCCGCTGTCCCACTGCTGCCGTTTCTGCTGTCACCGCTGTCCCACCGCTGCCGTTTCTGCTGTCCCCGCTCTCCCACCGCTGCCGTTTCTGCTGTCCCTGATGTCCCACTGCCGCCGTTTCTGCTGTCTCCGCTGTCCCACCGCCGCCTTTTCTGCTGTCCCACCGCCGCCATTTCTGCTGTCTCCGCTGTCCCACTGCTGCCGTTTCTGCTGTCCCCGCTGTCCCACTGCCACCGTTTCTGCTGTCCCCGCTTTCCCACCGCCGCCGTTTCTGCTGTCTCAGCTGTCTCACCGTCGCCGTTTCCGCTGTCCCACTGCCACCGTTACTGCTGTCCCCGCTGTCCCACCGCCGCCATTTCCGTTGTCCCCGCTGTCCCACCGCCACCATTTCTGCTGTGCCCGCTGTCCCACCGCCACCGTTTCCGCTGTCCCACCGCCGCCGTTTCTGCTGTCTCCGCTGTCCCACCGTCGCCGTTTCCGTTGTCCCACTGCCACCGTTTCTGCTGTTCCTGCTGTCCCACCGCCGCCGTTTCCGCTGTCCCACCGCCGCCGTTTCTGCTGTCTCCGCTGTCCCACCGTCGCCGTTTCCGCTGTCCCACTGCCACCGTTACTGCTGTCCCCGCTGTCCCACCGCCGCCGTTTCCGTTGTCCCCGCTGTCCCACCGCCGCCATTTCTGCTGTGCCCGCTGTCCCACTGCCGCCGTTTCTGCTGTCTCCGCTGTCCCACTGCCGCCGTTTCTGCTGTCCCCGCTGTCCCACCGCCGCCGTTTCTGCTGTCCCCGCTGTCCCACCGCCGCCGTTTCCGCTGTCCCCGCTGTCCCACCGCCGCCGTTTCTTCTGTCCCACCGCCGCCGTTTCTGCTGTCTCCGCTGTCCCACCGCCACCGTTTCCGCTGTCCCACCGCCATTTCTGCTGTCTCCGCTGTCCCACCGCCGCCGTTTCTGCTGTCCCACCGCCGCCGTTTCTGCTGTCTCCGCTGTCCCACTGCTGCCGTTTCTGCTGTCCCCGCTGTCCCACCGCCGCCATTTCTGCTGTCCCCGCTGTCTCACTGCTGCCGTTTCTGCTGTCCCCGCTTTCCCACCACCGCCGTTTCCGCTGTCCCCACTGTCCCACCGCCGCTATTTCTATTGTCCCCGCTGTCCCACCGCCGCCGTTTCTGCTGTCTCCGCTGTCCCACTGCTTCCGTTTCTGCTGTCCCCGCTGTCCCACCGCCGCCGTTTCTGCTGTCCCCGCTTTCCCACTGCCGCCGTTTCCGCTGTCCCACCGCCGCCATTTCTGCTGTCCCCGCTGTCCCACCGCCGCTGTTTCTGCTGTCCCCGCTGTCCCACCGCCGCCATTTCCGCTGTCCCACCACCGCAGTTTCTTCTCTCCCCGCTGTCCCACCCCTGCCGTTTCTGCTGTCCCCGCTGTCCCACCGCAACCATTTCTGCTGTCCCCGCTGTCCCACTGCCGCCGTTTCTGCTGTCCCCGCTGTCCCACCGCTGCTGTTTCTGCTGTCACCGCTGTCCCACCGCCGCCGTTTCCGCTCTCCCCGCTGTCCCACCGCCGCCGTTTCCGTTGTCCCCGCTGTCCCACCGCCGCCATTTCTGCTGTCCCCGCTGTGCCACTGCCGCCGTTTCTGCTGTCCCCGCTGTCCCACCGCTGCCGTTTCTGCTGTCCCTGCTGTCCCACCGCCGCCGTTTCTGCTGTCTCCGCTGTCCCACCGCCGCCGTTTCTGCTGTCCCACCGCCGCCGTTTCTGCTGTCTCCGCTGTCCCACTGCTTCCGTTTCTGCTGTCCCCGCTGTACCACCGCCGCCATTTCTGCTGTCCCCGCTTTCCCACTGCCGCCGTTTCCACTGTCCCACCGCCGCCATTTCTGCTGTCCCCGCTGTCCCACCGCCGCCGTTTCTGCTGTCTCCGCTGTCCCACTGCTTCCGTTTCTGCTGTCCCCGCTGTCCCACCGCCGCCGTTTCTGCTGTCCCCGCTTTCCCACTGCCGCCATTTCCGCTGTCCCACCGCCGCCATTTCTGCTGTCCCCACTTTCCCACTGCCGCCGTTTCCGCTGTCTCACCAGCGCCGTTTCTGCTGTCTCCGCTGTCCCACCGCCGCCATTTCTGCTGTCTCCGCTGTCCCACTGCAGCCGTTTCTGCTGTCCCCGCTGTCCCACTGCCGCCGTTTCTGCTGTCTCCGCTGTCCCACTGCCGCCGTTTCTGCTGTCCCCGCTGTCCCACCGCCGCCATTTCTGCTGTCCCCGCTTTCCCACCACTGCCGTTTCCGCTGTCTTCGCTGTCCCACCGCCGCCATTTCTGCTGTCCCCGCTGTCCCACCGCCGCCGTTTCCGCTGTCCCACCGCCGCCGTTTCTGCTGTCCCACCGCCACCGTTTCTGCTGTCTCCGTTGTCCCACTGCCGCTGTTTCTGCTGTCCCACTGCCGCCGTTTCTGCTGTCCCTGCTGTCCCACTGCCACCGTTTCCTCTTTCCCCGCTGTCCCACCGCCGCCGTTTGTACTGTCCCCGCTGTCCCACCGCCGCCGTTTCTGCTGTCCCCGCTGTCCCACTCCCGCCGTTTCTGCTGTCCCCGCTGTCCCACCGCCGCCGTTTCCGCTGTCCCACCGCCGACGTTTCTGCTGTCTCCGCTGTGCCACCGTCGCCGTTTCCGCTGTCCCACTGCCACCGTTTCTGCTGTCTCCGCTGTCCCACCGCCTCCGTTTCTGCTGTCCAACTGCCACCATTTCTGCTGTCTCCGCAGTCCCACCACCGCCGTTTCTGCTGTCCCACTGCCGCCGTTTCTGCTGTCTCCGCTGTCCCACTGCTGCCGTTTCTGCTGTCCACGCTGTCCCACCGCCGCAGTTTCTGCTGTCCCCGCTGTCCCACCGCCGCTGTTTCCGCTGTCCCCGTTTTCCCACCGCCGCTGTTTCCGCTGTCCCCGCTGTCCCACCGCCGCCGTTTCCGTTGTCCCCGCTGTCCCACCGCCGCCATTTCTGCTGTCCCCGCTGTGCCACTGCCGGCGTTTCTGCTGTCCCCGCTGTCCCACCGCTGCCGTTTCTGCTGTCCCTGATGTCCCATTGCCGCCGTTTCTGCTGTCTCCGCTGTCCCACCGCCGCCATTTCTGCTATCCCACCGCCGCCGTTTCTGCTGTCTCCGCTGTCCCACTGCTGCCGTTTCTGCTGTCACCGCTGTCCCACCGCTGCCGTTTCTGCTGTCTCCGCTCTCCCACCGCTGCCGTTTCTGCTGTCCCTGATGTCCCACTGCCGCCTTTTCTGCTGTCTCCGCTGTCCCACCGCCGCCTTTTCTGCTGTCCCACCGCCGCCATTTCTGCTGTCTCCGCTGTCCCACTGCTGCCGTTTCTGCTGTCCCCGCTGTCCCACTGCCGCCGTTTCTGCTGTCCCCGCTTTCCCACCGCCGCCGTTTCCGCTGTCTCACCGCCGCCGTTTCTGCTGTCTCCGCTGTCCCACTGCTGCCGTTTCTGCTGTCCCCGCTGTCCCACCGCCGCCGTTTCCGCTGTCCCACCGCCGCCGTTTCTGCTGTCTCCGCTGTCCCACCGTCGGCGTTTCCGCTGTCCCACTGCCACCGTTTCTGCTGTTCCCGCTGTCCCACCGCCGCCATTTCTGCTGTCCCCGCTGTCCCACCGCTGCCGTTTCCGCTGTCCCACCGCCGCCGTTTCTGCTGTCTCCGCTGTCCCACCGTCGCCGTTTCCGCTGTCCCACTGCCACCGTTACTGCTGTCCCCGCTGTCCCACCGCCGCCGTTTCCGTTGTCCCCGCTGTCCCACCGCCGCCATTTCTGCTGTGCCCGCTGTCCCACCGCCGCCGTTTCCGCTGTCCCACAGCCGCCGTTTCTGCTGTCTCCGCTGTCCCACCGTCGCCGTTTCCGTTGTCCCACTGCCACCGTTTCTGCTGTCTCCGCTGTCCCACCGTCGCCATTTCCACTGTCCCACTGCCACCGTAACTGCTGTCCCTGCTGTCCCACCGCCGCCATTTCCGTTGTCCCCGCTGTCCCACCGCCGCCATTTCTGCTGTTCCTGCTGTCCCACTGCCGCCGTTTCCGTTGTCCCCGCTGTCCTACCGCCGCCATTTCTGCTGTCCCCGCTGTCCCACCGCTGCCGTTTCTGCTGTACCTGCTGTCCCACCGCCGCCGTTTCTGCTGTCTCCGCTGTCCCACCGCCGCCGTTTCTTCTGTCCCACCGGCGCCGTTTCCGCTGTCCCCGTTGTCCCACCGCCACCATTTCTGCTGTCCCCGCTGTCCCACCGCCGCCATTTCTGCTGTCACCGCTGTCCCACTGCTGCCGTTTCTGCTGTCCCCGCTGTCCCACCGCCGCCGTTTCCGCTGTCCCACCGCCGCCGTTTCTGCTGTCTCAGCTGTCCCACCGTCGCCGTTTCCGCTGTCCCACTGCCACCGTTACTGCTGTTCCCGCTGTCCCACCGCCGCCGTTTCTGCTGTCCCCGCTGTCCCACCGCTGCCGTTTCCGCTGTCCCACCGCCGCCGTTTCTGCTGTCTCCGCTGTCCCACCGGCGCCGTTTCCGCTGTCCCACTGCCACCGTTACTGCTGTCCCCGCTGTCCCACCGCCGCCGTTTCCGTTGTCCCCGCTGTCCCACCGCCGCCATTTCTGCTGTCCCCGCTGTGCCACTGCCGCCGTTTCTGCTGTCCCCGCTGTCCCACCGCTGCCGTTTCTGCTGTCCCTGATGTCCCATTGCCGCCGTTTCTGCTGTCTCCGCTGTCCCACCGCCGCCATTTCTGCTATCCCACCGCCGCCATTTCTGCTGTCTCCGCTGTCCCACTGCTGCCGTTTCTGCTGTCACCGCTGTCCCACCGCTGCCGTTTCTGCTGTCCCCGCTCTCCCACCGCTGCCGTTTCTGCTGTCCCTGATGTCCCACTGCCGCCTTTTCTGCTGTCTCCGCTGTCCCACCGCCGCCTTTTCTGCTGTCCCACCGCCGCCATTTCTGCTGTCTCCGCTGTCCCACTGCTGCCGTTTCTGCTGTCCCCGCTGTCCCACTGCCGCCGTTTCTGCTGTCCCCGCTTTCCCACCGCCGCCGTTTCCGCTGTCTCACCGCCGCCGTTTCTGCTGTCTCCGCTGTCCCACTGCTGCCGTTTCTGCTGTCCCCGCTGTCCCACCGCCGCCGTTTCCGCTGTCCCACCGCCGCCGTTTCTGCTGTCTCCGCTGTCCCACCGTCGGCGTTTCCGCTGTCCCACTGCCACCGTTTCTGCTGTTCCCGCTGTCCCACCGCCGCCATTTCTGCTGTCCCCGCTGTCCCACCGCTGCCGTTTCCGCTGTCCCACCGCCGCCGTTTCTGCTGTCTCCGCTGTCCCACCGTCGCCGTTTCCGCTGTCCCACTGCCACCGTTACTGCTGTCCCCGCTGTCCCACCGCCGCCGTTTCCGTTGTCCCCGCTGTCCCACCGCCGCCATTTCTGCTGTGCCCGCTGTCCCACCGCCGCCGTTTCCGCTGTCCCACCGCCGCCGTTTCTGCTGTCTCCGCTGTCCCACCGTCGCCGTTTCCGTTGTCCCACTGCCACCGTTTCTGCTGTTCCCGCTGTCCCACCACCGCCGTTTCCGCTGTCCCACCGCCGCCGTTTCTCCTGTCTCCGCTGTCCCACCGTCGCCATTTCCACTGTCCCACTGCCACCGTAACTGCTGTCCCTGCTGTCCCACCGCCGCCATTTCCGTTGTCCCCGCTGTCCCTCCGCCGCCATTTCTGCTGTTCCTGCTGTCCCACTGCCGCCGTTTCCGTTGTCCCCGCTGTCCTACCGCCGCCATTTCTGCTGTCCCCGCTGTCCCACCGCTGCCGTTTCTGCTGTACCTGCTGTCCCACCGCCGCCGTTTCTGCTGTCTCCGCTGTCCCACCGCCGCCGTTTCTTCTGTCCCACCGGCGCCGTTTCCGCTGTCCCCGTTGTCCCACCGCCACCATTTCTGCTGTCCCCGCTGTCCCACCGCCGCCATTTCTGCTGTCACCGCTGTCCCACTGCTGCCGTTTCTGCTGTCCCCGCTGTCCCACCGCCGCCGTTTCCGCTGTCCCACCGCCGCCGTTTCTGCTGTCTCAGCTGTCCCACCGTCGCCGTTTCCGCTGTCCCACTGCCACCGTTACTGCTGTTCCCGCCGTCCCACCGCCGCCGTTTCTGCTGTCCCCGCTGTCCCACCGCTGCCGTTTCCGCTGTCCCACCGCCGCCGTTTCTGCTGTCTCCGCTGTCCCACCGGCGCCGTTTCCGCTGTCCCACTGCCACCGTTACTGCTGTCCCCGCTGTCCCACCGCCGCCGTTTCCGTTGTCCCCGCTGTCCCACCGCCACCATTTCTGCTGTGCCCGCTGTCCCACCGCCACCGTTTCCGCTGTCCCACCGCCGCCGTTTCTGCTGTCTCCGCTGTCCCACCGTCGCCGTTTCCGTTGTCCCACTGCCACCGTTTCTGCTGTTCCTGCTGTCCCACCGCCGCCGTTTCCGCTGTCCCACCGCCGCCGTTTCTGCTGTCTCCGCTGTCCCACCGTCGCCGTTTCCGCTGTCCCACTGCCACCGTTACTGCTGTCCCCGCTGTCCCACCGCCGCCGTTTCCGTTGTCCCCGCTGTCCCACCGCCGCCATTTCTGCTGTGCCCGCTGTCCCACTGCCGCCGTTTCTGCTGTCTCCGCTGTCCCACTGCCGCCGTTTCTGCTGTCCCCGCTGTCCCACCGCCGCCGTTTCTGCTGTCCCCGCTTTCCCACCACTGCCGTTTCCGCTGTCTTCGCTGTCCCACCGCCGCCATTTCTGCTGTCCCCGCTGTCCCACCGCCGCCGTTTCCGCTGTCCCACCGCCGCCGTTTCTGCTGTCCCACCGCCGCCGTTTCTGCTGTCCCACCGCCGCCATTTCTGCTGTGCCCGCTGTCCCACTGCCGCCGTTTCTGCTGTCTCCGCTGTCCCACTGCCGCCGTTTCTGCTGTCCCCGCTGTCCCACCGCCGCCGTTTCTGCTGTCCCCGCTTTCCCACCACTGCCGTTTCCGCTGTCTTCGCTGTCCCACCGCCGCCATTTCTGCTGTCCCCGCTGTCCCACCGCCGCCGTTTCCGCTGTCCCACCGCCGCCGTTTCCGCTGTCCCACCGCCGCCGTTTCTGCTGTCCCACCGCCGCCATTTCTGCTGTGCCCGCTGTCCCACTGCCGCCGTTTCTGCTGTCTCCGCTGTCCCACTGCCGCCGTTTCTGCTGTCCCCGCTGTCCCACCGCCGCCGTTTCTGCTGTCCCCGCTTTCCCACCACTGCCGTTTCCGCTGTCTTCGCTGTCCCACCGCCGCCATTTCTGCTGTCCCCGCTGTCCCACCGCTGCCGTTTCTGCTGTACCTGCTGTCCCACCGCCGCCGTTTCTGCTGTCTCCGCTGTCCCACCGCCGCCGTTTCTTCTGTCCCACCGGCGCCGTTTCCGCTGTCCCCGTTGTCCCACCGCCACCATTTCTGCTGTCCCCGCTGTCCCACCGCCGCCATTTCTGCTGTCACCGCTGTCCCACTGCTGCCGTTTCTGCTGTCCCCGCTGTCCCACCGCCGCCGTTTCCGCTGTCCCACCGCCGCCGTTTCTGCTGTCTCAGCTGTCCCACCGTCGCCGTTTCCGCTGTCCCACTGCCACCGTTACTGCTGTTCCCGCTGTCCCACCGCCGCCGTTTCTGCTGTCCCCGCTGTCCCACCGCTGCCGTTTCCGCTGTCCCACCGCCGCCGTTTCTGCTGTCTCCGCTGTCCCACCGGCGCCGTTTCCGCTGTCCCACTGCCACCGTTACTGCTGTCCCCGCTGTCCCACCGCCGCCGTTTCCGTTGTCCCCGCTGTCCCACCGCCACCATTTCTGCTGTGCCCGCTGTCCCACCGCCACCGTTTCCGCTGTCCCACCGCCGCCGTTTCTGCTGTCTCCGCTGTCCCACCGTCGCCGTTTCCGTTGTCCCACTGCCACCGTTTCTGCTGTTCCTGCTGTCCCACCGCCGCCGTTTCCGCTGTCCCACCGCCGCCGTTTCTGCTGTCTCCGCTGTCCCACCGTCGCCGTTTCCGCTGTCCCACTGCCACCGTTACTGCTGTCCCCGCTGTCCCACCGCCGCCGTTTCCGTTGTCCCCGCTGTCCCACCGCCGCCATTTCTGCTGTGCCCGCTGTCCCACTGCCGCCGTTTCTGCTGTCTCCGCTGTCCCACTGCCGCCGTTTCTGCTGTCCCCGCTGTCCCACCGCCGCCGTTTCTGCTGTCCCCGCTTTCCCACCACTGCCGTTTCCGCTGTCTTCGCTGTCCCACCGCCGCCATTTCTGCTGTCCCCGCTGTCCCACCGCCGCCGTTTCCGCTGTCCCACCGCCGCCGTTTCTGCTGTCCCACCGCCACCGTTTCTGCTGTCTCCATTGTCCCACTGCCGCTGTTTCTGCTGTCCCACTGCCGCCGTTTCTGCTGTCCCTGCTGTCCCACTGCCGCCGTTTCCTCTTTCCCCGCTGTCCCACCGCCGCTGTTTGTACTGTCCCCGCTGTCCCACCGCCGCCGTTTCTGCTGTCCCCGCTGTCCCACTGCCGCCGTTTCCGCTGTCCCCGCTGTCCCACCGCCGCCATTTCTGCTGTCCCTGCTGTCCCACCGCCGCCGTTTCCGCTGTCCCACCGCCGACGTTTCTGCTGTCTCCGCTGTGCCACCGTCGCCGTTTCCGCTGTCCCACTGCCACTGTTTCTGCTGTCTCCGCTGTCCCACTGCCTCCGATTCTGCTGTCGCACCGCCGCCGTTTCTGCTGTCTCCGCTGTCCCACTGCTGCCGTTACTGCTGTCCCCGCTGTCCCACCGCCGCCGTTTCCGCTGTCCAACTGCCACCATTTCTGCTGTCTCCGCAGTACCACCGCCGCCATTTCTGCTGTCCCTGCTGTCCCACTGCCACCGTTTCCTCTTTCCCCGCTGTCCCACCGCCGCCGTTTGTACTGTCCCCGCTGTCCCACCGCCGCCGTTTCTGCTGTCCCCGCTGTCCCACTCCCGCCGTTTCCGCTGTCCCCGCTGTCCCACCGCCGCCATTTCTGCTGTCCCCGCTGTCCCACCGCCGCCGTTTCCGCTGTCCCACCGCCGACGTTTCTGCTGTCTCCGCTGTGCCACCGTCGCCGTTTCCGCTGTCCCACTGCCACCGTTTCTGCTGTCTCCGCAGTCCCACCACCGCCGTTTCTGCTGTCCCACTGCCGCCGTTTCTGCTGTCTCCGCTGTCCCACTGCTGCCGTTTCTGCTGTCCACGCTGTCCCACCGCCGCAGTTTCTGCTGTCCCCGCTGTCCCACCGCCGCTGTTTCCGCTGTCCCCGTTTTCCCACCGCCGCTGTTTCCGCTGTCCCCGCTGTCCCACCGCCGCCGTTTCCGTTGTCCCCGCTGTCCCACCGCCGCCATTTCTGCTGTCCCCGCTGTGCCACTGCCGGCGTTTCTGCTGTCCCTGCTGTCCCACCGCTGCCGTTTCTGCTGTCCCTGATGTCCCATTGCCGCCGTTTCTGCTGTCTCCGCTGTCCCACCGCCGCCATTTCTGCTATCCCACCGCCGCCGTTTCTGCTGTCTCCGCTGTCCCACTGCTGCCGTTTCTGCTGTCACCGCTGTCCCACCGCTGCCGTTTCTGCTGTCACCGCTCTCCCACCGCTGCCGTTTCTGCTGTCCCTGATGTCCCACTGCCGCCGTTTCTGCTGTCTCCGCTGTCCCACCGCCGGCTTTTCTGCTGTCCCACCGCCGCCATTTCTGCTGTCTCCGCTGTCCCACTGCTGCCGTTTCTGCTGTCCCCGCTGTCCCACTGCCGCCGTTTCTGCTGTCCCCGCTTTCCCACCGCCGCCGTTTCCGCTGTCTCACCGCCGCCGTTTCTGCTGTCCCCGCTGTCCCACCGCCGCCGTTTCCGTTGTCCCCGCTGTCCCACCGCCGCCATTTCTGCTGTCCCCGCTGTGCCACTGCCGGCGTTTCTGCTGTCCCTGCTGTCCCACCGCTGCCGTTTCTGCTGTCCCTGATGTCCCATTGCCGCCGTTTCTGCTGTCTCCGCTGTCCCACCGCCGCCATTTCTGCTATCCCACCGCCGCCGTTTCTGCTGTCTCCGCTGTCCCACTGCTGCCGTTTCTGCTGTCACCGCTGTCCCACCGCTGCCGTTTCTGCTGTCCCCGCTCTCCCACCGCTGCCGTTTCTGCTGTCCCTGATGTCCCACTGCCGCCGTTTCTGCTGTCTCCGCTGTCCCACCGCCGCCTTTTCTGCTGTCCCACCGCCGCCATTTCTGCTGTCTCCGCTGTCCCACTGCTGCCGTTTCTGCTGTCCCCGCTGTCCCACTGCCGCCGTTTCTGCTGTCCCCGCTTTCCCACCGCCGCCGTTTCCGCTGTCTCACCGCCGCCGTTTCTGCTGTCTCCGCTGTCCCACTGCTGCCGTTTCTGCTGTCCCCGCTGTCCCACCGCCGCCGTTTCCGCTGTCCCACCGCCGCCGTTTCTGCTGTCTCCGCTGTCCCACTGTCGCCGTTTCCGCTGTCCCACCGCCACCGTTTCTGCTGTTCCCGCTGTCCCACCGCCGCCATTTCTGCTGTCCCCGCTGTCCCACTGCTGCCGTTTCCGCTGTCCCACCGCCGCCGTTTCTGCTGTCTCCGCTGTCCCACCGTCGCCGTTTCCGCTGTCCCACTGCCACCGTTACTGCTGTCCCCGCTGTCCCACCGCCGCCGTTTCCGTTGTCCCCGCTGTCCCACCGCCGCCATTTCTGCTGTGCCCGCTGTCCCACCGCCGCCGTTTCTGCTGTCCCCGCTGTCCCACCGCCGCCGTTTCTTCTGTCCCACCGCCGCCGTTTCTGCTGTCTCCGCTGTCCCACCGCCACCGTTTCCGCTGTCCCACCGCCATTTCTGCTGTCTCCGCTGTCCCACCGCCGCCGTTTCTGCTGTCCCACCGCCGCCGTTTCTGCTGTCTCCGCTGTCCCACTGCTGCCGTTTCTGCTGTCCCCGCTGTCCCACCGCCGCCATTTCTGCTGTCCCCGCTGTCTCACTGCTGCCGTTTCTGCTGTCCCCGCTGTCCCACCACTGCTGTTTCTGCTGTCCCCGCTTTCCCACCACCGCCGTTTCCGCTGTCCCCACTGTCCCACCGCCGCTATTTCTATTGTCCCCGCTGTCCCACCGCCGCCGTTTCTGCTGTCTCCGCTGTCCCACTGCTTCCGTTTCTGCTGTCCCCGCTGTCCCACCGCCGCCGTTTCTGCTGTCCCCGCTTTCCCACTGCCGCCGTTTCCGCTGTCCCACCGCCGCCATTTCTGCTGTCCCCGCTGTCCCACCGCCGCTATTTCTATTGTCCCCGCTGTCCCACCGCCGCCGTTTCTGCTGTCTCCGCTGTCCCACTGCTTCCGTTTCTGCTGTCCCCGCTGTCCCACCGCCGCCGTTTCTGCTGTCCCCGCTTTCCCACTGCCGCCGTTTCCGCTGTCCCACCGCCGCCGTTTCTGCTGTCTCCGCTGTCCCACCGCCACCGTTTCCGCTGTCCCACCGCCATTTCTGCTGTCTCCGCTGTCCCACCGCCGCCGTTTCTGCTGTCCCACCGCCGCCGTTTCTGCTGTCTCCGCTGTCCCACTGCTGCCGTTTCTGCTGTCCCCGCTGTCCCACCGCCGCCATTTCTGCTGTCCCCGCTGTCTCACTGCTGCCGTTTCTGCTGTCCCCGCTGTCCCACCACTGCTGTTTCTGCTGTCCCCGCTTTCCCACCACCGCCGTTTCCGCTGTCCCCACTGTCCCACCGCCGCTATTTCTATTGTCCCCGCTGTCCCACCGCCGCCGTTTCTGCTGTCTCCGCTGTCCCACTGCTTCCGTTTCTGCTGTCCCCGCTGTCCCACCGCCGCCGTTTCTGCTGTCCCCGCTTTCCCACTGCCGCCGTTTCCGCTGTCCCACCGCCGCCATTTCTGCTGTCCCCGCTGTCCCACCGCCGCTGTTTCTGCTGTCCCCGCTGTCCCACCGCCGCCATTTCCGCTGTCCCACCACCGCAGTTTCTTCTCTCCCCGCTGTCCCACCCCTGCCGTTTCTGCTGTCCCCGCTGTCCCACCGCAACCATTTCTGCTGTCCCCGCTGTCCCACTGCCGCCGTTTCTGCTGTCCCCGCTGTCCCACCGCTGCTGTTTCTGCTGTCACCGCTGTCCCACCGCCGCCGTTTCCGCTCTCCCCGCTGTCCCACCACCGCCATTTCCGTTGTCCCCGCTGTCCCACCGCCGCCATTTCTGCTGTCCCCGCTGTGCCACTGCCGCCGTTTCTGCTGTCCCCGCTGTCCCACCGCTGCCGTTTCTGCTGTCCCTGCTGTCCCACCGCCGCCGTTTCTGCTGTTTCCGCTGTCCCACCGCCGCCGTTTCTGCTGTCCCACCGCCGCCGTTTCTGCTGTCTCCGCTGTCCCACTGCTTCCGTTTCTGCTGTCCCCGCTGTCCCACCGCCGCCATTTCTGCTGTCCCCGCTTTCCCACTGCCGCCGTTTCCACTGTCCCACCGCCGCCGTTTCTGCTGTCTCCGCTGTCCCACCGCTTCCGTTTCTGCTGTCCCCGCTGTCCCACCGCCGCCGTTTCTGCTGTCCCCGCTTTCCCACTGCCGCCGTTTCTGCTGTCCCACCGCCGCCATTTCTGCTGTCCCCACTTTCCCACTGCCGCCGTTTCCGCTGTCCCACCGCCGCCATTTCTGCTGTCTCCGCTGTCCCACTGCAGCCATTTCTGCTGTCCCTGCTGTCCCACTGCCGCCGTTTCTGCTGTCTCCGCTGTCCCACTGCCGCCGTTTCTGCTGTCCCCGCTGTCCCACCGCCGCCATTTCTGCTGTCCCCGCTTTCCCACCACTGCCGTTTCCGCTGTCTTCGCTGTCCCACCGCCGCCATTTCTGCTGTCCCCGCTGTCCCACCGCCGCCGTTTCCGCTGTCCCACCGCCGCCGTTTCTGCTGTCCCACCGCCACCGTTTCTGCTGTCTCCGTTGTCCCACTGCCGCTGTTTCTGCTGTCCCACTGCCGCCGTTTCTGCTGTCCCTGCTGTCCCACTGCCACCGTTTCCTCTTTCCCCGCTGTCCCACCGCCGCCGTTTGTACTGTCCCCGCTGTCCCACCGCCGCCGTTTCTGCTGTCCCCGCTGTCCCACTCCCGCCGTTTCCGCTGTCCCCGCTGTCCCACCGCCGCCATTTCTGCTGTCCCCGCTGTCCCACCGCCGCCGTTTCCGCTGTCCCACCGCCGACGTTTCTGCTGTCTCCGCTGTGCCACCGTCGCCGTTTCCGCTGTCCCACTGCCACCGTTTCTGCTGTCTCCGCTGTCCCACCGCCTCCGTTTCTGCTGTCCAACTGCCACCATTTCTGCTGTCTCCGCAGTCCCACCACCGCCGTTTCTGCTGTCCCACTGCCGCCGTTTCTGCTGTCTCCGCTGTCCCACTGCTGCCGTTTCTGCTGTCCACGCTGTCCCACCGCCGCAGTTTCTGCTGTCCCCGCTGTCCCACCGCCGCTGTTTCCGCTGTCCCCGTTTTCCCACCGCCGCTGTTTCCGCTGTCCCCGCTGTCCCACCGCCGCCGTTTCCGTTGTCCCCGCTGTCCCACCGCCGCCATTTCTGCTGTCCCCGCTGTGCCACTGCCGGCGTTTCTGCTGTCCCCGCTGTCCCACCGCTGCCGTTTCTGCTGTCCCTGATGTCCCATTGCCGCTGTTTCTGCTGTCTCCGCTGTCCCACCGCCGCCATTTCTGCTATCCCACCGCCGCCGTTTCTGCTGTCTCCGCTGTCCCACTGCTGCCGTTTCTGCTGTCACCGCTGTCCCACCGCTGCCGTTTCTGCTGTCCCCGCTCTCCCACCGCTGCCGTTTCTGCTGTCCCTGATGTCCCACTGCCGCCGTTTCTGCTGTCTCCGCTGTCCCACCGCCGCCTTTTCTGCTGTCCCACCGCCGCCATTTCTGCTGTCTCCGCTGTCCCACTGCTGCCGTTTCTGCTGTCCCCGCTGTCCCACTGCCGCCGTTTCTGCTGTCCCCGCTTTCCCACCGCCGCCGTTTCCGCTGTCTCACCGCCGCCATTTCTGCTGTCTCCGCTGTCCCACTGCTGCCGTTTCTGCTGTCCCCGCTGTCCCACCGCCGCCGTTTCCGCTGTCCCACCGCCGCCGTTTCTGCTGTCTCCGCTGTCCCACTGTCGCCGTTTCCGCTGTCCCACTGCCACCGTTTCTGCTGTTCCCGCTGTCCCACCGCCGCCATTTCTGCTGTCCCCGCTGTCCCACTGCTGCCGTTTCCGCTGTCCCACCGCCGCCGTTTCTGCTGTCTCCGCTGTCCCACCGTCGCCGTTTCCGCTGTCCCACTGCCACCATTACTGCTGTCCCCGCTGTCCCACCGCCGCCGTTTCCGTTGTCCCCGCTGTCCCACCGCCGCCATTTCTGCTGTGCCCGCTGTCCCACCGCCGCCGTTTCTGCTGTCCCCGCTGTCCCACCGCCGCCGTTTCTTCTGTCCCACCGCCGCCGTTTCTGCTGTCTCCGCTGTCCCACCGCCACCGTTTCCGCTGTCCCACCGCCATTTCTGCTGTCTCCGCTGTCCCACCGCCGCCGTTTCTGCTGTCCCACCGCCGCCGTTTCTGCTGTCTCCGCTGTCCCACTGCTGCCGTTTCTGCTGTCCCCGCTGTCCCACCGCCGCCATTTCTGCTGTCCCCGCTGTCTCACTGCTGCCGTTTCTGCTGTCCCCGCTGTCCCACCACTGCTGTTTCTGCTGTCCCCGCTTTCCCACCACCGCCGTTTCCGCTGTCCCCACTGTCCCACCACCGCTATTTCTATTGTCCCCGCTGTCCCACCGCCGCCGTTTCTGCTGTCTCCGCTGTCCCACTGCTTCCGTTTCTGCTGTCCCCGCTGTCCCACCGCCGCCGTTTCTGCTGTCCCCGCTTTCCCACTGCCGCCGTTTCCGCTGTCCCACCGCCGCCATTTCTGCTGTCCCCGCTGTCCCACCGCCGCTGTTTCTGCTGTCCCCGCTGTCCCACCGCCGCCATTTCCGCTGTCCCACCACCGCAGTTTCTTCTCTCCCCGCTGTCCCACCCCTGCCGTTTCTGCTGTCCCCGCTGTCCCACCACTGCCGTTTCCGCTGTCTTCGCTGTCCCACCGCCGCCATTTCTGCTGTCCCCGCTGTCCCACCGCCGCCGTTTCCGCTGTCCCACCGCCGCCATTTCTGCTGTCCCACCGCCACCGTTTCTGCTGTCTCCGTTGTCCCACTGCCGCTGTTTCTGCTGTCCCACTGCCGCCGTTTCTGCTGTCCCTGCTGTCCCACTGCCACCGTTTCCTCTTTCCCCGCTGTCCCACCGCCGCCGTTTGTACTGTCCCCGCTGTCCCACCGCCGACGTTTCTGCTGTCTCCGCTGTGCCACCGTCGCCGTTTCCGCTGTCCCACTGCCACCGTTTCTGCTGTCTCCGCTGTCCCACCGCCTCCGTTTCTGCTGTGCAACTGCCACCATTTCTGCTGTCTCCGCAGTCCCACCACCGCCGTTTCTGCTGTCCCACTGCCGCCGTTTCTGCTGTCTCCGCTGTCCCACTGCTGCCGTTTCTGCTGTCCACGCTGTCCCACCGCCGCAGTTTCTGCTGTCCCCGCTGTCCCACCGCCGCTGTTTCCGCTGTCCCCGTTTTCCCACCGCCGCTGTTTCCGCTGTCCCCGCTGTCCCACCGCCGCCGTTTCCGTTGTCCCCGCTGTCCCACCGCCACCATTTCTGCTGTCCCCGCTGTGCCACTGCCGGCGTTTCTGCTGTCCCCGCTGTCCCACCGCTACCGTTTCTGCTGTCCCTGATGTCCCATTGCCGCTGTTTCTGCTGTCTCCGCTGTCCCACCGCCGCCATTTCTGCTATCCCACCGCCGCCGTTTCTGCTGTCTCCGCTGTCCCACTGCTGCCGTTTCTGCTGTCACCGCTGTCCCACCGCTGCCGTTTCTGCTGTCCCCGCTCTCCCACCGCTGCCGTTTCTGCTGTCCCTGATGTCCCACTGCCGCCGTTTCTGCTGTCTCCGCTGTCCCACCGCCGCCTTTTCTGCTGTCCCACCGCTGCCATTTCTGCTGTCTCCGCTGTCCCACTGCTGCCGTTTCTGCTGTCCCCGCTGTCCCACTGCCACCGTTTCTGCTGTCCCCGCTTTCCCACCGCCGCCGTTTCTGCTGTCTCAGCTGTCTCACCGTCGCCGTTTCCGCTGTCCCACTGCCACCGTTACTGCTGTTCCCGCTGTCCCACCGCCGCCGTTTCTGCTGTCCCCGCTGTCCCACCGCTGCCATTTCCGCTGTCCCACCGCCGCCGTTACTGCTGTCCCCGCTGTCCCACCGCCGCCATTTCCGTTGTCCCCGCTGTCCCACCGCCACCATTTCTGCTGTCCCCGCTGTCCCACCGCTGCCATTTCCGCTGTCCCACCGCCGCCGTTACTGCTGTCCCCGCTGTCCCACTGCCGCCATTTCCGTTGTCCCCGCTGTCCCACCGCCACCGTTTCCTCTTTCCCCGCTGTCCCACCGCCGCCGTTTGTACTGTCCCCGCTGTCCCACCGCCGCCGTTTCTGCTGTCCCCGCTGTCCCACTCCCGCCGTTTCCGCTGTCCCCGCTGTCCCACCGCCGCCATTTCTGCTGTCCCCGCTGTCCCACCGCCGCCGTTTCCGCTGTCCCACCACCGACGTTTCTGCTGTCTCCGCTGTGCCACCGTCGCCGTTTCCGCTGTCCCACTGCCACCGTTTCTGCTGTCTCCGCTGTCCCACCGCCTCCGTTTCTGCTGTCCAACTGCCACCATTTCTGCTGTCTCCGCAGTCCCACCACCGCCGTTTCTGCTGTCCCACTGCCGCCGTTTCTGCTGTCTCCGCTGTCCCACTGCTGCCGTTTCTGCTGTCCACGCTGTCCCACCGCCGCAGTTTCTGCTGTCCCCGCTGTCCCACCGCCGCTGTTTCCGCTGTCCCCGTTTTCCCACCGCCGCTGTTTCCGCTGTCCCCGCTGTCCCACCGCCGCCGTTTCCGTTGTCCCCGCTGTCCCACCGCCGCCATTTCTGCTGTCCCCGCTGTGCCACTGCCGGCGTTTCTGCTGTCCCCGCTGTCCCACCGCTGCCGTTTCTGCTGTCCCTGATGTCCCATTGCCGCTGTTTCTGCTGTCTCCGCTGTCCCACCGCCGCCATTTCTGCTATCCCACCGCCGCCGTTTCTGCTGTCTCCGCTGTCCCACTGCTGCCGTTTCTGCTGTCACCGCTGTCCCACCGCTGCCGTTTCTGCTGTCCCCGCTCTCCCACCGCTGCCGTTTCTGCTGTCCCTGATGTCCCACTGCCGCCGTTTCTGCTGTCTCCGCTGTCCCACCGCCGCCTTTTCTGCTGTCCCACCGCCGCCATTTCTGCTGTCTCCGCTGTCCCACTGCTGCCGTTTCTGCTGTCCCCGCTGTCCCACTGCCGCCGTTTCTGCTGTCCCCGCTTTCCCACCGCCGCCGTTTCCGCTGTCTCACCGCCGCCATTTCTGCTGTCTCCGCTGTCCCACTGCTGCCGTTTCTGCTGTCCCCGCTGTCCCACCGCCGCCGTTTCCGCTGTCCCACCGCCGCCGTTTCTGCTGTCTCCGCTGTCCCACTGTCGCCGTTTCCGCTGTCCCACTGCCACCGTTTCTGCTGTTCCCGCTGTCCCACCGCCGCCATTTCTGCTGTCCCCGCTGTCCCACTGCTGCCGTTTCCGCTGTCCCACCGCCGCCGTTTCTGCTGTCTCCGCTGTCCCACCGTCGCCGTTTCCGCTGTCCCACTGCCACCGTTACTGCTGTCCCCGCTGTCCCACCGCCGCCGTTTCCGTTGTCCCCGCTGTCCCACCGCCGCCATTTCTGCTGTGCCCGCTGTCCCACCGCCGCCGTTTCTGCTGTCCCCGCTGTCCCACCGCCGCCGTTTCTTCTGTCCCACCGCCGCCGTTTCTGCTGTCTCCGCTGTCCCACCGCCACCGTTTCCGCTGTCCCACCGCCATTTCTGCTGTCTCCGCTGTCCCACCGCCGCCGTTTCTGCTGTCCCACCGCCGCCGTTTCTGCTGTCTCCGCTGTCCCACTGCTGCCGTTTCTGCTGTCCCCGCTGTCCCACCGCCGCCATTTCTGCTGTCCCCGCTGTCTCACTGCTGCCGTTTCTGCTGTCCCCGCTGTCCCACCACTGCTGTTTCTGCTGTCCCCGCTTTCCCACCACCGCCGTTTCCGCTGTCCCCACTGTCCCACCACCGCTATTTCTATTGTCCCCGCTGTCCCACCGCCGCCGTTTCTGCTGTCTCCGATGTCCCACTGCTTCCGTTTCTGCTGTCCCCGCTGTCCCACCGCCGCCGTTTCTGCTGTCCCCGCTTTCCCACTGCCGCCGTTTCCGCTGTCCCACCGCCGCCATTTCTGCTGTCCCCGCTGTCCCACCGCCGCTGTTTCTGCTGTCCCCGCTGTCCCACCGCCGCCATTTCCGCTGTCCCACCACCGCAGTTTCTTCTCTCCCCGCTGTCCCACCCCTGCCGTTTCTGCTGTCCCCGCTGTCCCACCGCAACCATTTCTGCTGTCCCCGCTGTCCCACTGCCGCCGTTTCTGCTGTCCCCGCTGTCCCACCGCTGCTGTTTCTGCTGTCACCGCTGTCCCACCGCCGCCGTTTCCGCTCTCCCCGCTGTCCCACCGCCGCCGCTTCCGTTGTCCCCGCTGTCCCACCGCCGCCATTTCTGCTGTCCCCGCTGTGCCACTGCCGCCGTTTCTGCTGTCCCCGCTGTCCCACCGCTGCCGTTTCTGCTGTCCCTGCTGTCCCACCGCCGCCGTTTCTGCTGTCTCCGCTATCCCACCGCCGCCGTTTCTGCTGTCCCACCGCCGCCGTTTCTGCTGTCTCCGCTGTCCCACTGCTTCCGTTTCTGCTGTCCCCGCTGTCCCACCGCCGCCATTTCTGCTGTCCCCGCTTTCCCACTGCCGCCGTTTCCACTGTCCCACCGCCGCCATTTCTGCTGTCCCCGCTGTCCCACCGCCGCCGTTTCTGCTGTCTCCGCTGTCCCACCGCTTCCGTTTCTGCTGTCCCCGCTGTCCCACCGCCGCCGTTTCTGCTGTCCCCGCTTTCCCACTGCCGCCGTTTCCGCTGTCCCACCGCCGCCATTTCTGCTGTCCCCACTTTCCCACTGCCGCCGTTTCCGCTGTCTCACCAGCGCCGTTTCTGCTGTCTCCGCTGTCCCACCGCCGCCATTTCTGCTGTCTCCGCTGTCCCACTGCAGCCGTTTCTGCTGTCCCCGCTGTCCCACTGCCGCCGTTTCTGCTGTCTCCGCTGTCCCACTGCCGCCGTTTCTGCTGTCCCCGCTGTCCCACCGCCGCCATTTCTGCTGTCCCCGCTTTCCCACCACTGCCGTTTCCGCTGTCTTCGCTGTCCCACCGCCGCCATTTCTGCTGTCCCCGCTGTCCCACCGCCGCCGTTTCCGCTGTCCCACCGCCGCCATTTCTGCTGTCCCACCGCCACCGTTTCTGCTGTCTCCGTTGTCCCACTGCCGCTGTTTCTGCTGTCCCACTGCCGCCGTTTCTGCTGTCCCTGCTGTCCCACTGCCACCGTTTCCTCTTTCCCCGCTGTCCCACCGCCGCCGTTTGTACTGTCCCCGCTGTCCCACCGCCGACGTTTCTGCTGTCTCCGCTGTGCCACCGTCGCCGTTTCCGCTGTCCCACTGCCACCGTTTCTGCTGTCTCCGCTGTCCCACCGCCTCCGTTTCTGCTGTGCAACTGCCACCATTTCTGCTGTCTCCGCAGTCCCACCACCGCCGTTTCTGCTGTCCCACTGCCGCCGTTTCTGCTGTCTCCGCTGTCCCACTGCTGCCGTTTCTGCTGTCCACGCTGTCCCACCGCCGCAGTTTCTGCTGTCCCCGCTGTCCCACCGCCGCTGTTTCCGCTGTCCCCGTTTTCCCACCGCCGCTGTTTCCGCTGTCCCCGCTGTCCCACCGCCGCCGTTTCCGTTGTCCCCGCTGTCCCACCGCCACCATTTCTGCTGTCCCCGCTGTGCCACTGCCGGCGTTTCTGCTGTCCCCGCTGTCCCACCGCTACCGTTTCTGCTGTCCCTGATGTCCCATTGCCGCTGTTTCTGCTGTCTCCGCTGTCCCACCGCCGCCATTTCTGCTATCCCACCGCCGCCGTTTCTGCTGTCTCCGCTGTCCCACTGCTGCCGTTTCTGCTGTCACCGCTGTCCCACCGCTGCCGTTTCTGCTGTCCCCGCTCTCCCACCGCTGCCGTTTCTGCTGTCCCTGATGTCCCACTGCCGCCGTTTCTGCTGTCTCCGCTGTCCCACCGCCGCCTTTTCTGCTGTCCCACCGCTGCCATTTCTGCTGTCTCCGCTGTCCCACTGCTGCCGTTTCTGCTGTCCCCGCTGTCCCACTGCCACCGTTTCTGCTGTCCCCGCTTTCCCACCGCCGCCGTTTCTGCTGTCTCAGCTGTCTCACCGTCGCCGTTTCCGCTGTCCCACTGCCACCGTTACTGCTGTTCCCGCTGTCCCACCGCCGCCGTTTCTGCTGTCCCCGCTGTCCCACCGCTGCCATTTCCGCTGTCCCACCGCCGCCGTTACTGCTGTCCCCGCTGTCCCACCGCCGCCATTTCCGTTGTCCCCGCTGTCCCACCGCCACCATTTCTGCTGTGCCCGCTGTCCCACCGCCGCCGTTTCCGCTGTCCCACCGCCGCCGTTTCTGCTGTCTCCGCTGTCCCACCGTCGCCGTTTCCGTTGTCCCACTGCCACCGTTTCTGCTGTTCCTGCTGTCCCACCGCCGCCGTTTCCGCTGTCCCACCGCCCCCGTTTCTGCTGTCTCCGCTGTCCCACCGTCGCCGTTTCCGCTGTCCCACTGCCACCGTTACTGCTGTCCCCGCTGTCCCACCGCCGCCGTTTCCGTTGTCCCCGCTGTCCCACCGCCGCCATTTCTGCTGTGCCCGCTGTCCCACTGCCGCCGTTTCTGCTGTCTCCGCTGTCCCACTGCCGCCGTTTCTGCTGTCCCCGCTGTCCCACCGCCGCCGTTTCTGCTGTCCCCGCTGTCCCACCGCCGCCGTTTCCGCTGTCCCCGCTGTCCCACCGCCGCCGTTTCTTCTGTCCCACCGCCGCCGTTTCTGCTGTCTCCGCTGTCCCACCGCCACCGTTTCCGCTGTCCCACCGCCATTTCTGCTGTCTCCGCTGTCCCACCGCCGCCGTTTCTGCTGTCCCACCGCCGCCGTTTCTGCTGTCTCCGCTGTCCCACTGCTGCCGTTTCTGCTGTCCCCGCTGTCCCACCGCCGCCATTTCTGCTGTCCCCGCTGTCTCACTGCTGCCGTTTCTGCTGTCCCCGCTTTCCCACCACCGCCGTTTCCGCTGTCCCCACTGTCCCACCGCCGCTATTTCTATTGTCCCCGCTGTCCCACCGCCGCCGTTTCTGCTGTCTCCGCTGTCCCACTGCTTCCGTTTCTGCTGTCCCCGCTGTCCCACCGCCGCCGTTTCTGCTGTCCCCGCTTTCCCACTGCCGCCGTTTCCGCTGTCCCACCGCCGCCATTTCTGCTGTCCCCGCTGTCCCACCGCCGCTGTTTCTGCTGTCCCCGCTGTCCCACCGCCGCCATTTCCGCTGTCCCACCACCGCAGTTTCTTCTCTCCCCGCTGTCCCACCCCTGCCGTTTCTGCTGTCCCCGCTGTCCCACCGCAACCATTTCTGCTGTCCCCGCTGTCCCACTGCCGCCGTTTCTGCTGTCCCCGCTGTCCCACCGCTGCTGTTTCTGCTGTCACCGCTGTCCCACCGCCGCCGTTTCCGCTCTCCCCGCTGTCCCACCGCCGCCGTTTCCGTTGTCCCCGCTGTCCCACCGCCGCCATTTCTGCTGTCCCCGCTGTGCCACTGCCGCCGTTTCTGCTGTCCCCGCTGTCCCACCGCTGCCGTTTCTGCTGTCCCTGCTGTCCCACCGCCGCCGTTTCTGCTGTCTCCGCTGTCCCACCGCCGCCGTTTCTGCTGTCCCACCGCCGCCGTTTCTGCTGTCTCCGCTGTCCCACTGCTTCCGTTTCTGCTGTCCCCGCTGTACCACCGCCGCCATTTCTGCTGTCCCCGCTTTCCCACTGCCGCCGTTTCCACTGTCCCACCGCCGCCATTTCTGCTGTCCCCGCTGTCCCACCGCCGCCGTTTCTGCTGTCTCCGCTGTCCCACTGCTTCCGTTTCTGCTGTACCCGCTGTCCCACCGCCGCCGTTTCTGCTGTCCCCGCTTTCCCACTGCCGCCATTTCCGCTGTCCCACCGCCGCCATTTCTGCTGTCCCCACTTTCCCACTGCCGCCGTTTCCGCTGTCTCACCAGCGCCGTTTCTGCTGTCTCCGCTGTCCCACCGCCGCCATTTCTGCTGTCTCCGCTGTCCCACTGCAGCCGTTTCTGCTGTCCCCGCTGTCCCACTGCCGCCGTTTCTGCTGTCTCCGCTGTCCCACTGCCGCCGTTTCTGCTGTCCCCGCTGTCCCACCGCCGCCATTTCTGCTGTCCCCGCTTTCCCACCACTGCCGTTTCCGCTGTCTTCGCTGTCCCACCGCCGCCATTTCTGCTGTCCCCGCTGTCCCACCGCCGCCGTTTCCGCTGTCCCACCGCCGCCGTTTCTGCTGTCCCACCGCCACCGTTTCTGCTGTCTCCGTTGTCCCACTGCCGCTGTTTCTGCTGTCCCACTGCCGCCGTTTCTGCTGTCCCTGCTGTCCCACTGCCACCGTTTCCTCTTTCCCCGCTGTCCCACCGCCGCCGTTTGTACTGTCCCCGCTGTCCCACCGCCGCCGTTTCTGCTGTCCCCGCTGTCCCACTCCCGCCGTTTCTGCTGTCCCCGCTGTCCCACCGCCGCCGTTTCCGCTGTCCCACCGCCGACGTTTCTGCTGTCTCCGCTGTGCCACCGTCGCCGTTTCCGCTGTCCCACTGCCACCGTTTCTGCTGTCTCCGCTGTCCCACCGCCTCCGTTTCTGCTGTCCAACTGACACCATTTCTGCTGTCTCCGCAGTCCCACCACCGCCGTTTCTGCTGTCCCACTGCCGCCGTTTCTGCTGTCTCCGCTGTCCCACTGCTGCCGTTTCTGCTGTCCACGCTGTCCCACCGCCGCAGTTTCTGCTGTCCCCGCTGTCCCACCGCCGCTGTTTCCGCTGTCCCCGTTTTCCCACCGCCGCTGTTTCCGCTGTCCCCGCTGTCCCACCGCCGCCGTTTCCGTTGTCCCCGCTGTCCCACCGCCGCCATTTCTGCTGTCCCCGCTGTGCCACTGCCGGCGTTTCTGCTGTCCCCGCTGTCCCACCGCTGCCGTTTCTGCTGTCCCTGATGTCCCATTGCCGCCGTTTCTGCTGTCTCCGCTGTCCCACCGCCGCCATTTCTGCTATCCCACCGCCGCCGTTTCTGCTGTCTCCGCTGTCCCACTGCTGCCGTTTCTGCTGTCACCGCTGTCCCACCGCTGCCGTTTCTGCTGTCCCCGCTCTCCCACCGCTGCCGTTTCTGCTGTCCCTGATGTCCCACTGCCGCCTTTTCTGCTGTCTCCGCTGTCCCACCGCCGCCTTTTCTGCTGTCCCACCGCCGCCATTTCTGCTGTCTCCGCTGTCCCACTGCTGCCGTTTCTGCTGTCCCCGCTGTCCCACTGCCGCCGTTTCTGCTGTCCCCGCTTTCCCACCGCCGCCGTTTCCGCTGTCTCACCGCCGCCGTTTCTGCTGTCTCCGCTGTCCCACTGCTGCCGTTTCTGCTGTCCCCGCTGTCCCACCGCCGCCGTTTCCGCTGTCCCACCGCCGCCGTTTCTGCTGTCTCCGCTGTCCCACCGTCGGCGTTTCCGCTGTCCCACTGCCACCGTTTCTGCTGTTCCCGCTGTCCCACCGCCGCCATTTCTGCTGTCCCCGCTGTCCCACCGCTGCCGTTTCCGCTGTCCCACCGCCGCCGTTTCTGCTGTCTCCGCTGTCCCACCGTCGCCGTTTCCGCTGTCCCACTGCCACCGTTACTGCTGTCCCCGCTGTCCCACCGCCGCCGTTTCCGTTGTCCCCGCTGTCCCACCACCGCCATTTCTGCTGTGCCCGCTGTCCCACCGCCGCCGTTTCCGCTGTCCCACCGCCGCCGTTTCTGCTGTCTCCGCTGTCCCACCGTCGCCGTTTCCGTTGTCCCACTGCCACCGTTTCTGCTGTTCCCGCTGTCCCACCACCGCCGTTTCCGCTGTCCCACCGCCGCCGTTTCTCTTGTCTCCGCTGTCCCACCGTCGCCATTTCCACTGTCCCACTGCCACCGTAACTGCTGTCCCTGCTGTCCCACCGCCGCCATTTCCGTTGTCCCCGCTGTCCCACCGCCGCCATTTCTGCTGTTCCTGCTGTCCCACTGCCGCCGTTTCCGTTGTCCCCGCTGTCCTACCGCCGCCATTTCTGCTGTCCCCGCTGTCCCACCGCTGCCGTTTCTGCTGTACCTGCTGTCCCACCGCCGCCGTTTCTGCTGTCTCCGCTGTCCCACCGCCGCCGTTTCTTCTGTCCCACCGGCGCCGTTTCCGCTGTCCCCGTTGTCCCACCGCCACCATTTCTGCTGTCCCCGCTGTCCCACCGCCGCCATTTCTGCTGTCACCGCTGTCCCACTGCTGCCGTTTCTGCTGTCCCCGCTGTCCCACCGCCGCCGTTTCCGCTGTCCCACCGCCGCCGTTTCTGCTGTCTCAGCTGTCCCACCGTCGCCGTTTCCGCTATCCCACTGCCACCGTTACTGCTGTTCCCGCTGTCCCACCGCCGCCGTTTCTGCTGTCCCCGCTGTCCCACCGCTGCCGTTTCCGCTGTCCCACCGCCGCCGTTTCTGCTGTCTCCGCTGTCCCACCGGCGCCGTTTCCGCTGTCCCACTGCCACCGTTACTGCTGTCCCCGCTGTCCCACCGCCGCCGTTTCCGTTGTCCCCGCTGTCCCACCGCCGCCATTTCTGCTGTCCCCGCTGTGCCACTGCCGGCGTTTCTGCTGTCCCCGCTGTCCCACCGCTGCCGTTTCTGCTGTCCCTGATGTCCCATTGCCGCCGTTTCTGCTGTCTCCGCTGTCCCACCGCCGCCATTTCTGCTATCCCACCGCCGCCGTTTCTGCTGTCTCCGCTGTCCCACTGCTGCCGTTTCTGCTGTCACCGCTGTCCCACCGCTGCCGTTTCTGCTGTCCCCGCTCTCCCACCGCTGCCGTTTCTGCTGTCCCTGATGTCCCACTGCCGCCTTTTCTGCTGTCTCCGCTGTCCCACCGCCGCCTTTTCTGCTGTCCCACCGCCGCCATTTCTGCTGTCTCCGCTGTCCCATTGCTGCCGTTTCTGCTGTCCCCGCTGTCCCACTGCCGCCGTTTCTGCTGTCCCCGCTTTCCCACCGCCGCCGTTTCCGCTGTCTCACCGCCGCCGTTTCTGCTGTCTCCGCTGTCCCACTGCTGCCGTTTCTGCTGTCCCCGCTGTCCCACCGCCGCCGTTTCCGCTGTCCCACCGCCGCCGTTTCTGCTGTCTCCGCTGTCCCACCGTCGGCGTTTCCGCTGTCCCACTGCCACCGTTTCTGCTGTTCCCGCTGTCCCACCGCCGCCATTTCTGCTGTCCCCGCTGTCCCACCGCTGCCGTTTCCGCTGTCCCACCGCCGCCGTTTCTGCTGTCTCCGCTGTCCCACCGTCGCCGTTTCCGCTGTCCCACTGCCACCGTTACTGCTGTCCCCGCTGTCCCACCGCCGCCGTTTCCGTTGTCCCCGCTGTCCCACCGCCGCCATTTCTGCTGTGCCCGCTGTCCCACCGCCGCCGTTTCCGCTGTCCCACCGCCGCCGTTTCTGCTGTCTCCGCTGTCCCACCGTCGCCGTTTCCGTTGTCCCACTGCCACCGTTTCTGCTGTTCCCGCTGTCCCACCACCGCCGTTTCCGCTGTCCCACCGCCGCCGTTTCTCCTGTCTCCGCTGTCCCACCGTCGCCATTTCCACTGTCCCACTGCCACCGTAACTGCTGTCCCTGCTGTCCCACCGCCGCCATTTCCGTTGTCCCCGCTGTCCCACCGCCGCCATTTCTGCTGTTCCTGCTGTCCCACTGCCGCCGTTTCCGTTGTCCCCGCTGTCCTACCGCCGCCATTTCTGCTGTCCCCGCTGTCCCACCGCTGCCGTTTCTGCTGTTCCTGCTGTCCCACCGCCGCCGTTTCTGCTGTCTCCGCTGTCCCACCGCCGCCGTTTCTTCTGTCCCACCGGCGCCGTTTCCGCTGTCCCCGTTGTCCCACCGCCACCATTTCTGCTGTCCCCGCTGTCCCACCGCCGCCATTTCTGCTGTCACCGCTGTCCCACTGCTGCCGTTTCTGCTGTCCCCGCTGTCCCACCGCCGCCGTTTCCGCTGTCCCACCGCCGCCGTTTCTGCTGTCTCAGCTGTCCCACCGTCGCCGTTTCCGCTGTCCCACTGCCACCGTTACTGCTGTTCCCGCTGTCCCACCGCCGCCGTTTCTGCTGTCCCCGCTGTCCCACCGCTGCCGTTTCTGCTGTCCCACCGCCGCCGTTTCTGCTGTCTCCGCTGTCCCACTGGCGCCGTTTCCGCTGTCCCACTGCCACCGTTACTGCTGTCCCCGCTGTCCCACCGCCGCCGTTTCCGTTGTCCCCGCTGTCCCACCGCCACCATTTCTGCTGTGCCCGCTGTCCCACCGCCGCCGTTTCCGCTGTCCCACCGCCGCCGTTTCTGCTGTCTCCGCTGTCCCACCGTCGCCGTTTCCGTTGTCCCACTGCCACCGTTTCTGCTGTTCCTGCTGTCCCACCGCCGCCGTTTCCGCTGTCCCACCGCCGCCGTTTCTGCTGTCTCCGCTGTCCCACCGTCGCCGTTTCCGCTGTCCCACTGCCACCGTTACTGCTGTCCCCGCTGTCCCACCGCCGCCGTTTCCGTTGTCCCCGCTGTCCCACCGCCGCCATTTCTGCTGTGCCCGCTGTCCCACTGCCGCCGTTTCTGCTGTCTCCGCTGTCCCACTGCCGCCGTTTCTGCTGTCCTAGCTGTCCCACCGCCGCCGTTTCTGCTGTCCCCGCTTTCCCACCACTGCCGTTTCCGCTGTCTTCGCTGTCCCACCGCCGCCATTTCTGCTGTCCCCGCTGTCCCACCGCCGCCGTTTCCGCTGTCCCACCGCCGCCGTTTCTGCTGTCCCACCGCCACCGTTTCTGCTGTCTCCGTTGTCCCACTGCCGCTGTTTCTGCTGTCCCACTGCCGCCGTTTCTGCTGTCCCTGCTGTCCCACTGCCGCCGTTTCCTCTTTCCCCGCTGTCCCACCGCCGCTGTTTGTACTGTCCCCGCTGTCCCACCGCCGCCGTTTCTGCTGTCCCCGCTGTCCCACTGCCGCCGTTTCCGCTGTCCCCGCTGTCCCACCGCCGCCATTTCTGCTGTCCCTGCTGTCCCACCGCCGCCGTTTCCGCTGTCCCACCGCCGACGTTTCTGCTGTCTCCGCTGTGCCACCGTCGCCGTTTCCGCTGTCCCACTGCCACTGTTTCTGCTGTCTCCGCTGTCCCACTGCCTCCGATTCTGCTGTCGCACCGCCGCCGTTTCTGCTGTCTCCGCTGTCCCACTGCTGCCGTTACTGCTGTCCCCGCTGTCCCACCGCCGCCGTTTCCGCTGTCCAACTGCCACCATTTCTGCTGTCTTCGCAGTACCACCGCCGCCGTTTCTGCTGTCCCACTTCCGCCGTTTCTGCTGTCTCCGCTGTCCCACTGCTGCCGTTTCTGCTGTCCCCGCTGTCCCACCGCCACAGTTTCTGCTGTCCCCGCTGTCCCACCGCCGCGGTTTCCGCTGTCCCCGTTTTCCCACCGCCGCTGTTTCCGCTGTCCCCGCTGTCCCACCGCCGCCGTTTCCGTTGTCCCCGCTGTCCCACCGCCGCCATTTCTGCTGTCCCCGCTGTCCCACCGCTGCCGTTTCTGCTGTCCCTGATGTCCCACTGCCGCCGTTTCTGCTGTCTCCGCTGTCCCACCGCCGCCATTTCTGCTATCCCACCGCCGCCGTTTCTGCTGTCTCCGCTGTCCCACTGCTGCCGTTTCTGCTGTCCCCGCTGTCCCACTGCCGCCGTTTCTGCTGTCCCCGCTTTCCCACCGCCGCCGTTTCCGCTGTCTCACCGCCGCCATTTCTGCTGTCTCCGCTGTCCCACTGCTGCCGTTTCTGCTGTCCCTGCTGTCCCACCGCCGCCGTTTCCGCTGTCCCACCGCCGCCGTTTCTGCTGCCTCCGCTGTCCCACCGTCGCCGTTTCCGCTGTCCCACTGCTACCGTTACTGCTGTCCCCGCTGTCCCACCGCTGCCGTTTCCGTTGTCCCCGCTGTCCCACCGCCGCCATTTCTGCTGTGCCCGCTGTCCCACCGCTGCCGTTTCTGCTGTCCCCGCTGTCCCACCGCTGCCGTTTCTGCTGTCCCCGCTGTCCCACCGCCGCCGTTTCCGCTGTCCCACCGCCGCCCTTTCTGCTGTCTCCGCTGTCCCACCGTCGCCGTTTCCGTTGTCCCACTGCAGGGGTTTCTGCTGTTCCCGCTGTCCCACCACCGCCGTTTCCGCTGTCCCACTGCCACCGTTACTGGTGTCCCCGCTGTCCCACCGCCGCTGTTTCCGTTGTCCCCGCTGTCCCACCGCCGCCATTTCTGCTGTGCCCGCTGTCCCACTGCCGCCGTTTCCGTTGTCCCCGCTGTGCCACTGCCGCCGTTTCTGCTGTCCCCGCTGTCCCACCGCCGCCGTTTCTGCTGTCTCCGCTGTCCCACCGCCGCCGTTTCTGCTGTCCCAGCTGTCCCACCGCCGAGGTTTCTGCTGTCCCCGCTGTCCCACCGCCGCCGTTTCTGCTGTCCCCGCTTTCCCACTGCCGCCGTTTCCACTGTCCCACCGCCGCCATTTCTGCTGTCCCCGCTGTCCCACCGCCGCCGTTTCTGCTGTCTCCGCTGTCCCACTGCTTCCGTTTCTGCTGTCCCCGCTGTCCCACCGCCGCCGTTTCTGCTGTCCCCGCTTTCCCACTGCCGCCGTTTCCGCTGTCCCACCGCCGCCATTTCTGCTGTCCCCGCTGTCCCACCGCAACCATTTCTCCTGTCCCCGCTGTCCCACTGCCGCCGTTTCTGCTGTCCCCGCTGTCCCACCGCTGCTGTTTCTGCTGTCCCCGCTGTCCCACCGCCGCCGTTTCCGCTGTCCCCGCTGTCCCACCGCCGCCGTTTCCGTTGTCCCCGCTGTCCCACCGCTGCCATTTCTGCTGTCCCCGCTGTGCCACTGCCGCCGTTTCTGCTGTCCCCGCTGTCCCACCGCTGCCGTTTCTGCTGTCCCTGCTGTCCCACCGCCGCCGTTTCTGCTGTCTCCGCTGTCCCACCGCCGCCGTTTCTGCTGTCCCACCGCCGCCGTTTCTGCTGTCTCCGCTGTCCCACTGCTTCCGTTTCTGCTGTACCCGCTGTACCACCGCCGCCGTTTCTGCTGTCCCCGCTTTCCCACTGCCGCCGTTTCCACTGTCCCACCGCCGCCATTTCTGCTGTCCCAGCTGTCCCACCGCCGCCGTTTCTGCTGTCTCTGCTGTCCCACTGCTTCCGTTTCTGCTGTCCCCGCTGTCCCACCGCCGCCGTTTCTGCTGTCCCCGCTTTCCCACTGCCGCCGTTTCCGCTGTCCCACCGCCGCCATTTCTGCTGTCCCCACTTTCCCACTGCCGCCGTTTCCGCTGTCTCACCACCGCCGTTTCTGCTGTCTCCGCTGTCCCACCGCCGCCATTTCTGCTGTCTCCGCTGTCCCACTGCAGCCGTTTCTGCTGTCCCCGCTGTCCCACTGCCGCCGTTTCTGCTGTCTCCGCTGTCCCACTGCCGCCGTTTCTGCTGTCCCCGCTGTCCCACCGCCGCCGTTTCTGCTGTCCCCGCTTTCCCACCACTGCCGTTTCCGCTGTCTTCGCTGTCCCACCGCCGCCATTTCTGCTGTCCCCGCTGTCCCACCGCCGCCGTTTCCGCTGTCCCACCGCCGCCGTTTCTGCTGTCCCACCGCCACCGTTTCTGCTGTCTCCGTTGTCCCACTGCCGCTGTTTCTGCTGTCCCACTGCCGCCGTTTCTGCTGTCCCTGCTGTCCCACTGCCACCGTTTCCTCTTTCCCCGCTGTCCCACCGCCGCCGTTTGTACTGTCCCCGCTGTCCAACCGCCGCCGTTTCTGCTGTCCCCGCTGTCCCACTCCCGCCGTTTCCGCTGTCCCCGCTGTCCCACCGCCGCCATTTCTGCTGTCCCCGCTGTCCCACCGCCGCCGTTTCCGCTGTCCCACCGCCGACGTTTCTGCTGTCTCCGCTGTGCCACCGTCGCCGTTTCCGCTGTCCCACTGCCACCGTTTCTGCTGTCTCCGCTGTCCCACCGCCTCCGTTTCTGCTGTCCAACTGCCACCATTTCTGCTGTCTCCGCAGTCCCACCACCGCCGTTTCTGCTGTCCCACTGCCGCCGTTTCTGCTGTCTCCACTGTCCCACTGCTGCCGTTTCTGCTGTCCACGCTGTCCCACCGCCGCAGTTTCTGCTGTCCCCGCTGTCCCACCGCCGCTGTTTCCGCTGTCCCCGTTTTCCCACCGCCGCTGTTTCCGCTGTCCCCGCTGTCCCACCGCCGCCGTTTCCGTTGTCCCCGCTGTCCCACCGCCGCCATTTCTGCTGTCCCCGCTGTGCCACTGCCGGCGTTTCTGCTGTCCCCGCTGTCCCACCGCTGCCGTTTCTGCTGTCCCTGATGTCCCATTGCCGCCGTTTCTGCTGTCTCCGCTGTCCCACCGCCGCCATTTCTGCTATCCCACCGCCGCCGTTTCTGCTGTCTCCGCTGTCCCACTGCAGCCGTTTCTGCTGTCCCCGCTGTCCCACCGCTGCTGTTTCTGCTGTCCCCGCTGTCCCACCGCCGCCGTTTCCGCTGTCCCCGCTGTCCCACCGCCGCCGTTTCCGTTGTCCCCGCTGTCCCACCACCGCCATTTCTGCTGTCCCCGCTGTGCCACTGCCGCCGTTTCTGCTGTCCCCGCTGTCCCACCGCTGCCGTTTCTGCTGTCCCTGCTGTCCCACCGCCGCCGTTTCTGCTGTCCCACCGCCACCGTTTCTGCTGTCTCCGTTGTCCCACTGCCGCTGTTTCTGCTGTCCCACTGCCGCCGTTTCTGCTGTCCCTGCTGTCCCACTGCCACCGTTTCCTCTTTCCCCGCTGTCCCACCGCCGCCGTTTGTACTGTCCCCGCTGTCCCACCGCCGCCGTTTCTGCTGTCTCCGCTGTCCCACTGCTTCCGTTTCTGCTGTCCCCGCTGTCCCACCGCCGCCGTTTCTGCTGTCCCCGCTTTCCCACTGCCGCCGTTTCCGCTGTCCCACCGCCGCCATTTCTGCTGTCCCCACTTTCCCACTGCCGCCGTTTCCGCTGTCTCACCACCGCCGTTTCTGCTGTCTCCGCTGTCCCACCGCCGCCATTTCTGCTGTCTCCGCTGTCCCATTGCAGCCGTTTCTGCTGTCCCCGCTGTCCCACTGCCGCCGTTTCTGCTGTCTCCGCTGTCCCACTGCCGCCGTTTCTGCTGTCCCCGCTGTCCCACCGCCGCCGTTTCTGCTGTCCCCGCTTTCCCACCGCTGCCGTTTCCGCTGTCTTCGCTGTCCCACCGCCGCCATTTCTGCTGTCCCCGCTGTCCCACCGCCGCCGTTTCCGCTGTCCCACCGCCGCCGTTTCTGCTGTCCCACCGCCACCGTTTCTGCTGTCTCCGTTGTCCCACTGCCGCTGTTTCTGCTGTCCCACTGCCGCCGTTTCTGCTGTCCCTGCTGTCCCACTGCCACCGTTTCCTCTTTCCCCGCTGTCCCACCGCCGCCGTTTGTACTGTCCCCGCTGTCCAACCGCCGCCGTTTCTGCTGTCCCCGCTGTCCCACTCCCGCCGTTTCCGCTGTCCCCGCTGTCCCACCGCCGCCATTTCTGCTGTCCCCGCTGTCCCACCGCCGCCGTTTCCGCTGTCCCACCGCCGACGTTTCTGCTGTCTCCGCTGTGCCACCGTCGCCGTTTCCGCTGTCCCACTGCCACCGTTTCTGCTGTCTCCGCTGTCCCACCGCCTCCGTTTCTGCTGTCCAACTGCCACCATTTCTGCTGTCTCCGCAGTCCCACCACCGCCGTTTCTGCTGTCCCACTGCCGCCGTTTCTGCTGTCTCCACTGTCCCACTGCTGCCGTTTCTGCTGTCCACGCTGTCCCACCGCCGCAGTTTCTGCTGTCCCCGCTGTCCCACCGCCGCTGTTTCCGCTGTCCCCGTTTTCCCACCGCCGCTGTTTCCGCTGTCCCCGCTGTCCCACCGCCGCCGTTTCCGTTGTCCCCGCTGTCCCACCGCCGCCATTTCTGCTGTCCCCGCTGTGCCACTGCCGGCGTTTCTGCTGTCCCCGCTGTCCCACCGCTGCCGTTTCTGCTGTCCCTGATGTCCCATTGCCGCCGTTTCTGCTGTCTCCGCTGTCCCACCGACGCCATTTCTGCTATCCCACCGCCGCCGTTTCTGCTGTCTCCGCTGTCCCACTGCAGCCGTTTCTGCTGTCCCCGCTGTCCCACCGCTGCTGTTTCTGCTGTCCCCGCTGTCCCACCGCCGCCGTTTCCGCTGTCCCCGCTGTCCCACCGCCGCCGTTTCCGTTGTCCCCGCTGTCCCACCACCGCCATTTCTGCTGTCCCCGCTGTGCCACTGCCGCCGTTTCTGCTGTCCCCGCTGTCCCACCGCTGCCGTTTCTGCTGTCCCTGCTGTCCCACCGCCGCCGTTTCTGCTGTCCCACCGCCACCGTTTCTGCTGTCTCCGTTGTCCCACTGCCGCTGTTTCTGCTCTCCCACTGCCGCCGTTTCTGCTGTCCCTGCTGTCCCACTGCCACCGTTTCCTCTTTCCCCGCTGTCCCACCGCCGCCGTTTGTACTGTCCCCGCTGTCCCACCGCCGCCGTTTCTGCTGTCCCCGCTGTCCCACTCCCGCCGTTTCCGCTGTCCCCGCTGTCCCACCGCCGCCATTTCTGCTGTCCCCGCTGTCCCACCGCCGCCGTTTCCGCTGTCCCACCGCCGACGTTTCTGCTGTCTCCGCTGTGCCACCGTCGCCGTTTCCGCTGTCCCACTGCCACCGTTTCTGCTGTCTCCGCTGTCCCACCGCCTCCGTTTCTGCTGTCCAACTGCCACCATTTCTGCTGTCTCCGCAGTCCCACCACCGCCGTTTCTGCTGTCCCACTGCCGCCGTTTCTGCTGTCTCCGCTGTCCCACTGCTGCCGTTTCTGCTGTCCACGCTGTCCCACCGCCGCAGTTTCTGCTGTCCCCGCTGTCCCACCGCCGCTGTTTCCGCTGTCCCCGTTTTCCCACCGCCGCTGTTTCCGCTGTCCCCGCTGTCCCACCGCCGCCGTTTCCGTTGTCCCCGCTGTCCCACCGCCGCCATTTCTGCTGTCCCCGCTGTGCCACTGCCGGCGTTTGTGCTGTCCCCGCTGTCCCACCGCTGCCGTTTCTGCTGTCCCTGATGTCCCATTGCCGCCGTTTCTGCTGTCTCCGCTGTCCCACCGCCGCCATTTCTGCTATCCCACCGCCGCCGTTTCTGCTGTCTCCGCTGTCCCACTGCCGCCGTTTCTGCTGTCCCCGCTGTCCCACCGCTGCTGTTTCTGCTGTCCCCGCTGTCCCACCACCGCCGTTTCCGCTGTCCCCGCTTTCCCACCGCCGCCGTTTCCGTTGTCCACGCTGTCCCACCGCCGCCATTTCTGCTGTCCCCGCTGTGCCACTGCCGCCGTTTCTGCTGTCCCCGCTGTCCCACCGCTGCCGTTTCTGCTGTCTCTGCTGTCCCACCGCCGCCGTTTCTGCTGTCTCCGCTGTCCCACCGCCGCCGTTTCTGCTGTCCCACCGCCGCCGTTTCTGCTGTCTCCGCTGTCCCACTGCTTCCGTTTCTGCTGTCCCCGCTGTACCACCGCCGCCGTTTCTGCTGTCCCCGCTTTCCCACTGCCGCCGTTTCCACTGTCCCACCGCCGCCATTTCTGCTGTCCCAGCTGTCCCACCGCCGCCGTTTCTGCTGTCTCCGCTGTCCCACTGCTTCCGTTTCTGCTGTCCCCGCTGTCCCACCGCCGCCGTTTCTGCTGTCCCCGCTTTCCCACTGCCGCCGTTTCCGCTGTCCCACCGCCGCCATTTCTGCTGTCCCCACTTTCCCACTGCCGCCGTTTCCGCTGTCTCACCACCGCCGTTTCTGCTGTCTCCGCTGTCCCACCGCCGCCATTTCTGCTGTCTCCGCTGTCCCACTGCAGCCGTTTCTGCTGTCCCCGCTGTCCCACTGCCGCCGTTTCTGCTGTCTCCGCTGTCCCACTGCCGCCGTTTCTGCTGTCCCCGCTGTCCCACCGCCGCCGTTTCTGCTGTCCCCGCTTTCCCACCACTGCCGTTTCCGCTGTCTTCGCTGTCCCACCGCCGCCATTTCTGCTGTCCCCACTGTCCCACCGCCGCCGTTTCCGCTGTCCCACCGCCGCCGTTTCTGCTGTCCCACCGCCACCGTTTCTGCTGTCTCCGTTGTCCCACTGCCGCTGTTTCTGCTGTCCCACTGCCGCCGTTTCTGCTGTCCCTGCTGTCCCACTGCCACCGTTTCCTCTTTCCCCGCTGTCCCACCGCCGCCGTTTGTACTGTCCCCGCTGTCCCACCGCCGCCGTTTCTGCTGTCCCCGCTGTCCCACTCCCGCCGTTTCCGCTGTCCCCGCTGTCCCACCGCCGCCATTTCTGCTGTCCCCGCTGTCCCACCGCCGCCGTTTCCGCTGTCCCACCGCCGCCGTTTCTGCTGTCCCACCGCCACCGTTTCTGCTGTCTCCGTTGTCCCACTGCCGCTGTTTCTGCTGTCCCACTGCCGCCGTTTCTGCTGTCCCTGCTGTCCCACTGCCACCGTTTCCTCTTTCCCCGCTGTCCCACCGCCGCCGTTTGTACTGTCCCCGCTGTCCCACCGCCGCCGTTTCTGCTGTCCCCGCTGTCCCACTCCCGCCGTTTCCGCTGTCCCCGCTGTCCCACCGCCGCCATTTCTGCTGTCCCCGCTGTCCCACCGCCGCGGTTTCCGCTGTCCCACTGCCGACGTTTCTGCTGTCTCCGCTGTGCCACCGTCGCCGTTTCCGCTGTCCCACTGCCACCGTTTCTGCTGTCTCCGCTGTCCCACCGCCTCCGTTTCTGCTGTCCAACTGCCACCATTTCTGCTGTCTCCGCAGTCCCACCACCGCCGTTTCTGCTGTCCCACTGCCGCCGTTTCTGCTGTCTCCACTGTCCCACTGCTGCCGTTTCTGCTGTCCACGCTGTCCCACCGCCGCAGTTTCTGCTGTCCCCGCTGTCCCACCGCCGCTGTTTCCGCTGTCCCCGTTTTCCCACCGCCGCTGTTTCCGCTGTCCCCGCTGTCCCACCGCCGCCGTTTCCGTTGTCCCCGCTGTCCCACCGCCGCCATTTCTGCTGTCCCCGCTGTGCCACTGCCGGCATTTCTGCTGTCCCCGCTGTCCCACCGCTGCCGTTTCTGCTGTCCCTGATGTCCCATTGCCGCCGTTTCTGCTGTCTCCGCTGTCCCACCGCCGCCATTTCTGCTATCCCACCGCCGCCGTTTCTGCTGTCTCCGCTGTCCCACTGCCGCCGTTTCTGCTGTCCCCGCTTTCCCACCGCCGCCGTTTCCGCTGTCTCACCACCGCCGTTTCTGCTGTCTCCGCTGTCCCACTGCTGCCGTTTCCGTTGTCCCCGCTGTCCTACCGCCGCCATTTCTGCTGTCCCCGCTGTCCCACCGCTGCCGTTTCTGCTGTACCTGCTGTCCCACTGCCGCCGTTTCCGCTGTCCCACCGCCGCCGTTTCTGCTGTCTCCGCTGTCCCACCGTCGCCGTTTCCGCTGTCCCACTGCCACCGTTACTGCTGTCCCCGCTGTCCCACCGCCGCCGTTTCCGTTGTCCCCGCTGTCCCACCGCCACCATTTCTGCTGTGCCCGCTGTCCCACTGCCGCCGTTTCCGCTGTCCCACCGCCGCCGTTTCTGCTGTCTCCGCTGTCCCACCGTCGCCGTTTCCGTTGTCCCACTGCCACCGTTTCTGCTGTTCCTGCTGTCCCACCGCCGCCGTTTCCGCTGTCCCCGCTGTCCCACCGCCGCCATTTCTGCTGTCTCCGCTGTCCCACTGCCGCCGTTTCTGCTGTCCCCGCTGTCCCACCGCCGCCATTTCTGCTGTCCCCGCTGTCCCACCGCCGCCGTTTCCGCTGTCCCACCGCCGCCGTTTCTGCTGTCCCACCGCCACCGTTTCTGCTGTCTCCGTTGTCCCACTGCCGCTGTTTCTGCTGTCCCACTGCCGCCGTTTCTGCTGTCCCTGCTGTCCCACTGCCGCCGTTTCCTCTTTCCCCGCTGTCCCACCGCCGCTGTTTGTACTGTCCCCGCTGTCCCACCGCCGCCGTTTCTGCTGTCCCCGCTGTCCCACTGCCGCCGTTTCCGCTGTCCCCGCTGTCCCACCGCCGCCATTTCTGCTGTCCCCGCTGTCCCACCGCCGCCGTTTCCGCTGTCCCACCGCCGACGTTTCTGCTGTCTCCGCTGTGCCACCGTCGCCGTTTCCGCTGTCCCACTGCCACTGTTTCTGCTGTCTCCGCTGTCCCACTGCCTCCGATTCTGCTGTCGCACCGCCGCCGTTTCTGCTGTCTCCGCTGTCCCACTGCTGCCGTTACTGCTGTCCCCGCTTTCCCACCGCCGCCGTTTCCGCTGTCCAACTGCCACCATTTCTGCTGTCTCCGCAGTCCCACCGCCGCCGTTTCCGCTGTCCCACCGCCGACGTTTCTGCTGTCTCCGCTGTGCCACCGTCGCCGTTTCCGCTGTCCCACTGCCACTGTTTCTGCTGTCTCCGCTGTCCCACTGCCTCCGATTCTGCTGTCGCACCGCCGCTGTTTCTGCTGTCTCCGCTGTCCCACTGCTGCCGTTACTGCTGTCCCCGCTTTCCCACCGCCGCCGTTTCCGCTGTCCAACTGCCACCATTTCTGCTGTCTCCGCAGTCCCACCGCCGCCGTTTCTGCTGTCCCACTGCCGCCGTTTCTGCTGTCTCCGCTGTCCCACTGCTGCCATTTCTGCTGTCCCCGCTGTCCCACCGCCGCAGTTTCTGCTGTCCCCGCTGTCCCACCGCCGCGGTTTCCGCTGTCCCCGTTTTCCCACCGCCGCTGTTTCCGCTGTCCCCGCTGTCCCACCGCCGCCGTTTCCATTGTCCCCGCTGTCCCACCGCCGCCATTTCTGCTGTCCCCGCTGTGCCACTGCCGGCGTTTCTGCTGTCCCCGCTGTCCCACCGCTGCCGTTTCTGCTGTCCCTGATGTCATACTGCCGCCGTTTCTGCTGTCTCCGCTGTCCCACCGCCGCCTTTTCTGCTATCCCACCGCCGCCGTTTCTGCTGTCTCCGCTGTGCCACCGCCGCCGTTTCTTCTGTGCCACCGGCGCCGTTTCCGCTGTCCCCGTTGTCCCACCGCCACCATTTCTGCTGTCCCCGCTGTCCCACCGCCGCCATTTCTGCTGTCACCGCTGTCCCACTGCTGCCGTTTCTGCTGTCCCCGCTGTCCCACCGCCGCCGTTTCCGCTGTCCCACCGCCGCCGTTTCTGCTGTCTCCGCTGTCCCACCGTCGCCGTTTCCGCTGTCCCACTGCCACCGTTACTGCTGTTCCCGCTGTCCCACCGCCGCCGTTTCTGCTGTCCCCGCTGTCCCACCGCTGCCGTTTCCGCTGTCCCACCGCCGCCGTTTCTGCTGTTCCTGCTGTCCCACCGCCGCCGTTTCCGCTGTCCCACCGCCGCCGTTTCTGCTGTCTCCACTGTCCCACCGTCGCCGTTTCCGCTGTCCCACTGCCACCGTTACTGCTGTCCCCGCTGTCCCACCGCCGCCGTTTCCGTTGTCCCCGCTGTCCCACCGCCGCCATTTCTGCTGTCTCCGCTGTCCCACTGCCGCCGTTTCTGCTGTCCCCGCTGTCCCACCGCCGCCGTTTCTGCTGTCCCCGCTTTCCCACCACTGCCGTTTCCGCTGTCTTCGCTGTCCCACCGCCGCCATTTCTGCTGTCCCCGCTGTCCCACCGCCGCCGTTTCCGCTGTCCCACCGCCACCGTTTCTGCTGTCCCACCGCCACCGTTTCTGCTGTCTCCGTTGTCCCACTGCCGCTGTTTCTGCTGTCCCACTGCCGCCGTTTCTGCTGTCCCTGCTGTCCCACTGCCGCCGTTTCCTCTTTCCCCGCTGTCCCACCGCCGCTGTTTGTACTGTCCCCGCTGTCCCACCGCCGCCGTTTCTGCTGTCCCCGCTGTCCCACTGCCGCCGTTTCCGCTGTCCCCGCTGTCCCACCACCGCCATTTCTGCTGTCCCCGCTGTCCCACCGCCGCCGTTTCCGCTGTCCCACCGCCGACGTTTCTGCTGTCTCCGCTGTGCCACCGTCGCCGTTTCCGCTGTCCCACTGCCACTGTTTCTGCTGTCTCCGCTGTCCCACTGCCTCCGATTCTGCTGTCGCACCGCCGCCGTTTCTGCTGTCCCCGCTTTCCCACCGCCGCCGTTTCCGCTGTCCAACTGCCACCATTTCTGCTGTCTCCGCAGTCCCACCGCCGCCGTTTCTGCTGTCCCACTGCCGCCGTTTCTGCTGTCTCCGCTGTCCCACTGCTGCCGTTTCTGCTGTCCCCGCTGTCCCACCGCCGCAGTTTCTGCTGTCCCCGCTGTCCCACCGCCGCGGTTTCCGCTGTCCCTGTTTTCCCACCGCCGCTGTTTCCGCTGTCCCCGCTGTCCCACCGCCGCCGTTTCCATTGTCCCCGCTGTCCCACCGCCGCCATTTCTGCTGTCCCCGCTGTGCCACTGCCGGCGTTTCTGCTGTCCCCGCTGTCCCACCGCTGCCGTTTCTGCTGTCCCTGATGTCATACTGCCGCCGTTTCTGCTGTCTCCGCTGTCCCACCGCCGCCTTTTCTGCTATCCCACCGCCGCCGTTTCTGCTGTCTCCGCTGTCCCACTGCTGCCGTTTCTGCTGTCCCCGCTGTCCCACTGCCGCCGTTTCTGCTGTCCCCGCTTTCCCACCGCCGCCGTTTCCGCTGTCTCACCGCCGCCGTTTCTGCTGTCTCCGCTGTCCCACTGCTGTTGTTTCTGCTGTCCCTGCTGTCCCACCGCCGCCGTTTCCGCTGTCTCCGCTGTCCCACTGTCGCCGTTTCCGCTGTCCCACTGCTACCGTTACTGCTGTCCCCGCTGTCCCACCGCTGCCGTTTCCGTTGTCCCCGCTGTCCCACCGCCGCCATTTCTGCTGTGCCCGCTGTCCCACCGCCGCCGTTTCTGCTGTCCCCGCTGTCCCACCGCTGCCGTTTCTGCTGTCCCCGCTGTCCCACCGCCGCCGTTTCCGCTGTCCCACCGCCGCCCTTTCTGCTGTCTCCGCTGTCCCACCGTCGCCGTTTCCGTTGTCCCACTGCAGCTGTTTCTGCTGTTCCCGCTGTCCCACCACCGCCATTTCCGCTGTCCCACCGCCGCCGTTTCTGCTCTCTCCGCTGTCCCACCGTCGCCGTTTCCGCTGTCCCACTGCCACCGTTACTGCTGTCCCCGCTGTCCCACCGCCGCCGTTTCCGTTGTCCCCGCTGTCCCACCGCCACCATTTCTGCTGTGCCCGCTGTCCCACTGCCGCCGTTTCCGTTGTCCCCGCTGTGCCACTGCCGCCGTTTCTGCTGTCCCCGCTGTCACACCGCTGCCGTTTCTGCTGTCCCAGCTGTCCCACCGCCGCCGTTTCTGCTGTCTCCACTGTCCCACCGCCGCCGTTTCTGCTGTCCCAGCTGTCCCACCGCCGAGGTTTCTGCTGTCTCCTCTGTCCCACCGCCGCCGTTTCTGCTGTTCCATCGCCGTCGTTTCTGCTGTCTCTGCTGTCCCACTGCTTCCGTTTCTGCTGTCCCCGCTGTCCCACCGCCGCCGTTTCTGCTGTCCCCGCTTTCCCACTGCCGCCGTTTCCACTGTCCCACCGCCGCCATTTCTGCTGTCCCCGCTGTCCCACCGCCGCCGTTTCTGCTGTCTCCGCTGTCCCACTGCTTCCGTTTCTGCTGTCCCCGCTGTCCCACCGCCGCCGTTTCTGCTGTCCCCGCTTTCCCACTGCCGCCGTTTCCGCTGTCCCACCGCCGCCATTTCTGCTGTCCCCGCTGTCCCACCGCCGCTGTTTCTGCTGTCCCCGCTGTCCGACCGCTGCCATTTCCGCTCTCCCACCACCGCCGTTTCTTCTCTCCCCGCTGTCCCACCGCTGCTGTTTCTGCTGTCCCCGCTGTCCCACCGCCGCCGTTTCCGCTGTCCCCGCTGTCCCACCGCCGCCGTTTCCGTTGTCTCCGCTGTCCCACCGCCGCCATTTCTGCTGTCCCCGCTGTGCCACTGCCGCCGTTTCTGCTGTCCCCGCTGTCCCACCGCTGCCGTTTCTGCTGTCCCTGCTGTCCCACCGCCGCCGTTTCTGCTGTCTCCGCTGTCCCACCGCCGCCGTTTCTGCTGTCCCACCGCCGCCGTTTCTGCTGTCTCCGCTGTCCCACTGCTTCCGTTTCTGCTGTCCCCGCTGTACCACCGCCGCCGTTTCTGCTGTCCCCGCTTTCCCACTGCCGCCGTTTCCACTGTCCCACCGCCGCCATTTCTGCTGTCCCCGCTGTCCCACCGCCGCCGTTTCTGCTGTCTCCGCTGTCCCACTGCTTCCGTTTCTGCTGTCCCCGCTGTCCCACCGCCGCCGTTTCTGCTGTCCCCGCTTTCCCACTGCCGCCGTTTCCGCTGTCCCACCGCCGCCATTTCTGCTGTCCCCACTTTCCCACTGCCGCCGTTTCCGCTGTCTCACCACCGCCGTTTCTGCTGTCTCCGCTGTCCCACCGCCGCCATTTCTGCTGTCTCCGCTGTCCCACTGCAGCTGTTTCTGCTGTCCCCGCTGTCCCACTGCCGCCGTTTCTGCTGTCTCCGCTGTCCCACTGCCGCCGTTTCTGCTGTCCCCGCTGTCCCACCGCCGCCGTTTCTGCTGTCCCCGCTTTCCCACCACTGCCGTTTCCGCTGTCTTCGCTGTCCCACCGCCGCCATTTCTGCTGTCCCCGCTGTCCCACCGCCGCCGTTTCCGCTGTCCCACCGCCGCCGTTTCTGCTGTCCCACCGCCACCGTTTCTGCTGTCTCCGTTGTCCCACTGCCGCTATTTCTGCTGTCCCACTGCCGCTGTTTCTGCTGTCCCTGCTGTCCCACTGCCACCGTTTCCTCTTTCCCCGCTGTCCCACCGCCGCCGTTTGTACTGTCCCCGCTGTCCCACCGCCGCCGTTTCTGCTGTCCCCGCTGTCCCACTCCCGCCGTTTCCGCTGTCCCCGCTGTCCCACCGCCGCCATTTCTGCTGTCCCCGCTGTCCCACCGCCGCCGTTTCCGCTGTCCCACTGCCAACGTTTCTGCTGTCTCCGCTGTGCCACCGTCGCCGTTTCCGCTGTCCCACTGCCACCGTTTCTGCTGTCTCCGCTGTCCCACCGCCTCCGTTTCTGCTGTCCAACTGCCACCATTTCTGCTGTCTCCGCAGTCCCACCACCGCCGTTTCTGCTGTCCCACTGCCGCCGTTTCTGCTGTCTCCGCTGTCCCACTGCTGCCGTTTCTGCTGTCCACACTGTCCCACCGCCGCAGTTTCTGCTGTCCCCGCTGTCCCACCGCCGCGGTTTCCGCTGTCCCCGTTTTCCCACCGCCGCTGTTTCCGCTGTCCCCGCTGTCCCACCGCCGCCATTTCCGTTGTCCCCGCTGTCCCACCGCCGCCATTTCTGCTGTCCCCGCTGTGCCACTGCCGGCGTTTCTGCTGTCCCCGCTGTCCCACCGCTGCCGTTTCTGCTGTCCCCGCTGTCCCACCGCCGCCATTTCTGCTATCCCACCGCCGCCGTTTCCGCTGTCCCACCGCCGCCCTTTCTGCTGTCTCCGCTGTCCCACCGTCGCCGTTTCCGTTGTCCCACTGCAGCTGTTTCTGCTGTTCCCGCTGTCCCACCACCGCCATTTCCGCTGTCCCACCGCCGCCGTTTCTGCTCTCTCCGCTGTCCCACCGTCGCCGTTTCCGCTGTCCCACTGCCACCGTTACTGCTGTCCCCGCTGTCCCACCGCCGCCGTTTCCGTTGTCCCCGCTGTCCCACCGCCACCATTTCTGCTGTGCCCGCTGTCCCACTGCCGCCGTTTCCGTTGTCCCCGCTGTGCCACTGCCGCCGTTTCTGCTGTCCCCGCTGTCACACCGCTGCCGTTTCTGCTGTCCCAGCTGTCCCACCGCCGCCGTTTCTGCTGTCTCCACTGTCCCACCGCCGCCGTTTCTGCTGTCCCAGCTGTCCCACCGCCGAGGTTTCTGCTGTCTCCTCTGTCCCACCGCCACCGTTTCTGCTGTTCCATCGCCGTCGTTTCTGCTGTCTCTGCTGTCCCACTGCTTCCGTTTCTGCTGTCCCCGCTGTCCCACTGCCGCCGTTTCCACTGTCCCACCGCCGCCATTTCTGCTGTCCCCGCTGTCCCACCGCCGCCGTTTCTGCTGTCTCCGCTGTCCCACTGCTTCCGTTTCTGCTGTCCCCGCTGTCCCACCGCCGCCGTTTCTGCTGTCCCCGCTTTCCCACTGCCGCCGTTTCCGCTGTCCCACCGCCGCCATTTCTGCTGTCCCCGCTGTCCCACCGCCGCTGTTTCTGCTGTCCCCGCTGTCCGACCGCTGCCATTTCCGCTCTCCCACCACCGCCGTTTCTTCTCTCCCCGCTGTCCCACCGCTGCTGTTTCTGCTGTCCCCGCTGTCCCACCGCCGCCGTTTCCGCTGTCCCCGCTGTCCCACCGCCGCCGTTTCCGTTGTCTCCGCTGTCCCACCGCCGCCATTTCTGCTGTCCCCGCTGTGCCACTGCCGCCGTTTCTGCTGTCCCCGCTGTCCCACCGCTGCCGTTTCTGCTGTCCCTGCTGTCCCACCGCCGCCGTTTCTGCTGTCTCCGCTGTCCCACCGCCGCCGTTTCTGCTGTCCCACCGCCGCCGTTTCTGCTGTCTCCGCTGTCCCACTGCTTCCGTTTCTGCTGTCCCCGCTGTACCACCGCCGCCGTTTCTGCTGTCCCCGCTTTCCCACTGCCGCCGTTTCCACTGTCCCACCGCCGCCATTTCTGCTGTCCCCGCTGTCCCACCGCCGCCGTTTCTGCTGTCTCCGCTGTCCCACTGCTTCCGTTTCTGCTGTCCCCGCTGTCCCACCGCCGCCGTTTCTGCTGTCCCCGCTTTCCCACTGCCGCCGTTTCCGCTGTCCCACCGCCGCCATTTCTGCTGTCCCCACTTTCCCACTGCCGCCGTTTCCGCTGTCTCACCACCGCCGTTTCTGCTGTCTCCGCTGTCCCACCGCCGCCATTTCTGCTGTCTCCGCTGTCCCACTGCAGCTGTTTCTGCTGTCCCCGCTGTCCCACTGCCGCCGTTTCTGCTGTCTCCGCTGTCCCACTGCCGCCGTTTCTGCTGTCCCCGCTGTCCCACCGCCGCCGTTTCTGCTGTCCCCGCTTTCCCACCACTGCCGTTTCCGCTGTCTTCGCTGTCCCACCGCCGCCATTTCTGCTGTCCCCGCTGTCCCACCGCCGCCGTTTCCGCTGTCCCACCGCCGCCGTTTCTGCTGTCCCACCGCCACCGTTTCTGCTGTCTCCGTTGTCCCACTGCCGCTATTTCTGCTGTCCCACTGCCGCTGTTTCTGCTGTCCCTGCTGTCCCACTGCCACCGTTTCCTCTTTCCCCGCTGTCCCACCGCCGCCGTTTGTACTGTCCCCGCTGTCCCACCGCCGCCGTTTCTGCTGTCCCCGCTGTCCCACTCCCGCCGTTTCCGCTGTCCCCGCTGTCCCACCGCCGCCATTTCTGCTGTCCCCGCTGTCCCACCGCCGCCGTTTCCGCTGTCCCACTGCCAACGTTTCTGCTGTCTCCGCTGTGCCACCGTCGCCGTTTCCGCTGTCCCACTGCCACCGTTTCTGCTGTCTCCGCTGTCCCACCGCCTCCGTTTCTGCTGTCCAACTGCCACCATTTCTGCTGTCTCCGCAGTCCCACCACCGCCGTTTCTGCTGTCCCACTGCCGCCGTTTCTGCTGTCTCCGCTGTCCCACTGCTGCCGTTTCTGCTGTCCACACTGTCCCACCGCCGCAGTTTCTGCTGTCCCCGCTGTCCCACCGCCGCGGTTTCCGCTGTCCCCGTTTTCCCACCGCCGCTGTTTCCGCTGTCCCCGCTGTCCCACCGCCGCCATTTCCGTTGTCCCCGCTGTCCCACCGCCGCCATTTCTGCTGTCCCCGCTGTGCCACTGCCGGCGTTTCTGCTGTCCCCGCTGTCCCACCGCTGCCGTTTCTGCTGTCCCCGCTGTCCCACCGCCGCCATTTCTGCTATCCCACCGCCGCCGTTTCTGCTGTCTCCGCTGTCCCACTGCTGCCGTTTCTGCTGTCACCGCTGTCCCACCGCTGCCGTTTCTGCTGTCCCCGCTCTCCCACCGCTGCCGTTTCTGCTGTCCCTGATGTCCCACTGCTGCCGTTTCTGCTGTCTCCGCTGTCCCACCGCCGCCTTTTCTGCTGTCCCACCGCCGCCATTTCTGCTGTCTCCGCTGTCCCACTGCTGCCGTTTCTGCTGTCCCCGCTGTCCCACTGCCGCTGTTTCTGCTGTCCCCGCTTTCCCACCGCCGCCGTTTCCGCTGTCTCACCGCCGCCGTTTCTGCTGTCTCCGCTGTCCCACTGCTGCCGTTTCTGCTGTCCCCGCTGTCCCACCGCCGCCGTTTCCGCTGTCCCACCACCGCCGTTTCTGCTGTCTCCGCTATCCCACCGTCGCCGTTTCCGCTGTCCCACTGCCACCGTTTCTGCTGTTCCCGCTGTCCCACCGCCGCCATTTCTGCTGTCCCCGCTGTCCCACCGCTGCCGTTTCCGCTGTCCCACCGCCGCCGTTTCTGCTGTCTCCGCTGTCCCACCGTCGCCGTTTCCGCTGTCCCACCGCCGCCGTTTCTGCTGTCCCCGCTGTCCCACCGCTGCCGTTTCCGCTGTCCCACCGCCGCCATTTCTGCTGTGCCCGCTGTCCCACCGCCGCCGTTTCCGCTGTCCCACCGCCGCCGTTTCTGCTGTCTCCGCTGTCCCACCGCCGCCATTTCTGCTGTCCCCGCTGTCCCACCGCCGCCATTTCTGCTGTCTCCGCTGTCCCACCGCCGCCGTTTCCGCTGTCCCACCGCCGCCGTTTCTGCTGTCTCCGCTGTCCCACCGTCGCCGTTTCCGCTGTCCCACTGCCACCGTTACTGCTGTTCCCGCTGTCCCACCGCCGCCGTTTCTGCTGTCCCCGCTGTCCCACCGCTGCCGTTTCCGCTGTCCCACCGCCGCCGTTTCTGCTGTCTCCGCTGTCCCACCGTCGCCGTTTCCGCTGTCCCACTGCCACCGTTACTGCTGTCCCCGCTGTCCCACCGCCGCCGTTTCCGTTGTCCCCGCTGTCCCACCGCCGCCATTTCTGCTGTGCCCGCTGTCCCACCGCCGCCGTTTCCGCTGTCCCACCGCCGCCGTTTCTGCTGTCTCCGCTGTCCCACCGTCGCCGTTTCCGTTGCCCCACTGCCACCGTTTCTGCTGTTCCTGCTGTCCCACCGCCGCCGTTTCCGCTGTCCCACCGCCGCCGTTTCTGCTGTCTCCGCTGTCCCACCGTCGCCGTTTCCGCTGTCCCACTGCCACCATTACTGCTGTCCCCGCTGTCCCACCGCCGCCGTTTCCGTTGTCCCCGCTGTCCCACCGCCGCCATTTCTGCTGTGCCCGCTGTCCCACTGCCGCCGTTTCCGTTGTCCCCGCTGTCCTACCGCCGCCATTTCTGCTGTCCCCGCTGTGCCACTGCCGCCGTTTCTGCTGTCCCCGCTGTCCCACCGCTGCCGTTTCTGCTGTACCTGCTGTCCCACCGCCGCCGTTTCTGCTGTCTCCGCTGTCCCACCGCCGCCGTTTCTTCTGTCCCACCGGCGCCGTTTCCGCTGTCCCCGTTGTCCCACCGCCACCATTTCTGCTGTCCCCGCTGTCCCACTGCCGCCGTTTCTGCTGTCCCCGCTTTCCCACCGCCGCCGTTTCCGCTGTCTCACCGCCGCCATTTCTGCTGTCTCCGCTGTCCCACTGCTGCCGTTTCTGCTGTCTCCGCTGTTCCACTGCTGCCGTTTCCGCTGTCCCCGCTGTCCCACCGCCGCCGTTTCTTCTGTCCCCGCTGTCCCACCGCCGCCGTTTCCGCTGTCCCACCGCCGCCGTTTCTGCTGTCTCCGCTCTCCCACCGTCGCCGTTTCCGCTGTCCCACCGCCGCCGTTTCTGCTGTCCCCGCTGTCCCACCGCTGCCGTTTCCGCTGTCCCACCGCCGCCGTTTCTGCTGTATCCGCTGTCCCACCGTCGCCGTTTCCACTGTCCCACTGCCACCGTTACTGCTGTCCCCGCTGTCCCACCGCCGCCGTTTCCGTTGTCCCCGCTGTCCCACCGCCGCCATTTCTGCTGTGCCCACAGTCCCACCGCCGCCGTTTCTGCTGTCCCCGCTGTCCCACCGCTGCCGTTTCTGCTGTCCCCGCTGTCCCACCGCCGCCGTTTCCGCTGTCCCACCGCCGCCGTTTCTGCTGTCTCCGCTGTCCCACCGTCGCCGTTTCCGTTGTCCCACTGCCACCGTTTCTGCTGTTCCCGCTGTCCCACCGCCGCCGTTTCCGCTGTCCCACCGCCGCCGTTTCTGCTGTCTCCGCTGTCCCACCGTCGCCGTTTCCGCTGTCCCACTGCCACCATTACTGCTGTCCCCGCTGTCCCACCGCCGCCGTTTCCGTTGTCCCCGCTGTCCCACCGCCGCCATTTCTGCTTTGCCCGCTGTCCCACCACCGCCGTTTCTGCTGTCTCCGCTGTCCCACCGCCGCCGTTTCTTCTGTCCCACCGCCGCCGTTTCTGCTGTCTCCGCTGTCCCACCGCCACCGTTTCCGCTGTCCCACCGCCATTTCTGCTGTCTCCGCTGTCCCACCGCCGCCGTTTCTGCTGTCCCACCGCCGCCGTTTCTGCTGTCTCCGCTGTCCCACTGCTGCCGTTTCTGCTGTCCCCGCTGTCCCACCGCCGCCATTTCTGCTGTCCCCGCTGTCTCACTGCCGCCGTTTCTGCTGTCCCCGCTGTCCCACCACTGCTGTTTCTGCTGTCCCCGCTTTCCCACCGCCGCCGTTTCCGCTGTCCCCACTGTCCCACCGCCGCCATTTCTGTTGTCCCCGCTGTCCCACCGCCGCCGTTTCTGCTGTCTCCGCTGTCCCACCACCGCCGTTTCCGCTGTCCCACCGCCATTTCTGCTGTCTCCGCTGTCCCACCGCCGCCGTTTCTGCTGTCCCACCGCCGCCATTTCTTCTGTCTCCGCTGTCCCACTGCCGCCGTTTCCGCTGTCCCACCGCCGTTTCTGCTGTCTCCGCTGTCCCACCGCCGCCGTTTCTGCTGTCCCACCGCCGCCGTTTCTGCTGTCTCCGCTGTCCCACCGCCGCCGTTTCCGCTGTCTCACCGCCGCCGTTTCTGCTGTCTCCGCTGTCCCACTGCTGCCGTTTCTGCTGTCTCCGCTGTCCCACCGCCGCCGTTTCTGCTGTCCTCGCTTTCCCACAGCCGCCGTTTCCGCATGCACAGAGGGAAAAATAACCCAAATGATTGTGGTCAGCCGGGACGGGAAAGCGGGCAGGAGAAGCTCCGCGCCGCAACCGCCGCCAGTTCCATCGGCTATACGCCGAAGGACTGGCCCGGGCGAACCGGGAGGATTTCACCCCTGCTGCAAGCCATATGCAGTCATCAAAAGAGCCACATCTGGCTCGCGATCCATAGGTTCCCGACCCCTGCTTTAACCGTTCTTCATATGTTTTAGTCTCCAGTCCCCAAATCATCCTGGTTGCTCTCCTCTGCACTTTTTCTAGAGTCTCAACATCTTTTTTTATAGTTTAGTGACCAAAATTGGATGCAGTATTCTAGGTGTGGTCTTACTAAGAGTGGTATTAGTACCTCACTTGATCTTGATTGTATCCCTCTGTTAATGCAGTTTAGGATTGCATTGGCTTTTTTGGCTGCCGCTGCACACTGCTGGCTCATGTTTAGCTGGTTGTCCACTAGGACTCCAAGGTCCCTCTCACAGTTACTGCTATTAAGCCTGGTTTCACCCAGCCTATTTGGTATTTCTTGCCTAAGTATAAGACTTTACTTTTCTCTACATTCTCTACACTGAATTTCATTTTGTTACATGGGGCCCAGTGTTCAGGTCTGTCAAGATCCATCTGGATCTTGAGCTTATCTTCTAGGGCAGGGATCACCAACCTTTTGGACCTCAGGAACCACTAAATTCATAATTTTCAATCCCGCGGACCACTAATACTAATAATAATAATGCCTAATGACTGGCTGGGTGGGTGTGGCTAGGTGGTCTTGTGACTGGATGGGTGTGGTCACTCACGGGGTGCCTCTCTGGCCTCTACTCGCCCCTCCCCTCTCAGCCACTCCTCGCCTCCCTGCCTGGGCTCCAATAGGAAGCAGTTGTTGGAGCTAAGCAGCCACCACAAGAAAAAGTTGGCAAAATAGCTGGCTCAGTTCAAATTGGATCTGATGGAGAAGGAGGCTCAGCAGAAGCACCTCTCTGAGGACTACGAGCATAGGCTTTCCAAGCAGAGGGAAGACCTGCAGGAGTGCAAGGCCAGATATCAGCACCTGGAGGCTCAGCAGGCTGAGATGGTCAGGCAGTTCCAGGCCATGATGCAGTCCCACTGGAACAAGGCCCTCCGGCTCTTCGCCACCAGCGGCGCTTCCCTCCAACCTTCACCAAAGCCCTGCACCAGGAGGCTGAAGCAGAGCCCAAGTCGGAATTTCTGCCCCCCTCTGACCCATACAAAAAGACCCTGAAAGGGGAGACTCTCTGCAGCAATCCCAGCATGGGTGACTGCAAGGACCTGGCGTGGGCCAAGGTGGGACCTCTGCAGCCCATTTTCCAGCAGCAGAACAAACTGCAAGGGAACTCAGAGCCTGGTCGTGAGAAGTCCCATGCTCCTGGGAAGACCTCTGGTTCACTGGTCTCCCACTCTGGTATACCTTGGCAACTGGACTATTTCTCTCCACCCCACTTTCCTGTTTTGTCTGCTGGATCAACGCAGGGGGATGTCAACCTAGCTTGACACTGGGGCGCTGTGTGCTTTCTCTCGGTCACCCACCTGTCCAGGTGCTTTCTCTCAGTCACCCACCTGTCTCTGCTTCTGCAAGGCCTCTGGGTGGGAAGCCGAAGAGAAAGCACCTGGTCCAGGCACACAGCCTTCCAGGAACCTCTTTTGTGTTCCTTCTCTTGAGGAGAAGCTTTGTGGTTGATCTGAGTGAAGAAAAAAGAAGATGGGCAGACTGACAGTAGCTTGCTGACGTCAATGGGAAAGTTGGTCCCATATTCTAGAGCAGTGTTTCCCAACCTTGGCAACTTGAAGATATCTGGACTTCAACTCCCAGAATTCCCCAGCCAGCATTCGCTGGCTGGGGAATTCTGGGAGTTGAAGTCCAGATATCTTCAAGTTGCCAAGGTTGGGAAACACTGTTCTAGAGCTCTAGTCACAGGACTGGCCCATTGGTGGCCGTACTAGGGGTGATGAGCTGCACCATTAAAAATTTATCGACTCGGGCCTGCCAATCGCCCGGTCCCAGGTGGCCTCGAGCCTCCTTAGCAGCTCTAACCATTTGTTACACCAGCCCATTGCTGCTGGGGTGAAACAGAGCAACCAAAGCATGGTTAATGCAAAGTTTGGCTAAAAATCCCTCAAATGGCGTCGCAGTAAGTTGCGGCCCATTGTCTGACACTACTCTATCCGGCAACCCATGTGTAGCAAACAGTTTTCTAAGCACTCTATGTTGTGTCCCAGCACCGAAACCCCAGAAAAGACACAACCGTTTGCCAAAAGAAATCAAGAAGTTTTACTAATCAATATTCTTAGTAAAGAGTCAGTGTTTTTTCAAAGTCCAGAAACAAACGGCACTAGAGTCTGGGTGAATATTATCTTCGTGAGCTTTTCAGCCAGAGTTCAAATGTTCAAAACAAAGCTGGCAATTACTTAGTTCTTATCTCGTTACTCACTGGAGTTGGCAGGACTCCTGGAATCCAAAGCAAATGCGATGATATTTCCAAATACAGAACTCAGAGCAGGAACAAAGACATCTTGAATGCTCACAGAACACAGGTGTTGCTTCCAGCAACAATTCAGGCGTGCTCCAGGACTTAAATAGCCTGAGGGCGTGGTCCATTAGCCCTCAGCTTTACCTGCGAGGAGACCTCCGGCTGTAAAGCCGATCCCATCTGCTGGCTGCTCTGCAAGCCCTAGCATCCAGCAGAGGCTCCTCCTCCTCTGAGGACTCACTCTGCACCATCTAAGGTGCAGAAGGCCCTGGCTGGTCATGCAAGGTCATTAGTATGTCCTCGTGAAGCGATGGCGGAACAATGATGCATTAGCCCCACAATAGGCACCCCCCTTGCGCCGATATCTCATGCTGCCTTTGTACATAAGGTTTGAACTTGGGCTTGACTGGCCCTTGTGGCCACCACCTCCATACCCAGTTCAAAATGGTGCAAAATACAGAGTTTTTAGCAGTTTGAGCTGCAATATCGGCCGATGTGATCAGGCCTGGCCCCGCACAGTCAATTAGAAGCACCGGGATTCCCGGAGTGGGGTCATCCACTAAGTCCGGTAATGGGCAGTGGCTCAAGGCGTCGGCATACCCCATGGCCTTGCCCGGGTGGGTGAACCAGTCTATAAGAATAAGCAACTAGAAAAATGGTCCATCGAGTCAATCTTGGGGAGAGCGAGGCCGGAGTGGGCCTATCTCCTGCAATGAGCCCTAATAAGGGCTTATGGTCAGTGACCAGCTCGAAATCTCGGCCAAACAGGTATTCGTGAAACCGCTTGACTCCCGCCACAGCGGCAAGGGCTTCACGATCCAATTGGCTGTAATTTCTTTCAGCGCTTGAAAGAGTCTGGGAGAAATAAGCAATGGGGGCATCACGGCCGTTAGGCAATCTGTGGCTCAGCACAGCCCCCACTCCGAACGGTGAAGCATCGCACACTAGCACAACAGGCAGAGTCTCGTTGAATTGGATTAGGAAGCTGTCCTCTGAAAAAAGGTCTTTTACCACTTTGAATGCAGTGTTCTGAGCCGGGCCCCAAACCCACGTGGCTTTCTTAGATAGCAGTTTGTGCAAAGGCTCAGCGACGGTTACTTTATTCTCTAAGAAAATACTGTAAAAGTTCAGCAACCCCAGGAACGCTTGAAGCTCAGTCCTGTTGGTGGGCACCGGGGCTTCCCTGATCACCCTGATTTTGTCCCTGGTGGGGTGTAAGCCAGATCCATTTATTTGATACCCCAGAAACTCCACCTCTGGCACCCCAACCTGGCACTTGCTAGCTTTGGATTTAAGTCCAGCAGCCCTAAACCTTGTCAGAACCTCTCTGAGCCTTTCTCTCAATTGCGTTTTGTCTTTGGCCATTATTAGTATGTTGTCAAAGTATGGGCCGACACCAGGCAGTTTGCTAAGGACCCTCTCCATGATACTCTGGAAAATACCGGGGGCAACACTAACTCCGAATTGTAGTCTATTACATTAAAATGCACCGCGGTGTGTTACGATAGTCTGCGCTTCTGCAGTCTCACGGTCTACAGGCAACTGTTGGTACGCCTGTGCGAGATCCAATTTTGCAAAAATGGCACCCGGGCCAAGCGTGTGTAGCAGATGCTGCACCACGGGCACTGGATATGTGCTCTGTTGGAGGGCCTTATTCAGTGTGCACTTATCGCTCTTCAAGGGTGTGACAATAGGGGTTTCTCACTTCGCATTATCGACCAGCTCCAATATGCCCTGGCTTATGAGCTTGTCTAGCTCCTGGTCGATTTTTGGCTTTAATATGAAGAGTACCCAGCGAGGCTTAAGTCTAATGAGAGGTAGCTTTGGATCTAGGCTAAATAAAATCGGGGTGCCCACGTTTTGGGTCAAAAACATCCTGGAACTTGTGCAGCAGTTCATCGTAGTCAGTAGTGGTCGCGTTGGTGGTAGCGGTAGCGTTGATTCCGGTCACCCCCACTCCTAGCACGCCGAACCAGTCGAGGCCGAGCAGGCTTGGTAGATGGTCACGAACGACAGTCAGCAACAGGCTTGCTTCATGGTAGCCGAACCTCACGCTGAACTTTCGGTACCCCATCACAGGAATTCGATTACCCTGGTAATTGTTGATACGAAGCGGTTGCAGTTGTAGCTGCCTCTGGCTGAGGCTTGGAATCGCCTTCTTCACAGCAGACCAAGACATGATAGAAATAAATGAGCCAGTGTCTATTTCCATTTGGCAGGGAGATCCCTCCAAGAGCACGGTGATGATAAGTTTCTCATTGTCCTGAGTGCTCGCTTGGCCCACCCTGGTTTGGTTTGCCCCAGACTGTCAGGACGGTGAACTGGGCTTCTTCCATCTTGCCTCAGATCCCCCGGCTGGTTGTTTTGGCCGATATCTCTGGCGGGAAAATGGGTTGCTCTGCAGGCCCATGCAATGTGGCCGTGCTTATTGCATCTGTGGCAAATGGCTTCACGGTACTGGCAGGACACTTGTGGATGCGGCCCCCCACAGCTGAAATATGGTTTTTGCTTGTGTGCCTCGTTTCCCTGGCACCGGTCAGTCCTGAAGACTTCCTCGTCTCCACTATCGTTGGGGTCGTTGTAGCACTCTCATGTACTTCAGGAGTCGCCTTCCTTGAAGTCGGTGTGCTTCTTTGGTGCAGCGACTTAGCAGCTTGATTCCAGGACTCAGTTGCCCTGGCCTCATCTAACACAGTTAGTCACGTTAGATTTGGCCAGGAGTCTCCGTTGTAACTGGATGTCTTGGACTTCGCAAATTAACTGGTCGAGTAGAACATCATCCAAATCGTGGAAATTGCAGTGCATTGCTGCTTTTTTGAGTGCCGCAATGTATTGGTTTATTATTTCACTGTCCCTCTGCAACCATTGGCGGAATTCGTGTCTTCTCACTACTTTAGACGAGACCGGAGCGTAGTATGTTTGCAGTAGATTCTGTAGCGATTGCCACGGTAGCATTTCTACTGGTGTTGGCTCTCTGAGCAACACAGCCATGTCGAAGACTTCGTGTCCACAATGGCTCAGGAACATAGCTCGCTTCCTTTTATCCAAGAGTTAAAGTCATTGGCTTTGAGGAAGCAGCGAAACCTCATCATGTCGGACCCCCAGTTCTCCTTGGTCAGGTCGAATGGAGTTGGCGGGTGGAAGGATGACTTGGCAGTTGCTAGGCAGTTGTTTGAATCTGGCGCCTAAAATGTCTGACGCTTCCATTCTCGGCCGGACTGGATCATTTCAAAGTTGCTCTTCAGTATCCCACCGTCGTCGCCAATGTTGAGTTCCGATACTGAAGAGTCAGCAGACAGACGTAGTGACAACAGCTCTTTATTAGGTTAAGTGAAACTCCAGCAAAGACCCAGACGGCGGCTCCTGTTTAAATAGGGAGCCTCGGCTGGAAGGAACCAATCAGCATTCGTTATTCTCCCGCTCCAAAGAGCGGACCTGGTTGGAAACATCCTGCTAGTATGCAAATCCTAAGACATAACAAAAACCACCATGCTTGAAGAGCATCATGGACCTCACAGAATTCCTCCTCCATCTCCTCCACCACCACCTCCACCTCCACCTCCTCTCCATAAACCCCACTCCCTTCTAGCACTGATGATGTTACCTACTTTGCTAATGTTGCAGAAGAACCTTTCTCAGATACCACCCATGGGATGCTGGTGGCCGATCTCTGCCACTCTCTGCTCAGGGACTCCCAAGATGCCCTACCTTCTAACCACCAAGAGCCGTTTTGTCCTGGATGAAAACAATTTTCCTCTGGAGAAAGACTTCGACCTCTGAAGCAGCCACTTCTAATTAGGTTCCTTACTCAATATCACAATCACACAAAAAGACATAAAATGGGGACAAGTGAATGGAGGGGAGGTGTTGTTTGTCTTGGAATGAATACATGTTATTTTTATAAATACATTTTGTACGATTTAAAAGCAATGTTTCAGACAGTTATTAAAAGCTACTCAAAAGACAACTGATGTTTTCTTTGTTGGTCTTTTATCCCCAAGATCTCAGGAATTTCCTGAGAGTTAAAGACATCTCAACTCTCCCTGCCAACATTTTTAAATGTGTCACCTAAAAAATATTTTTTCTTGCCACACCCTTTTTCGTGAGCCCCAATTTTCGCTTTCGTGTCATTGCGTCGGCTTATCTATTAGAAATTCCATGTTTCAAAGTAAATATTGTAATGGCAGAAAGAAGCTTTTCTCTTTACAAATGATGGCTTCAGCTATGTTATCAAACCTCTGGCAGGAATTTCTACATTCACATTTTTTAAAAAAAACCTTTACTTCCTGGAGGATATGTTCCAAATACAGTCAGCCTGCAAAGCAAATAAATGCATCAAAGAGAGAAAAAAATAGAGTTTAAATTATGCACCTGATTAAAAGATATTGGGTGGGTGGGTGGGGAATCTATTTCTCAGTCTCTTCCTCTGAAAAATAGGTTCAGATTCAAAGTGCAGCCTTAAGTGTATTTAATAACTTTTTTATCTTTTTGTGTAATTTAGGGATTTTAGCTCGGTGGAGCCTAGCTGAACTTTGATTTGTAGAGTGAAGCCGAGATCTTAAAATGTTGCTGTTGGAAGAAAAGTCCGGTCTGGTTCCAAGCTGGGAGAAAGCTGCTGGAAATAAAAAGGAGGTTGATTGAAAGAAGGATTTTGTTTATTGATGAGCAGAACCATCCGCAGCATGTAGTTCTGGGACAGCTGACAAAATGGGGTTGGGACAGAAGTGGGCTTTTAGGCATTCTTTGGGATTTTGTGCTTGAGATGCTCCTGGGGGGATTGTGCCATGGAGGGAGCTCTGGTGTCTTTTGCTGTTTCAATAGTGGTGGGTTAATGCTACTATTATGTCCTGAAAGGTTGTGTCCTGTCCTTCTTAATCCCATAAACTGGAGCTGAAGGCATTTTGTTTGTGAATAGATTGGCCCAGTCTTTCTTAATGGGCACAAAATCTCCCTCTCTAAAGATTTCAAGCATCTGCCGGATGCTGTTGGGGCTACTTTCTGCCTTGCTTAAGATTTTTCTCAATTTCTCTTTTTGGGGAAAAATAATATTCTGCCTCTTTTAATATGCCCCAAAATAATTCATTCTCTGGGGGGGGGGCTTCCCCCCCTCCCTTCTAAGCACTGATGATGTTACTTAGATGGGTCATGAAATGTTTGCAAGAAAACCACCAAGCTCAAAGAGCACCCAGGACCCCACATCTGTTTGTCTGTCTATCCGTAAACAACTGCCTAATCAAGGAACCACCAAGAACACTTCCATCAACATTGACAGGATAAGCCACCTGTATATAAACAGAGAGCAAACCCTATTCCCTTCTAGCACTGATGGTGTTACCTAGTTGGGTCATGAAAGGTCTGCAAGAAAATCACCGAGCTCAGAGAGCACCATGAGCCCCACAGTTCAACCCAGAGCAAAAATAATCTCTTCTGTTGGGACTGCCAGTGGTGCAGGCCAGAGGTGGGTTTGGACCGGTTCACCCAAACCAGTAGCAACCCACTGGTGATGTCACAATGATGTCACAGAACCGGTTCAGTCGGTGCTGGTCCTTGGAGGCCACCATCTTTTTTGGAATTTTTTTGGATTTTTTGGGGGGGGAATTTTTTTCCAGTTTTTATTCTTCTGCGCATGCGCAGAAGCCAAGTTTCTGGCACTGCACATGCATCGCCATCTTGTTTTTGGCTTTTTTTTTTTGCATTTTTTTGGGATTTTTGGCCACGATGCGGCCATGTAGCGCAGGAGAAAGCGAACTGGCAGCGAGGTAAGTTAGAACCCACCCCGGTGCAAGCAGCTGGGAGTTTAACTGGGCAACATCTGGAGACCTGCAGGTTCCCCATCCCTGACAGAATACTCTTCTTTCCTCAAAGAGTCCAGAGCCTACAGGCGTAACGCTGTCTGCTGAGAGCAGCAACGGGACTCTCGGCTTCCTTGAGTGGCTCTGCTGCTCCTTCAGCCAAAGCACAGCACAAGATGGAGAGACAGCCTTATCCTTGCAATCAGCAAAGCAATTGCTTGTCTTCTCCAAAGTATTTACAGTAGCAATTTTCACTACTTGAGTGGCTTTCTGCGTAGGCAGGGAAATTTTTTTGGACTTGTCTTAACCTTCTTGGAGCTCCTTGTACCCAACTCAATTGTGTACTTTGAAAACTGAAGGATAGGCCTTTGAGAAGATGTGTGTGGGATGCCAGATAGAACCTGCTACTAGGGTCTAAGACAGGCCCGCGGGACAGATACGGCCCACCGACACAATCTATCCAGCCCGCGCACAGTGGTGATTAAGCCCCACCCCACCCCGCCCTTCCCAGTTGTTGCCCTTATCTTCCAGCCCACGGGGGTCTACTCACTGCTAAGGTAAGGTGACCAGACGTCCCGATTTTGGCGGGACAGCCCCGCTTTTTAATGATTTGTCCCGCGTCCCGCTGCGTTTCTAAAAAGTCCCAATTTTTGGAAAGAATGCACGACTAGGGCATTCTTTCCAAAAATCAGCCTGAAAGGGGGGCGTGCGAGATTGGGGGGAGTTAAAAAAACCCAGTGAACCAGTTTCCAACTGCAGCGCAGACGTTTAGTCCAAGGTCCCTTCCAGCTCTATTCTGATTGAAGTCGTCAGCCGCTGCGTCTCGCCTTGCTCCTCCTCAAGGAAGCTGCAGCTCTTTTAGGGTGCTGGCAGGAAGCCTGCCTCCCAGAAGATGCAGGGGCACCTTCGGTTTTGTCTTGTTCCTTCTGAACGGCCCAGGGACGTGAACGCTAGTCAGAGGATTCATTCTCTCTCCCTCTTTTTCTGTTATTTTGTCGTCAGCCTCAGCAACTCCGGTAATTAACTGAATACACATTTCTGCCCTTTCAGCCAGTTTAGCTCTGCCTATAACCTCGCAGTTGCACCTTTCCTTCCTGCTCCTCACAACCCCGAGCAGAACAATTTCCTCTGTGTGTGTGTGTGTGTGTGTGTGTGTGTGTGTGTGTGTGTGTGTGTGTGTTATGTGTTAATATTTCTCGTTCCTTCAAATGAGCTCGTTTTTGACTCAAATGACTGGAAGACGCAACAGAGAGCCCTGCAACGCTAAGATTTGGCTTGGGGCAGGGTGGAGGGAAGAAAAAAGTGTGTTGCATGAAGGCTTTCTTTGCCCCACCTTCAAATTTTTGTAGTCAGTTACCCAAGCAAACTTTTCATGAGTGTGATTTTCAAGGGTTTTTTATTTGAAACAATGAATCGGTCAAAGGAAAATACCAAGAGAGTGTCCCTTTTAAAAGTATGCTATAAAAATAAAAGGACTGTAAACACATTTGCAAATGCTAAAGAAATAGCACATTGAAGTCATCCTCACTTCAGACGATGAGTTCATTTCTGTCTTCCCTATCTACTTCCTTCAATCTTGCCAAGCAGGGTAGCTATTTTTTCTAGTACACACAGTTTTGTCACATGTCCAAAATATGAACTTTTGCAGCTGATAATTACAGAACCAGGATTGGTTCTTTAATTCTTCTTGCAGCACATGTTGCTTTCTCTATTGGTTACATTATATTTTTGATCTTGTGTCATTTGCCTTTTCTGAAACGCTCCTGTTAGGTTGAAAATTTAAAGGTTTTGTTCATTCTTCTTAAAAAAAATCAGCATAGTCTATAAAAACAGTTTTCATTGTTTTTATATCAAATACATTTATTGTAATACTGTTAATTTGGGATGATTCTGATTTCACTGAGATAAACTGGGACAATGTATGGTTTTGCTTTGCTTTGCATATAAGAGAAGTAGGATTACTCATTGATATAAATGTTTATACAGGCTAGACGTATTTTGTTTAATAAATTAATTTGATAGGTGCAAATAGGTGCCAATTGAAAAAGTAATCAAACTTAATAGATTGAAATTAATATTTAATATTTCTGATTTTGAATATTTTTAAAGTTTGCATCAATCAAACTTGGCTAATATTGCACAATCACAGAATAATTGTTTGCAGGTAAAAGGGACTTAATGTTTTCTAACAATCTAAGATTGTATATCATGGGTGTCAAACTCGCGGCCTCACATTGCCATCACATGACATTTCATGATGTTTTTCCCATTAACGGAGCTGGAGTGGGCATGGCTTGCATGTGACACATCCAGCCCACGGGCCACCAGTTTGACACCTCTGTGTATATTGTCTTAATTTTTTCATTATGCATATTTTACTGTTTAGAAGGTATTTAAGAAATAAAATATTTTGCAATGCAAATTGAAAATGTTCTTATGGGAATGTATTAATTTGGATATATTATGTGATATCAAGTTGAATAGTGAACCTTAGCAACCACATAGAAGTTTTTCCCACATTGTGTAAAGAAAAGTTATGGAAAGCTTCCACTTCAAAATTTTATCTCTGTTCTTCATTTTAATTAAAATAGTTATATTCAGACTATAGTGATTTATATACAAGTGTTGTGGGATACTAAAAAAAAGGCATGCCCACAATGTTTGTAATAAGATGCAATGTTACGAATATCAAAAGGTGTAGAAGACAGTGTAAACATAGATTTTTCTAAAATAAAAGTTTTGTAAAGAATTTTATTCTTATTTCATTCTATTTAGGTTTCACTCTTTATTTAAACAACAGTTTATTTTTGTGTCACCTTGTGTCACTGTGCTCTACCTTACCCCACTCAGCCCAGTTCTGTTCCTCACTATCTTGTAGTTTAGTTGTGTCTGATCACTGGTTGGATGCTGTAATCATTTTGGTAAAGGCCAGCATATTAACAATAAACCTTAAAAAGATACTCTGGATTAGTAGTTCCCAGACCTAATAATATGGCAAGGATGTGGGTAACTGTCTTCAGTGGTTTCTATTTCAGGTAAGGTCATAACTGATATACCAGCCAAAGCTGAATAAAGAACACCTAACATAGGTCTTTGCCTACTCCTCTAACAGATGTGAGTCCAGGACTTCAGATTGGCAGCCTGCTGTATCTGAGGAAACACAACCCCTTTCAAGGGTTAAATATTGTGTAGACTGAGATACTATAGTCCTGGAGTCAGTAACTTCTGAATTAACAGCTACTCCATCTTACTTTGATTTCTTCCCGTTCCGATCTTGATCAGGTAGAACATCTACTGCATAAAATGAAAGAGAACCAATTGAATAAATTTCTCCCAAAATATATCTTAGTGGCCTTATGTGATGTGTTCAGTGGTATACTGAAAGGCTCCCTTTTAGGATCAACACTGTTCAATTTCATTATAAATAGATTAGATAAGAGGTGAAAAATACATTTACAGATGATACAAACTTGAAGAAGGATAGCAGGCATCTAGGAGAAAAATATAGGTAGCCCTTAACTTACAACCAGAATTGAGCCCAAAATTTATGTTGCTACACACCATGAAAGAGGTGTAACATTCAAGTGAGACAGACTAGAGCCAGGAGGAACAGAAAGGGGATTAGTAAACACACACATATACGGAGAGAGAGAGAGAGAGAGAGAGAGAGAGAGAGAGAGAGAGAGAGAGAGAGAGAGAGAGAGAGAGAGAGAGAGACAGACAGACAGACAGACAGACAGACAGACAGACAGACAGACAGACAGACAGACAGACAGACAGACAGACAGAGAGAGAGAGAGAGAGAGAGAGATGTTAGGAAAGAAGAAAGATGAAAGAAAGAAAGGAAGGAAGGAAGAAGAAAGAAGACAGAAAGAAAGAAAAGTTAGGAAGGAAGGAAGGAAGGAAGGAAGGAAGGAAGGAAGAAAGAAAGAAAGAAAGAAAGAAAGAAAGAAAGAAAGAAAGAAAGAAAGAAAGAAAGAAAGAAAGAAAGAAAGAAAGAAAGAAAGAAAGAAAGAAAGAAAGAAAGAAAGATGTATGGCTGCCCTGAGTCCTATGGGAGTGGGGCGGCATACAAAAACGACCAAAAATAAATAAATAAATAATTTTTAATCAGGAACCCACCCCGGTCAATGGTGTCCCTCTTTACCAATGTTAAAATCTGGTCATCTTATGCTAAGGTAAGGCTGAAGGTCACGGGTGGGTGGGCGGGTGAGGGCCGGCTGGCATAGGGGCGATGCCGGCAGTGCAGCCCCATGGTCCCTGGCTGCTCCACAGCAGCTATGCTGTGGAGAGTCCGGGTGGAGATGCGGGCTGGGGAAGGGGCTGAGCGCCGTCAGTCTCACCTTCCAGCCCACAGGGCTTGCAAAGCTTACCGCAGCTGCCCACAAATGACAGGTGAGGGAGACACACTCCACGCCCACTGTGCTTGGCCGGCGAGCTGGAGGGTGGAAGAGAATGGCGGGGGCAGATCTTGCTGGGTGGGGGCCATCCCCCAAACCTGGCCTTCCTTCTCCCTTGTCAGTGGGGCCAAGAGAAAGAAGGGGGTGGCATGGAGAAATGCTCCCCTCCTCCACCGAGCGCTGATCACAACAGCCTGGGGGGGGGATGGCCAAGCAGAAGCACCCCCATCGGCGAGTTGGATGGCAGAGAGGCATGGCCTGGCTCTCGCAGTGGGACACTGTTTGCTGCCTTTGAAATGCACCACTTTCTTTTCCTTGCCTTCCCCAGGCAGCGATGGCTGGGGCCGTGAGGGGGGAGCAGAGGTGTAAGGGCTGCTTCTCCCCCTCAGCAAGCTGGGTCTGGAGGAGCATGAAGAGTTGTGGGTGAGCGCCAAAGGGTCAGAAGACGCACTCCAACGTTGCCCCAACACGTATTTCCAGCACATGCTCCTCTGTCCCGCAGTAGGATTGAGTGGGGGGAAGGGAGCAGGGGAAAGGGTAGGAGGGAAGAAGATGCCTGGCTGGCTTTCCTTTGGCATGGGGCAGGGGGGGAAAGACCCAATACCCCCTCAGATTCCACAGAGGGAGCCAGAGAGAGAAAACACGTCTTTTCCGCCCCAGGTCGATGCCCAAACTGAACTGCGCAGGTCAACTAGAGCAGGGGTCGGAAATCGCGGCTCGCGGGCCACAAGCGGCTCTTTGGCCCCTGGAATGTGGCTCTTCTCAACAACCCCCAACTCACTAACACTTACCCCTAATCTTCGCCACACCTGCAAGCTGCCGAGGCTCTCTTCCTCTCTGTGCACGCATCCTACATTCCCAGCCCCGTTGCTCTTCCCACGTTTCTCCCCAGAGCCCCCTGCTGCCTTTCTGCCCCTCATTACGCACCCACGGAGGTGTAATTTCTAAACAGCAGGAGCGAACCTGGGTTTTAAGTCCACCGCTTTTCCTCCAATCTGGGTTCTGTTGCTAACATTCCCTCCCCATGCCACAAAGAGGAGGTTTGGACTCAGGAAATGGGAATCAATTCAATGCAAACTTCATGCATGCTCCCCATGCCACAGTCCCTTGCTTTATCTCATCTTTTCTTTGCGAGTGGTGCCTTTGTCACCAAGCAGATCGAACGCTGAGCACGGAGCAAGCCTCCCAAGTCCCGAATTAAGCTCGGAACTACGTTTCCCAGCGTGCCTGTGCTTTTTTGCTCCTGTGGGCGTTACGAGGGGGGGGGGAGGAAATGTTAGCAACAGAACTCAGATTGGAGGAAAAACGGAGGACTTAAAACCCTGGTTTGGTCCTGCTGTTTAGGAATGACACCTCCGTGGGTGCGTGAGGAGGGGCAGAAAGGCAGCAGGGGGCTCTGGGGAGAACCATAGGAAGAGCAACGTGGAAAAGTTTTAGTTTCGGGGCTAGCTGCATTGCGTTGAAAAGGGAATCTCTAATGTCTATGGAGATTTTCAGTCATCCAGGTTATGGTTGTCCCAAAAGTGCTTTTCCAAAAGGCAACAGGACTTTCTTGGATTTTCTTTGAAAACGTTTTAAAAACGTTTCACTTTCATCCAAGAAGCTTCTTCAGTTGAAAAGAGGAGGGAGGGAGTGAAGGAGTGAAGGAAGGAAGGAACTTTGGGAATTGCTGGGGGTTTTGATCCTTTGGATCCGTCTGCAGCCAGATATCTTCCAATTCATTTGGAAGATTTTCTGCTTGTTCAAAAGTGGCACTTGCTAGAGATCAGGAGGTCTACTGCCAGGAAATAGTGGAGGATTTTGCTTCATTCTGATGTTTCTCTGATTAGCTCTGGCCCTGATAGCTTTATGCTACATCTGAGCCCAATCCATCAACGTTTGTCAGAAACAAGGCAAGGCTTGATTTTAAATCTATACTGGGAGGGGGCTCACAGGGTGAGGGCAACCTGTCTAGAACTGGGCTGCTAAGGGACATGGGTGTTTTGTAACAGTGAGGAGCATAATGAAATGCCCACAATTTGGCTTGCAAATTGAATTTTGCAGAGGCACCTGCTGACAGTCCAGTGACTGAGATCAAATATCCTGCAAGGCCAAATCACAGCTGGCCTGATTAAAATGAGATCGCACTGATGCTGTTACCTAGTTGGATAATTAAACGTCTACAAGAAAACAAACTTTAGAGAGCACCAAGGACCGCTCAGAGAAGAGAGAAAGATGCATCTTATTTATTTTAAACACCATTTAAAACAATGGTTTAAAACTTATTATTTGGATATTTGTTTCATTAACTGCAGTGGACTTTCCAAATTGAAACACCGGTTTCAGTATATTACAATATTACTGAATAAGCAAAACACACATCAAAACTGCTTTGTGACGCACTTCATATATGAACTGCATGCCCAAGAAAGATCAATGTTTGTAATGTTATCTATCAGAGGGGGAGAGAGAGACAGAGATACAGAGAGATACAGAGATAGGGGGAGATTAAAGTGACCAGATTAATTTTTTGTTAAGCGGGATGGGGGGGGCGCCTGGGCGCCGCCATTTGTTTTGCCCTCTGCGCATGCGCAGAACGCGCAGAGGGCAAAACAGCAAATGTCGGCGTCCAGGTGGGGGGGGGAGGCGGGAGGGCGCTTGGATGCCTGGAGCTCGCAACAGGTAAGCTGCCGGCTGCCTCCTTTCCCCGTCTCCCGCCTCCCGTTCGTTGCTTGCCAGCCCGGTTGAAGGGGAGGCGGGAGGCGAGGAAAGGCCTCCCGAAGGGGAGGCGGGCTCCCGAAGGGCTGCCGGCAGCCCTTCGGGAGCCCGCCTCCCCTTCGGGAGGCCTTTCCTCGCCTCCCGCCTCCCCTTCGGCCGGGCTGGCAAGCAACGAACGGGAGGCGGGAGACGGGGAAAGGAGGCAGCCGGCAGCTTACCTGCTCCAGGCATCCAAGCGCTGCGGTCTCCCGGTCGCCCGCCCGGCCCCAGGGCAACAGCGGCAGCGAGGCGACGGGGGGAAGAAAGGGGAGGGGGACGAGGAAGGGCTGTTTGCGCCGCTGGAGGGGCCGCTCGTGAGCTCAAAGCGGCGATGGCTCCTCGTCCCTCACCCCTCCCAACAGCAGTGGCACCTCCGAGGGTGGGGCTAGGGATGGGGCGGGGGAAGGAGAGGAGGAGCAGCCTCCCTTCCCCCTCCCCCCAGCAGGCAGCCGCCTCGCTGGAATTCCGCCCGACTTGCTTCCGCTACCTCTCTTTTGCTTCCCCTCTAAGGTGACCAGACGTCCCGCTGTTTCCGCATTCTTTTCAAAAAAAGCGGGACTTTTTGAAAATAATGCGGGATGCGGGACACAAGCTTGAAAAGCGTGTCTGTCCCGCCAAAAGCGGGACGTCTGGTCACCTTAGGGGAGATAGAAATAGAGATAGAGATACAGAGAGAGGGGAGAGAGAGGGGTGAGAGGCAGAGAGAGGGAGAGAGGGAGAAGGGGAGAGAGATACAGAGAGGGAGGATATAGAGAGGGAAAGGGGGAGAGTGCCATAGAGAGATGCAGAGAGAGGGGGGAGAGAGAGGGAGGGAGAGAGAGATACAGAGACAGAGGGAGAGAGGGAGGGAGGGAGAGAGAGAGAGAGAGAGAGGTTTTGTGGTTCCCAGTTCTCTGCCCTAATGACCGGCTGGGTAGGCGCGGCTAGGGGGTCATGTGACTGGGTGGAAGTGAATGATGTCGAGTTGGCCACGCCCACCCAGGTTTTGTGGCTCCTGGTGGTTTTTTTTTCTGTGGGAAACGGGTCCAACTGGCTCTTTGAGTGTTTAAGTTTGCCGACCCCTGAACTAGAGAAACAAGGCGTCCTGCTTATCTCAGTGATTTTGTATGCAAATGTGTGGGCTGAGCCAAGGGGGGAGGGATGTTGTGTCCTGGGATTTGCATGTTAGTTGAGAAGTTTACAGTCAGGTCTGCTCTATTGATCAGAGAATATCATCTCTGATTGGTTCTTCCCAACCGGGGCTCTCTATTTAAATTGGAGCCTCTGGCTGAGCTTTTGCTGAAGTTCGATCACTGTAACTAATAAAGAGTTGAAGTCACTCAACTTGCCTCCTGACTCTTCAGTATTGGAACTCAACATTGGCGATGAAGGTGGGATACTGAAGAGCATCTTCGGAGCAGATCAGCCCGGCCGGAAGAAGTGTCGGACATCTTGAGGCACCAAATTCAAATCCAAACAAAGACTACAATAGAAAGCCACTATGTCGTCCTTCCACCCGCCGACTCCATTCGACCCAAACAATGAAACTTGGGAAACCTACATGACCATATTCCGCTGTTTCCTGGGGGCCAACACTAGTTCACCGGCCTGGCAAAGAAATAGGTCATGCAGATACGTTGAGCCACTGCCCATTACCGGACTTAGTGGACGACCCCACTCTGGGCGTCCCAGTACTTTTAATTGACTGTGCCGGGCCGGGTCTGATCACATTGGCCGACATTGCAGCCGAAACCGCCAAAAACACTGATTTCCGCACTATTTTGAACTGGGGGTGGCCACAAGGGCCAGTAAAGCCCAAATTCAAACCATATGCACAAAGGCAACATGAGATATCGGCGCAAGGGGGGTGCCTATTATGGGGTGATCACAGCCTCGTTCCTCCGTCACTACGAGAGGATATTCTAAGGGCACTACATGAGGGGCACCCAGGGGTCGTTAAAATGAAGGCACTGGCACGGAGCTATGTGTGGTGGCCGAATATGGAAAAACACATAGAAGAATGGGGCGCGGGGTGTACTCCGTGCCAGGAATCCAGGGCATCCCCCACCCCAAATCCCCCGTGTAGGAGTGGGAACAACCAAGGGCCCCTTGGTCTCGCATCCATATAGATTTCGTGGGTCCATTTCATGGTCAAACGTTCTTGGTAATAGTCGATGCATACTCAAAATGGCTTGAAATAGCATTAATGTCTACTACTACAACAGCTGAGGCTGTAATTAAGGTGTTAAGAAAACTATTTGCTACTCATGGGCTGCCGGACACAATTGTATCAGACAATGGGCCTCAATTCACTGCAACACCATTTGAGGGATTTTTAGCCAGTTTGGGAATTAAACATACATTAATCGCTCCCAGCAATGGGCTGGTAGAATTAACAGTTAGACTAGAGCTACAAAAGAGGCACAAGGCCGACTGGGACCGGGCGATTGCCAGGCCCGCATAGATAAACTTCTAATGGTGCAACATATCACCCCTAGTACAGCCACGGGCAAAAGCCCTGCCGAACTGCTAATGGGCTGTAAGCTCCGGTCTGTCCTCGACAGATTACATCCTAGCTATTCCAACCAGAAAGAAACAAATAATCCGGCACAATTAAGAACATTCAAAATAAATGATCCAGTGTTCGCAAAAAAAACTTTGCCGAGGGCCCACTATGGCTACCTGAGGAGATCCTTGAAATAACTGGGCCAAAGTCATATGTGGTAGGCCTAGAAGATGGTAGAAAATGGCGGTGCCATGTGGACCAATTACGCAGCCGCCAGCCATTAAATGCTGACTGGTTAGTAGTCCCTAACAATGTTTTCCCTATAGCTACTACTGGTCTGAGGGGGTTGGATCACTTATCTGACGATCCAGAGGCGCCACCCAGCGATAGCAATGAGCCTGTTCCAACCGAGCCAGAGACCACACCCAAACTGTTCCAGCAGATTCCTCAGAGGGAGCCAGAGAGAGAAAACACGTCCTCTCTGCCCCAGGTTGATGCCTACATTGAACTGCGCAGGTCAACTAGAGAAACAAGGCGTCCTGCTTATCTCAGTGATTTTGTATGCAAATGTGTGGGCTGAGCCAAGGGGGGAGGGATGTTGTGTCCTGGGATTTGCATGTTAGCTGAGAAGTTTACAGTCAGGTCCGCTCTATTGATCAGAGAAGATCATCTCTGATTGGTTCTTCCCAACCGGGGCTCTCTATTTAAACTGGAGCCTCTGGCTGGGCTTTTGCTGAAGTTTGCTCACTGTAACTAATAAAGAGCTGAAGTCACTCAATCTGCCTCCTGACTCTTCAGTATTGGAACTCAACACCCTCCATGCCTGCCCGCTGCTCTCACAGCGCCTTGCACAGCACAGTGAAAGCTAGCATGCTTCACAATGGGGGAGACTGGATCCCCTCCTCCTCCGGGAGCCCATTCCCTGCCCCATTCGTCACATCTCTTTCTCTCTCTCTCTCTGTCTCTCTGTCTCTCTCTTGGGGCAGAGAGCAAACCCGGAAGTAGCCATCCGCTGTTTCCCATCAGTCAGGCAGAGTGGGGTGGGGGGAGACATTTGGCTCGATTCGGCCCACGCCAAAGATGCTCACCCATCAGCCAGTCTCTCTCTCTCTCTCTCTCTGTGTGTGTGTGTGTGTGTGTGTGTGTGTGTGTGTGTGTGTGTGTGTGTGTGTGTGTGTGTTTGTGTCCCGCTTCCTGTCTCTGTGTCTTTTCTCACTCGGAAAGCCCTGCATGCTTTTCGCTACCCATTTTTCTCATTCCTCAGCAAGCCCCAAGGAAAGCACGCAGGTCTTTCTGAGAGAGTGAGAAGAGACAGAGAGTGACACACACACATACAGAGAGAGAGAGAGAGAGAGAGAGAGAGAGAGAGAGAGAGAGAGAGAGAGAGAGAGAGAGAGAGAGAGAGAGAGAGAGAGAGAGAGAGAAGAGGGAGAGAGAAAAAGAAAAAGAGAGATAAGAAAAAGAGATGGGAGAGAGGGAAGGAAGGAGGGAGAGGGAGAAAAATAGAAAAAGATGAGAGAAAGAGAGATGAGAGGGAGTGTTTAAGGTTGCAGACCCCTGAGCCAGGAGAAGGGACAATAAGAAGCAATGGAATCTTTCTCTTCAAGTCCTTAAAGAAGGAACACATTTCTTCATGTTTCAGAACCAGCGAGTTCATATCAGGAGGAAGGGGTTTATATGAGGACTGTGCTAATCACAAAGCCTTTCGGCTTTCAATAAAATAAAAGATGCCACTAAACTCCTTCTGAAATAAGGTGATCCTGTCTATGTCTCACTCAAGATCAGGATTTTTATGGGCTTTGCTGTGGGAGGTTTTATTTCCACTCCCTTCCCAGGTATTTGAATATCTGCAATGATGCAATCTCGCCCAGGTTTTTATATGAATAGTTCAGTCCCGCAAATGCTTTTATAGAAGCTGCATTAGCTTTTGGGTCCTTCTGAATATTTTTGCCTTAGATCCTGATGCTCTCATCAGGACAGGTACACAACAATGAGATAAAACTATATAAAAACTATAGATGTCAAACATAAAAATCCATATCAATAAATAAATTGGCCATGCCCACCCAGTCACATGATCACCTAGCTACGCCCACTCAACCGGTCCCGCCACCCAACAGTCTGAGGGACCATGAATTGGCCCCCTGTTTAAAAAGTTTGAGGACCCCTGGTCTAAGGTCTCTGGACAACATGCAACCATTATTAGAAAACATGCACCAATTTATTATTTTCAAATGCCCTTTATTTAAGGCAGGGTGTGCATAAGACCTGTGGACTTCAACTCCCAGAATTCCCCAGCCAGTCATGACTTTCTGAGAATTCTGGGAGTTGAAGTCCATAGGTCTTAAAGGAGCCAAGATTGTACACACGCACACACCAATTTAAGATGAGACCCCAATGCCCACATGACAGGGACAGTGGGAAGGCCTCGTTTCCCAGGCTTTGCAATATTTTATTTTAACAAAACACAGTGCAGGACAGATTATCAAACTATATAAGATGTGGCTCAAAAGTCATTTCATATACATGTTGTTTTGCTATAGATCATCTAGAACACAGCACAGAAATATTATGCTCAGTCTTCATTTGCTTGATCACAATTTGTTCACAAAAAGCACAATGAGCTGGGTTCACACATCACCCCTGCGCATGGTTTACAAAACAAGGAGAGTGCATGAGCTAAAACCATGATATGGCTGTCAAAGCTGAGTAGTGATCCTCAGCTAACCAGGTTTGCAAGAATTTGACTTAGCCTGAACTAGATGGTAGTCTTCCAGCATTAGCCACAAAGGTGTGTCAATGTGCATTCACACATTTGTATTATCTGACCATCAGCATTGAGAAGCTCATCCTCAATCATGGGTGAATGAACATCACAATATGGTCCACATACCACAGAGCCTGAATTCCCATGACAGGAGCTAAGCCAGTGATGGCTAACCTGTTTGTCGCTGCGTGACGAAAGCATGCACACACCCATAATGCAAGGCACACGCCCACCCATGCATTCCCCGCATGTGTACGCGACCCCCTGCATGTGCCCCACCCATGCGCATGCATGCACTCCGCCCTCTGCGCAAGCATGTGCAACCCCCTTGCATGTGTGCATGACCCCCCACGCTCCCCTGCCCCCCCACATGTGCGGCAGAGACCCAAAAACCAGCTGGCCGGCAGGAAGCGTGTGCACATGCATGGTGGAGCTGAGCTGGGGCGACGGCTCACGTGCCCGCAGAGAGGGCTCTGCGTGCCACCTGTGGCACATGTGCCATAGGTTTGCCATCACGGAGCTAAGCCAAAATGAGACAAATGAGTTCAGCACGATGTGCAAAGTCTTTATTAGCATGTTAGTACTTTACCAGAACTCCTTTAATCCTTTAATTATGCAGCAAAGAGTAAAATCCTGTGTTTTTGCAAAAGAGCATGGATCCCATTAATCCTGTTCTGGCAAAAAAAAACACCTTTCCTGTTTCAATTAATTTCCTGATTATCTTTTTCCTTTGCTCGAGAGCTGTTGAGCTAAGGAATAAATTAATAGCTACAAAAAGATAACGAGTTGACTCTCAGAGGAGTTTCTGAAATAATTTGATACTTCCCCACCCCAAGTTTGTTTAAATAATGGACATGCTATTAGTTATCACAGCAAAAGGATCACAAGTAGAATCTACCAAGATTGAACTGAATCTCAGATTAAAAGGTGAGGTTCTTTTTTTTTTAGAACCAACCAAGGGAATTCTGGGAGTTGAAGCCCACCAGTCTTAAAGTTGCCAAGCTTGGACACCCCTGGTGTAGAGGTTTATAATTTGATTCTTCAAGAATCATGTAGTAGCTAAAAGACTTCCTTTATCAACGCAGAATTTTGCCAAGCTGTGTCAGACAGCATGAGAATGGAAAAAGTCTTCACGCAACAGGAAACAGTTCCAGTAATGCAGACATTACACTCGTGGTTCCATAAATCAGATTACCTTGTTTTCCTCATTGTGTTTATCTACCAGTTTTCTGCCAAAATTGGAGGCAAATAATTAGTGAATTGTTGCTAAGTGAAGAGAAATAACTCATGGAGTGCAATTGTCCCTCCCTTATTGAAAGGACTAAACAATTAAACTCTCTTTTAATGTCAGAATCAAATTTTCTGAGAACTCCATGATGGAAATCTGAATGTTCACTTCTATTGTCGATAGTAAGCAGGGAAGTCCGTGGAAATTTCAGAATAACAGAGTTGGAAGGGACTTTGGAGGTCTTCTAATCCAACCCCTTCTCAAGCAGGAAACTCTACCATTTCAGAGAACAAATGTCCAATCTCTTCTTCAAAACCTCCAAGGATGGAGCACCCACAACTTCTGAAGGCAAGTCATTCCACTGGTTAATTGTCCTCACTGTCAGGAAAATTCTCCTTATTTATAGATTGGTTCTCTCTTTGACTAGTTTCCATCCATTGCTTCTTGTTCAGCCTTCAAGTGCTTTGGAAAGGTTGACCTCCTTTTCTTTGTGGCACCCCCTTAGATAGTGGAGGACTGCTATCATGTCACCCAGGGGTGGGTTCTACTTACCTTCCCCACCGGTTCGCATTGTGATGGAAGTGCACGTCCACTCGTGCAAATTAGCTGAAGCGCATGCTCAGTAGTTGAATTCAAGCCCTTTCGCGTTGCTAACAAGGAAATTAGCACGAAAAACAGCTGCGGAGCTGATCAGCTGTGCTTTGGAAGAAGCAATAAAGGTCCGTATGGGGGTGGGAGGGTGGACCCATTTCAAAGCACACAGAGAACCAGATCCGCATGCGCAGAAGAAAACAACATGGGGAAAAATCCCCCCCAAAAAAATTTTTAAAAAAAAGGCGGCGCCCACGGACCGGCACTGACCAAACCGGATCAATGATGTCACCAGCGGGTCACTACTGGTTCGAGTGAACAGGTCTGAACCGGAAGGAACCCATCTCTGATGTCACCCCTACTATTTATTTCCATTAAACTAGACAAGCCCAATTCCTGCAACCGTTCTTCACCAAGGAGATAGCTAGAATATTTATGCTCACTAAAACAGCTAGCCGACCCTTATTTCTTTCTGACTCTGCAAGGTGATTCAGTTCTTTATCGATAATCACTGGACTCCTGTATGAGATCTTACAAGTCTGTTCCCAAGATGAACAATAAATAAGCTGTGGAAATATTTTAGACAGCAGATTTCCAATGGGAGGGAGGAAGATTTTACTCAGCTAGCCGTTGCTGAGTCTAGGGGGCAATGTTCAACTCTGTTTCAAGGCCATTGAGCCAGCACTGTCCGAGGTCATTTCTGAGGTCATGTAGCCAGCATGACATTACAGAGTGCTATTACCTTTCCACCAAAGTGGTACCTATTTATCTACTTGCATTTCCATGCTTTAAAACTGCTAGCTTGGCAGGAGCTGAGCAAGGAACGGGAGTTCACCCTGTCACGTGGAACTCAGGTCTCCAGCCAGGACTGCCAGCTTTCCAGCCAACAAGCCCAGCGTCCTAACCATCTTAACCACACTGAGCCACCGCTCTGAGTTGGGACTAAATAAACACATGACCAAAATGGACTAAGAGTGTTTATTCCATTTGGTTCAATAGTCATGCTTTCAACAGGAATGCTGCAATATTATTTTAGAAGAGTCCTTTGAAAGGTGGTTGCTTCATACACTGTAATTTGTCTGGGGTTAAAGCAAAACTGCCCTGACATGGGTACTCTTAAACCCCTTGATTTCAGCTCTGAATTATACTTAAGGGTGCATTATATTACTAATTCACAGAGCTTTGGGGTTAAGGCCATCAAATGTTAGTTATGATAAAAGTAGTAAGACGTCCAGCACATGTTTCTCAGTGATTGATGGGCTCTTCTCACTTTTAGGATCAAACAGTCTTCTCATTTTCGTTCAGTGGTGCATCTGAGATAATCTACTAGCATGTGATCCAACCTCTTCGAGAAAGGTTGCCCCTTGTCTTTGATCCCTGAGACCCAGAACTTCTGTGATGAACTGAATCAGAATGGACCCACTAAGGAGAGGGAAGCTCTCTTGTGAGAGTTTTCAGCTGCTAAGTGACAGAGCGTGCCATCTTTTCACCAGCTCCTTGGGTTTACTGATCATCTCGTTCCAATGTTCGAGTTCCTTCCCTCGGGTGTACATGAAGGGCCCCACAATCACACAGCCCAGGGAGGAGGTCTCTAAACAAAGCCACAAAAAACATGAGGATTAAACAAAGATCATGGCGGAAACTTAATGGGAGTCCCAAGACTCCTGAGAGTAGCATCGTGGGCTACTTACCATCCCCTGGGAGAACAGACAAGCTCAGACTGGTTGCGTCCAGCTCCAGCTGGTCCACCTTGAAGCTAAAAGTCTCATTGTATAACGGATTGGAGGATCCAATGATTGCTGTGGTCCTTTTGCTTTTCATGAGCTGGTTGTGGTTCATTAGTGACACTCTGACACACACGCCTGGAACAAAAGGACAAGGTTGGAAACACGGAGAAGAAAACGATACTCAAGCACTACCTCCAGAATGGCACTTTGGAAGAATGCCATACAAAATATAATTTTAATTTAATTTTATGGATTACACCTGCAACAATACTCCAAATTTTCCGGCAACATAAGCATAGATAATGGGAAATTTGATCTTGTTATAAAGTAGATATACGTATATCTAAAATAAAGTTTGGTCAATATTCGATGTATGCTGCTCAAACATCTAATACAAAAGTCTGGCAGTTCACTCTAAAGTTGAATTCTTTGAGTTCAGTTGTGGATTCCAAAACCCTTTGCTACTGGTTTGTGTGTGCGCTCATGTGCGCGCACGCCACTTCTGCGCATGCACAGAAGCGTCCCGGGTGGGTGGGTGGAGCCTCCCGCTGCCAGCGCTACCGGTTCGCAGAACCGACCAAACCGGGAGCAACCCACCGCTGTTTGAGTTTATAATCTTTTGATGCCTTATCAGAAAGCCATAATGTATAGTTCAGTGATGGCGAACCTATGGCACGCATGCCACAGGTGGCACGCGGAGCCATATCTGCCGGCACGCGAGCCGTTGCCCTAGCTCAGCTCCAGCACACATGTGCGCCCCAGCCAGCTGATTTTCGGCTTGCACGGAGGCTCTGGGGGGGGGGCATTTTTGGCTTCCAGAGGGCATCTGGGGGGATGGGGGAGAGCGTTTTTGCCCTCCCCAGGCTCCAGAGAAGCCTCGGGAGCCTGGGGAGGGTGAAAAATGGGCCTACCGGGCCCACCAGAAGTTGGGAAATAGGTCATTTTTGCCCTCCCCAGGCATTGAATTATGGGTGTGGGCACTTGCGCATGCGCAATAGCGCGTGCGCACGCGCTTTTGGCACCCGAGGAAAAAAAGGTTCGCCATCACTGGTATAGTTCCTTCCAATGCTATTCTTAGGGTGCCCAGATGTCCTGATTTTATCAGGATTGTCCTGATTTTTAGAAGCTTGTCCTGACTCTGAAAATGTCCTGATTTTGTTGTGAAATTCGAGTTCCTGTCCTGATTTGTCCTGAACTTTTGTAAAATTTTAGGATAATCAAGATGAACGTTAAATGAAAGTACGTTTGCACTACTTAATTTTTAGTTCAATCGCTTCATTTTCAGGCAGATTCTCTTATGTATTGTTACGGAAGATTTCATGTGTATTTTTAGTGTGTAATACTTTAATGCTTTCTTTCAGGGTTGTGATAAATTATTTAAAATACTGTAAATGTTTTCTTAGTTTAAAGTGAGCGGTCGTGTAATAAAATTGTGGTTTTATTTTATTTTCTTTTGCCCCCGAGGCACCTGAGGAGCCTGCAAAGCCAGCTTCGGGGAGGGGGGAAAGAAAGGGGGCGAAGGATCCGCCGATCCCACGCCCGCCAAAGTGAATCCAGGCCAAAAGTGTGTTTCCGCCCAAGTAAGCCCCCTTGCGCGCGCGCGCGCCTGAGCCGACCTCCCGGTTAAAACAAGCGAAGGGCTGCGGAAGAGGTGGCAGCTGGGCTTGAAATCCTCTAAAATCTAGGTGCGTGTTATACTCCGAAAAATACGGTACTTTATTACTATAATATGGCTACAAAAAGGAAAAATCTTTACCGAGAAGAATATTCTAAAGATTTTGATGGTATTAAAAAGAGTAGAAAAGGAGACACTTTCACATTCTGTTCATATTGTTCATCGGACATTGGTATTGGAATACACGCGCCCCAGCCATTTCTAGACAGTGTGGTACAAAACTTCACGATGAAAATTCAAAATCCAAGAAGTCAACCGCTGAAATAGGACAGTTTTTTGTCAGTAAAAATGCGCCGGTATCTAAGAAGATGTCAGCTGCAGAAGCAGTTCTAGCATATCACACGGCCGTTCATTCGCTTTCATTCAGAAGTAATGAATGTACTAACAAACTTTTGACAACGATCTTTCCAGATTCTGAAATAGCCAAAAAGTTTTCGTCATCCTGCACAAAGTCGCAGGTTATAATTTGCAATGTCTTCGCGCCAAATTCAGTAAAAGAACTACTCAACGAATTAGGAGATGGCTATTATTCTATTGCTACAGATGCTTCCAACCATAAAGAAATAAAAACATTTCTGATTATTATTCGATATTTTTCAGTGGATGGTTTGGCTGTAAAACTGTTAGATTTTGCTAATTTACCGGGTAAAACATCTGACATTATATTCGGATATTTAAAAAGTTGTTTGCAAAATAACAATCTTGATCCGGCAAAATTAGTAGCCTTCAGTGCAGACAATGCTAATGTGAATTTCGGGGGTGCTAGTCAACAAGGGCAGAATAACGTTTTCGCCAAACTAAAAAACTTGAATTCTAAATTAATTGCTGTTGGTTGCCCGGTGCATGTATGCCACAATGTGACAAAAAAAGCATGTGAAAGATTATCACTGGATGTAGAAATGCTGTTGTTCAAAATTTTGAGCTATTTCAATGGGTCTACTCTGTGGCATGAGAAGTTCAAGGAATTTTGTGAATTCATTGAAATTGAATATGCGACTTTCCCAACACATTCACATAATAGGTGGCTGAGCATGCTACTACTTATTGAACACATTTTGCAACTATGGGCAGCATTAAAATCTCTTGCCTTATCCTCTGCCGATGTCCCAAAAGTTTTGGAAAATTTATTTAGCAACGATTCAAGTGAAATTTATTTCTTGTTTCTTCAAAGGGTCTTACAATTATTCCAGCAGACTATATTGACCCTGGAAAAGAAAGATCTACTTCTACTAGAAATGATAGATGCCATGACTACTTTTCAACAAAAGATGCAAAAACGACTTCAGCAAAACTTTTTTGGTGCCATTACAGCTTCTAAGCTACTAAGTTTAGACGATCCGGATTTGGCCAATCAACTTAAAGGCGAACTCATTGACTTTTATACAACAGCTATTAATTATATTGATAAGTAGTTCAGCTTGGACAATTATCCTTGCTCAACTGATTGGCTGATGTTAAAAGCTAGTATTAAATATGGTGAAGTTCAAAAGTCAGCTGAATATTTATTGCTAGATATTGCCATGAAAGATTCATTGTTTGATGAAACTAGCGAGTTGAACTCGTTGCTAGAAGCCTCTTCAGACGAATTTAATAATTTGCCGATTGATAAAAAATGGTCCACTTTGTTTCGAAGCAACAAATTCTTTGATCTGAAAATTCTAGTCAGCATAATTTTTTCAATTCCTACGTCAAACGTGGCTGTGGAAAGAGTATTTTCCCTGTGCAAGAAGCAGTGGACAGACAATCGAAATCGATTGGATGTTAAAACCGTGAAATGCTTGCTTCAAATTAAAATAAATCATTCTTCTTCATCGTGTGGCGAAATGTATAAAAAGATTTTGGGCGACGAAAATTTGCTGAATAAGATATCATCTAATAGTAAATAAGTGTGAATATGATGTTTTATTGGCTTTGTTGGAGTAATAAACGTTATCTTGAGAAGTGCTATTTTTTTAAAACTGTCCTGATTTTGGATCAAAATCAGCTAGGGCACCCTAGCTATTCTATATTATTTAAATTCAGCCAGACATTGTGAGTGTGATCTTTTCTTGCCCCAGCTATATAGAGGGGTAGGAATAAACAACTTTTTCATCCCCCCCCCCCTTTTAGCTTCCATAAGCTCCATAAGGAACATGGTAGAAAGGTCTCTGGAACTGAAATGGTTAATATTTGTTTTATTTTGGCAAGTTGGTAGTGAGGTACTTGCTAAATAAATGTGTCAAAGCTCCTAGAGATCCTATTATGACTGCAAGGGAAAGCCAAGACCCAAAAATCATGGCATCAGAAAGCAATGATTTGTTGACTCACAAAACACCAGCTATCTGACCTTGGAGCAGCTTTTAGAAGGTCTTGGAAATGGTTCTAAGGGAGGGAGGTCACCTGTAGTTGAGATCTTTTGTTCACAGCATAAGCATAAGGCAGGGGAAATTAGCACTGTGAGTGTCAATCAAAATCAAGATGGTGGCCACTATGATGTGATTAATGCCCCAACTGTCTTATCTGCATCACACATGCAACACACATAAAAAGAGTTTTGATTGCACCCCTGTATTTGCCAATTTGACTTTTTTTGCCTACTTGGGGGTGCCGTGGGAAAGAGAATTAGGGGTATGTAAAATGTGGAGGATTATTAGTGCCCTCATAAATCACCATTTGTCCACTTTTTAATAGACTGGAGTATTGTAGCGTACGTTTATATACCAATTCATAAATAGTAAATGTCAAATACTGCAGTGTAAGATCAGCATTTCAGTATCAATATTCTATCAGTATCAAATACAGATAGAATATTAAGCAAATATTGAAATCTAAAACTATTTAGAGGACATTTGACATTGAGTCCCCAATGGGGATAAAATTGTTTGATATTGAGAATAAACAGTTTTTGAAACAGAGGAATTTTGGGCTAAAGTTCTGTACACGGAAGAATTACTTTAGTTTAACTAGGCTGCTGCAAAATTCTGAATGGCCGCTGGATGAAAGCAAAGAGAAAGAAGAAATATATCTCAATGCTGCCATCTGGTGGTCTGGAGTTTGGTAATCCAGATAGGGGAGCAATTTAGATCCAAACTGAGATGTGGAATATATATTCAAACATTTTAATTTTAATTTAATTTAATTTAAAGTTTGCCTGCTTTCCTCTCACAGTTGAAGAATGAAGGTGCCAGTTTGGTCAATTTTCCAGTTGGTGATTAGAGGTTATCATTTAGAATACAGTCATTATTCCTACAAATTAGATGTAGATGAAGAAAAGAAACAAAGCAAAATAATTGTAGATATTCCCTCCCCCCATACTGACCAGTGCCGTTTCTCTCATTCTGGAGCTTTAAACCTCGTGCTCTCAGAACCACCACTGTGAGACGGGCCAGGTAGTTATTGTAGCTGAGGGAGAACTGGAGGTCGCCATGTTCAGAAGGTGGCTTGAAGGAGGCAGAAGACAACACGGGTCAGAAATCTATAACATGTCTTCCACTACTTGAATTGTTATTCACTCCAATTAGTGGGATGGCTAAACTAGAAATGGCATAGCTAATGACTCTGTAATGAATTCTCCTTCTCCTTCATCCACCCCAGATGGATGGTCAGCATTGTGGGTGTTGTGTTCTGACCTCTAACTGAACTCTAAACTTGTTATGTCTAGATGAACTCTGACTGACCTGTAAGTTGTTATGTTCTAGCTGAACTCTACCTGAACTGTATGTCCAGTGTTTGAATGCTCAAACGCTATTGGTTGTTGTGTCTGACAGCCCTCTATAAAAGGGCTAACTGTCAGACCATGTTTTGCTGGTTGCTTGAGTGAGCTGATAAAGAGCTGTTCTGAAGTCTGTCTCCTGTGATCCTTGCCCACAATCTAACAGTGGCGACGAGGGTTTGGGACCAGGAGAACAAAGACTAGCCCTCAAGCGCTGCAACCTGCCAGGCAGCACTAGCCACGTCTCTCATCGGGATGTCTACCTTCCATCTACTGGCGCCTTTCGACCCTGCCAGGGAAAAATGGGACTCCTACATGTGGCGTTTCAAGTGCTTCCTCGAAGCCAATGATATGCTGGGGCTGCCTGGCAACAGAAAAAGAGCTTTATTTCTGAGTCACTGCGGGCCAGAGGTGTTCAACACCGTAGAATCGTTGTCTGACCCAACCCCAGTCCACACCGTGACCTGGCAGGTACTCCAGGCAATGCTGAAGACACACTACGCGCCCACCCCATCCAAGGTTGTCCGGTGCTACGAGTTCCGCCAGTGGATGCAGCAGGAGGGTGAGACCATCAACCAATACATTGCCGCCCTCCATAAAGCCTCTGGCCACTGCGAGTTCTGCGACCTGGATGACATCCTGCTTGACCAGCTCATCTGTGGCATGCAGGACATTCACCTGCAACGCTGGCTCCTGGCTCAGCCCAACCTCATGCTGGCCGCTGCCCTGGACGAAGCCAAAGACAGAGGGCTTTCGCCATGCAGCCGGAAACCAACCAAACGCGGGTGCCAGGGCCAGCTGCCCCTTCAAAAGGAAGATCATGGTCACCATCTCCATCAGCGGAGCACCAGTCCAAATGGAGGTCAACACCGGGTCTGCAGTGTCTATCATCGCCTGGGAGATGCTCAAGCTCGCCCTTCCGAGTCTCCGGTCTACCTGCCTGCAGGAAACCTCAATCCGCCTCTCTGACTACCAGGGAAACCAGATCCCTGTCCTTGGAAAAGCCCGGGTCCACGTCAAATTCAACAATTTCGATGGACCTCTCCAGCTCATCATAGTCAACGGCAGCCTTCCGAGCCTCCTAGGACTTGATTGGTTCGAATCGCTCGGCCTAGGGGTGACAGGCATCAACGCCATCAGAGCCGCGAACCTGGATGACCTTTTTGATGAGTTCCAGGATGTTTTCAGTGATGGCTTGGGCAAGTATGTGGGGACTCCTATTTCATTTCAATGTCGCCCCCATTCGCCTTAAGCCTTGACGGGTCCCTCTCTCACTACGGGACAAAATTGACAAAGAGCTGGACAAGCTCATCAAACAAGGCATTTTGGAGCCGGTCGACCATGCTAAATGGGAGACCCCCATAGTGACCCCCGGCAGTATCAGAATTTGTGCCGACTACAAATGCACGATCAATAAGGCTTTGCAGCAGAGCGCCTATCCGGTGCCGATTGTGCATCATCTACTCCACTCCCTAGGTCCTGGACGCCTGTTTGCTGAACTAGACCTTGCGCAGGCGTACCAGCAGCTGCCGGTAGATAGTGCTACTGCAGAAGCACAGACCATTGTAACCATTGTAACCTAGATCCACAGCTAAAATTAGACCAACACTTTACAGCTGTGGCTAGGGGGGCTTTTGCACAGGTTCGCCTGGTGCACCAATTGCGACCATACTTGGAGAAGGAGGCTCTACTCACGGTCACTCATGCCCTTGTCACCTCCCGATTGGACTACTGTAATGCGCTCTACATGGGGCTACCCTTGAAGAGTATTCAGAGACATCAACTGGTGCAAAATGCGGCTGCGCGTGCTGTGGTGGGTGTTTCAAGATACACCCACGTAACACCCATACTCCGCCAGCTGCATTGGTTGCCCATTGGTCTCTGGGTACAATTCAAGGTGTTGATCATCATCTTTAAAGCCCTACATGGCTTAGGACCAGGTTACCTCCAGGACCGCATTCTACCTCATACTTCCCTTCGACTGGTCAGATCCCACAGAGTGGGTCTCCTCCAGGTCCTGTCAACCAAACAATGTCGGCTGGCGGGGCCTAGGGGGAGGGCCTTCTCTGTGCGGGGCCCTGCTCTCTGGAACCAACTCCCCCCCAGAGATACAAATTGTCCCCACCTTGCTGGCCTTCCAAAAAGCCGTGAAGACATGGCTCTTCCTGCAGGCAGGGTTTTGAGACAACTTCATCTTGGTCTCCCCTATGTATGTAAGATTTTGTATGCTTTTTAAATGTACTTTTAAATTGTTTTAAATTATATTGTTTAGTGGTTCTTCAAATGTTGTACGCCTCCCTGAGTCCCCAGGGAGTAGGGCGGCATATAAGAATCCTAAATAAATAAATAAATAAATAAATAAATAAATAAACTCACAGGGGAGCTTTTAAATGTCACAGGCTGCAGTTTGGAGTCAGCGTAGCCCCGTGGTTGTTCCAGAGTGTAATGGAATGTCTGATGCAGAACATCCCCGTGGTCGTACCATATTTTGATGATGTCTTAATCTTTGCCTGTGACCAGGACCAGTTCCGTGGTCGAGTTAGAATGGTCCTGTCAAAAATGCGTGCTGCTGGGCTTAAAGCCAAACACAGCAAATGCTTGTTGGGGGTGCCTGAGGTCAAATTTTTAGGGTACCGAGTCACTGGCCAAGGCATCCACCCCACAGAAAATAAGCTAAGGGCAATCAATGAGTCTCCTGCCCCCCCCCCCCAAAACAGAGCACCAAGCCTTCCTTGGACTCCTAAATTTTTACAGCCTTTTTCCGTATATGTTGTACGCCGCCCTGAGTCCCCAGGGAGTAGGGCGGCCTATAAGAATCACAAAATAAATAAATAAATAAATAAATAAATAAATAAATAAATAAATAAATAAATAAATAAATAAATAAATAAATAAATAAATAAATAAATAAATAAATAAATAAATAAATAAATAAATAAATAAATAAATAAATAAATAAATAAAAAGACAAAGCCACTGTAGCCAAGCCTCTCCACAGGCTGCTGGCCAAAAGCATTCCTTGGAAATGGGGGTCCAGGGAGGCGTCAGCTTTCGCAGCTGTCAAACGACTACTAACCAGTGACAGTTTCTTAATTCAATACAACAATACCTTATCATTGGTCCTAGCGTGCGACACTTCCCCTGTGGGAGTCGGCGCTGTGCTCAGCCACAAGTTTCCAAATGGGTCAGAGGCCCCTGTGGCCTATTACTCAAGGACTCTGTCCAGTGCAAAGCGGAACTACAGCCAGCTGGACAGGGGAGGCTTTGGCTTTAGTTGCTGGTGTCAAAAAATTCCACAAATATTTGTTTGGGAGGGATTTTGTTTTGGTTACGAACCACAAGCCGCTTCTGGGGCTTCTTGCTGGGGACCGCCCCACTCCGGCTGCCCTATCCCCCCATTTTGGCCGGTGGGCCATCTTTCTCTGAGCCTACTCCTATTGCCTGGTACATCGGCTAGGAAAAGACATGGGCAATGCGAACACTTTGAGCAGGTGCCCATTGCCCGACCTCCTTATGGACATTGTCCCAGAAGCTCCAGTCCTTTTCATTGACTTGGCTGATTCCGGACTGGTCACTTCTGCTGAGGTGGCTGACAGCCAAGGACCCCTCACTCAGAACTGTGTGAACTGGGTGTGGAGGGGATGGCCGAAGGACCTGGTCAAGCCTGACCTTAAACCATACGAACAGAGATAGCATGAACTGTCAGAGCAAGGGGGTTGCCTCCTTTGGGGTGACCGAGTGGTCATACCAACCAGCCTGCGAGCTGGAATACTCAGGACTTTACATGAAGGCCATCCAGGGATTGTCCGGATGAAAGCCTTGGCTAGAGGGTACATTTGGTGGCCAAATATGGATGCAGAAATCCAAAATTGGGTTGGGTTATGCAAACCCTGTCAAGAGTCGCGGCCTGCTCCACCCAAAGCACCAGTCCATGACTGGGAACAACCAAAAAGCCCTGGTCGCAGCTACACGCCGATTTTGCAGGCCCTGCCAAGGCCAAATGTTTTTAATAATTGTCGATGCCTACTCAAAGTGGCTTGAAATATTTCCAATGGGTTCTACCACCGCTGAGGTGGTTATTAAGGTGCTCAGACACCTTTTTGCCACACACGGCCTCCCGGACGTCCTTGTAATGGACAATGGTCCCCAATTTACGGCCACCAATTTCAAGAAGCACCTTGCTGACCTGGGAATTCGCCATGCCCTGTCCTCGCCATTCCATCTGGTGACCAAAGGACTGGCTGAACGATTTGTAAGGTCAGCAAAGGAAGCATTAGGTAGACTAATGCTAACTAATGCCCGGACTGGCATGCCCGCATAGATAAATTTCTGAGTAAACAGCACATAACCCCAAGTTCGGCAGTCCGGTCGAACTCCTCATGGGTCGCAGGCTTAGATCCATCCTGGACCGTTTACACCCAAGCTGTGCCACTAAGGCAAAACAAGAGGTCACACAAAAAACCAGGGCCTTCTCCTTGGAAGATTCGGTATTCACCCAAAATTATGCCGAGGGCCCCCTGTGGCTACCTGGGGTCATAGAAACAATCTTGGGTCCACTAACATACGAAGTCCGCCTCCAGGATGGATGCCTCTGGAAGATAGAGGAAGATAGATCAGCTACGCAACTGAGTAAAAGGGGAATTTAACGAACCACAAAAGATAACACCCTGTGTTCTTCCCCTAGCTAACTCAAGCCCGAGTGTCTCGGAAGGCCTACCTGAGGAAGTTGAAGTCCAGCGACATTCTCAATTAGAACTGGTTCCACCAGTCGCAGAGGCCATGCCCGATACATTCCAGGAGCTTCCATGCTCCAACCCAAGAGCAACAGCAGACCTGTCCAAACAGGCTGCTGCCTCACCTACGACTGAGCTGCACAGGTCAGGGAGGGTTCCCAAATGCCCTACCTACCTGCGCGACTACGTCGGTCGGACTGTTCCATCTAGAAGGGGAAGGGTATTGTGTCCTGACCTCTAACTGAACTCTAAACTTGTTATGTCTAGATGAACTCTGACCGAACTATAAGTTGTTATGTTCCAGTTGAACTCTACCTGAACTGTATGTTGCCACCCAGGTCCAGTGTTTGAATGCTCAAACTCTATTGGTTGTTGTGTCTGACAGCCCTCTATAAAAGGGCTAGCTGTCAGACCATGTTTTGCTGGTTGCTTGAGTGAGCTGATAAAGAGCTGTTCTGAAGTCTGTCTCCTGTAATCCTTGCCCACAATCTAACAGTGGGGAAGGAGGAGAACACTACTCAACTTGAAATGGGAAAGGTTCTCCTACATCAGCAACATCTGACTCCTTTCCTCAACAAATTTCTTCTGTTTGACTGACAAGAAGGAAGAAGGCAAATAAGATCAGTAAGATTTTCTTGGCTCATCCAATCTGATGCTGATTATAGTCACACATAATGCTAAGCCAGGGTTTCTTGAAGAACACATCAAGATTTAGTTTGAATGCAAGTCAGAATTACCTGGTTTTAGGTTTCAAGTCTTAATTTGATCCTCACTTCCCTTATTTGTATTCCCACATAATCTCTACTGTTGCTAAATATATATATATATGGCACAAATCCTCACCACTTTGAGACAGGACATACTTGATGCTTGTATCTCCCAACATGGACTTAGCATAGCTCAGAAAGCAAAGAACTGCCTTCCAAAGGTCCCAAAAATCAAAAGAAAAACAGCCTCAACAAATTTTTGCCAGGACTGCCCCATTCTTGGTGACCCCACAGCTCGCCAAACTATAAAATAACAGTTTCTCACACACAAATGAGCAATTTCACAGACTGCATTAAGTTAAAAACAATCACAGAGGAAGCTAAATAATCTGTGAATTCTAGCCAACATAGAACATATATCAGGATCTGTCAAATTCATTGCTTACAAACTTGTCCTAAAAAACAACAACACCCCAAAACAAACCATGTTCATCTCATGAACTTAGTATTTCATTCATTCCTTACCTCCAGGTTATCTGGTTCCAAATCTCTCCAGACAACAACTTTCCCGTCTTCAGCCAAAGTTTCATTTTTCAGTGGGAAGACCACTTGGCCCAGGAGAACATGCTTCTTCTGTTTATCAACATGGTAGACACAGAACTTCAGTGTCCTCTGAAATAAAATAGTGCTCGAAATCTAGAGAGGAGGAAGCACAGGAGAAGCAGTTGGGATGAATCTGACCACAGCACTGAACACGAGGAAGACCAAGATAATCTGGAATATTCAGGGTAGAGCAGAACCTTCTTCATTTTAATTCTGGGAATGCATAAAGCTCCATCCTGGTCAGTTTCTCCATAGGAAACTTTTTCCAAAGTTTCATGAAGGATAAGGGAACATTGGATCTGACAATTCAATGGTCTGCCTTCAAATGAGAATGATCTTTCAAGCAGACCACTGTTGGTCACTCCTACCTCAACATTTGGGAGTGATAAGGTCTTGGGGATTGTTTGGGGGCTGGTGCGACTGGCTGGCTGAAAACCTGAACCTGAATTCCAATCAAGGAACTACGAAGAAGAAAACACCACTTCTACCAACACTGACAGGGCAAGACACACACACACACACACACACACACACACACACACACACAGAGGGGGGGAGAGCAAACCCTACTTCCTTTTAGCATAAGGTGACCAGACGTCCCGATTTTGGCGGGACAGACCCGCTTTTTAATGATTTGTCCCGCGTCCCGCCCGTCCTCTAAAAAGTCCCGATTTTTGGAAAGAATGCACGACTAGGGCATTCTTTCCAAAAATCGGCCTGAAAGGGGGGCATGCGAGATTGGGGGGAGTTAAAACTCCGGGAAGGCAGCCATGTCGGGCTCCGTGGTGGCCAAATCGTGGCGCATGCGCCAAATGTCACGCATTGGATGATTGCAAGTGGCGCATTGCAATCATCCAATGGACAGGAAATGTGACGCTTTTCTGCCCGGCGAGCGGGACTGCAGCGCGCGCCGAAGGAAAGCCAGAAGACGGCGCCGAGCGCCCAAGGCTCTCCAGGCAGCGGCAGGCGACAGCGGGCGCCGGCCGAGTCCTCTCACGGGCAGCCGCGCCGACCCTGTCTCCACCGAGGAGGAGAGGGAAAGGGAAGCGTCCCCTGCCGTCCCGTCCGAGAGCCGCCGAGGGCTAAATCGCCCCCTTTCTCCTCCTCCTCCTCCTCCCCCGGCTGGGCTGATGGCTGCCCGTCTTCCAGGAGCCTCGGTAGGTTGGTGGCTGCTGGATCTTCTTCAGCCAGCCCTCTCCACAGCCACGAAGGAACAAAGAAAGGAAGGAGGAAGTTGTAGTCGTCGTCCGGCACCGCTGCCTTCGCCATGGCTGAACACGCCGCTGCTGCCCTGCGGGCGAGGCGGTGGCGGCAGTTGGGGCTCACCTGCGAGGCAGGCGCCGGCAGGATTAACGCGCATGGGAGGGAAGGAGAGCGCGCTACTGCCACCGCTGAAACTTCCAAGCCGGGCGGGAGCTCAAAAACGCCCGCTGCTGCATCCCTGCCATTCTCCCTGCCATTCAAGCGGCCGAAGGAGCCCCAGAGCGCCGACGTTGCCCTCCGTCTCGGTCTCCTGCCGCCACCGCCAGCTGCAGCCTTCCCAGCAGGTGGGCGCGCGTGGAAGGGGTCGCGGAGCAGAGGCGCCCGGCGGTTTAAGGCAAGAGGCGGGCGGGAGATGCGGGCAGGAGCTTGCTTCCGCCGATGCCACTTCTGGCATCCCTGCGCCTCTCGCACCGCTCGCCGGGTGTCTTTGCTCCGCGATCCCTCCCCTGCGCGCCCACCTGCTGGGAAGGCTGCAGCTGCCCTCCTTCTTGGTCTCCTGCCGCCACCACCAGCTGCAGCCTTCCCAGCAGGTGGGCGCACAGGGGAGGGATCGCGGAGCAGAGACACCCGGCGAGCGGTGCGAGAGGCGCAGGGATGCCAGAAGTGGCATCGGCGGAAGCAAGCTCCTGCCCGCATCTCCCGCCCGCCTCTTGCCTTAAACCGCCGGGCGCCTCTGCTCCGCGACCCCTTCCACGCGTGCCCACCTGCTGGGAAGGCTGCAGCTGGCGGTGGTGGCAGGAGACCGAGACGGAGGGCAACGTCGGCGCTCCGGGGCTCCTTCGGCCGCTTGAATGGCAGGGAGAATGGCAGGGATGCAGCAGCGGGCGTTTTTGAGCTCCCGCCCGGCTTGGAAGTTTCAGTACCCGGCGTATAAGACGACCCCTGACTTTTGAAAAGATTTTCAAGGGGTAAAAAGTCATCTTATACGCCGATACATACGGTAGATAGATAGATAGATAGATGATAGGTAGATAGATATGGATGGAGAGAGAGATAAAGAGATGGAAAGGGAGAGATGAGAGAGAGAGAGAAGATAGATTGATAGATGATAGATGATAGATAGATGATAGGTAGATAGATATGGATGGAGAGAGAGATAAAGAGATGGAAAGGGAAGATAGAGAAGATAGATAGATAGATAGATAGATGATAGGTAGGTAGGTAGGTAGGTAGGTAGGTAGATAGATATGGATGGAGAGAGAGAGAAAGAGATGGAAAGGGAGAGATGAGAGGGAGAGAGGGAGTAGATAGATAGATAGATAGATAGATAGATAGATAGATAGATAGATAGATAGATAGATAGATGATAAATAGTTAAATAGATAGACAGACAGACAGACAGACAGACAATATGGATGGAGAGAGCGAGATAAAGAGATGGAAAGGGAGAGATGAGAGGGAGGGGGAGAGAGAGAGAGAGTAAAGGGTTTTGTGGTTTCCAGTTCTCTGTCCTAATGACTGGCTGGGTGGGCGTGGCTAGGGGGGGTCATGTGACTGGGTGGGTGTGAGTGATGTCAAGTTGGCCACGCCTACCCAGGTTTTGTGGCTCTCAGTGGTTTTTTTTCTGTGGGAAACGGGTCCAAATGGCTCTTTGAGTTTGCCGACCCCTGGTTTACTCAGATTGGCCAAGTTTACCCAGCCAAATCCCTCCAAGAACTAATAGCTGCATAAAAAAGAAAGAAAGAAAGAAAGAAAGAAAGAAAGAAAGAAAGAAAGAAAGAAAGAAAGAAAGAAAGAAAGAAAGAAAGAAAGAAAGAAAGAAAGAAAGAAAGAAAGAAAAGGTTGTATGGCTGCCCTGAGTCCTACGGGAGTGGGGCGGCATACAAAAACGACCAAAAATAAATAAATAAATAATTTTAAATCAGGAACCCACCCACCCACCCCGGTCAATGGTGTCCCTCTTTACCAATGTTAAAATCTGGTCACCTTATTTTAGCACTGATGATGTTGTCCAGTTGGGTAATGAGATGCGTGCAAGAAAACCACCATGCTCAGAGAGCACCTAGGACCCCTCAGTTATCATTGTTGTTGTTGTTGTCGTCCTCCTCCTCCTCCATGGAAACCCTCCTCCCTTCTAGCACTTATGATGTTACCCAGCTGGGTAATGAAATGTCCAGAAGAAAACAATCCAGTTCAGAGAGCACCAAGGACCCCACATTTCTCTTTCTCCTCTTCCTTCTCCACAGACCCCATTGTGCACTGGTGACATTACCTAGTCGGGATATGCAAAGCCTGCAAGGAAACAAACAAGCTCAGACCCCACAATAGGGGTTGATCTTCAGCGATGCTTACCTGGAACACAAAATCCTCATCAAACTGAGGATTGAGATTTTTGCGTTTTGTTTTAGATTGCAAGTAACGCCTCTCGTCAGGGAGCAGGTAGATCTTCACCAAGGGGTTGCAGGAACCAGAAGGAGGCTGCAGCTTTCGGGCTTTAATCAAGGACACCAGGAGCCTTTCTGACTCTTTCTCATATTCCACGGAGAACCAAAGCCGACCAATATTTCCTTCTGGAAAGTCTGTCTCACTCTTGTCTTCTGGAAACCGGTAGAGCTCTGGATTGATGGTCCCTACAAGGTACGCTCCAGCTTGAAGACAGAAAGGAAACAGCCAACCTCACTGAGTTCAAAACATGAAGTGGGCAAAACCTGTTTAAAACCTGGTTGTTTCTACCGTACGTACTGTGGACCATTCACCCATTTCAATCAATGGTGATATAATAATTTTGCATCTGAGAATGAACGAGCTTTCAAGACAGAAGCTGAATGTTACTTCATATCACCTCTTAAATGTAATGTGGTTCAGTGGAATTAGCTTATAAATCTGTAGGATAATCAATGAATCCCAAAATAAAAGTTTTATTTCTCGAGTTAAATGTTATAGTCATTCAACTCAATGGATCCTTAATTCATTAATTAAAAGCAGCTACATCTCATACACACAATATTTGTGTGTTATCACATAGGATCCCAACTGTTTAAATGTTTTATTTAACCCTTTTCATTATTTAAAAGTGCATTTTTGGATGACCAGGATCACTTAAAATTGCACAGCAGTACCTGGAAAGTCATAACAAATCTTGGGAACAAATGAAACAGTTGCACTCTCTCCTTCAGTCCCTTGATTAAGTCATCCCCTTAAACTTTGCACTTGGTGGTCTCATCAGGACATAGGCACCTTCTGAAGTTAGCAGGACCGTGTTCCAAATTTCTTACTGTGGCGTCTTCTACACCGTGAGTGTTTCTGCTCCAATGAAGCAGAGGGAGGAGGGCTGCAAAGCCAGCAATGCCCCATGCTACCAAGGAACATCCCATCTCCTCATTTGATCAAACCAGCATGCAGACCATGAAGTGAAGCTACAGAACCTCTTAGGCTCAACAGTCAAAGAGTCAGGAGTGATAAGGTAATGTTTCCACCAATGAAAAATTATTCCCCCCAGATGATCAAGCGGCTCGTTTGGTTGTGTGTTGTTGCTGTAAGAAGGGGTATTGGTTTTTTAAATTCTTTTATACTGGATTTTTATTGTTTGTAAGCTGCCCAAAGTCACTGAGAGTGAGTGGCGGCCATATAAATCTTCTAAATAAATAAATAAAATTACACAAAGTTTCAGGGCATTTGTTGAAAACAAATGCCTTGAATGTCCATTGGACAATGTCCAATGGACAATGTCCATTGTCTTTCCTAATCAGCTATTATAATCTTAACTTTTATCTAAAGGCAAACTTCTGTGGGCTCAACATAGGTCTGAAGCCAATCCAGGTCTGGGACAAATGCTCACATACGGTATTTTGAGTGACACTGGAAATACAGGAAGTGATCCTGAACCAGATTGCACCATCAAAATAAGTTCTGACTCTTAACAACTTTAATAATTTTCCTCCTCTGTTTCTGGCAGATAGGTTTGTTTGTGCAGACTCACAGGAAACTATTGTATTTAAACAGGAAAGGACTTTATTTAAACAGCAACGCAATAGCAATGTCCATTGAACTTAATACAGAAGTGGGATTTTGGGGCAAAACCCAATTCCTGGCATTCTACTCACCAAAACAAGTGCCAACCCACCTAAAGAATGGAAAGAGGATCGGGGTCCAGAGTCTGGGGTAACATAAAGCTCGCTCTCCTCTTGAATTTGTTCTCCATTAAGCATATCGGTCCACCCTTGTCGGTGAAATTTGGGTGGGACAATGAAAGGAACACTCTTTGCTCTGTCCAAAGGCAAACACAGCGTTGAGTTATATTAAGGAAACAAAAATCATATCAGGAATCTAACTGCTCTGAAAACAATGCAGGCAAGGTTGAAATATCTGGAACCTTTCCAACTGAAATGGAAGAAATTGGAGCTGAAATCCGCCCCACAAAAAGTCAAAGGAACTTAAAAGGATGTTTGGCATTAATCAGATCGTGCTTGTTGCTTCCCAGCCCTTTTCTAGAATTACATGTTCCTTTTCTTCTCATAATCGTACTTACTGACAGTCAGTGGCCGGCAAAGTAGCTGCAACAGTTAAAACAAAAACAACAACAACAGCCCATAATAGCAGGCTGAAGAAAATCAGAGCAATAAAACCACCATCTGACAAAACAAGACCAAATAATTAGCCTAAAATTAAGATAGAAAGGTTAAAAGGACTTCCTTGGGGCATCATTTCAAGATTGGGACACCCTGAGTCTTTTTAGAGAACAGCTGCTGATTAAAACACTTGGCAATTGAATGGATAAGACAGGGCTTCAATCTCAGATTTGGGAATAAACTACCTCCCTTCCAATGGAAATGCAAAGGAGGAGGAGGGGGGGAGGAGGAGGAGGAGGAAGAAAGATGAATAAAAGTGAGAAGATTTAAAACCAATAAGAGGGAGAAAGAGTAACAGACAGAAAGCCAAGCCTTCTTTACTTTTTGGCCTGATTTTAATTTGAAAAAATTTAAATCCAGGAGATTTAAATTTTTCTATGGAAAGATGGTGTTTTGGATTGAAACCCAAACTTAAGCATTAAGATTGCCAAAAGAACCCACAAATCATGGCTAAATGACTTTGCATATCGTTCCAGGACAAGCAGATTGTGAAACTTGACACACATTGCTTTCATTTCTCTTCAAGCACCACAGGGAAATAAATTAATCTAAAGATAACTTATTATAAGAATAGACAGCATGGTCTGAAAATCCGCATTTTGTCTGCTTAGATGTCTTAATTACAAAGCATGGCTGTCAAAGATGCTTCCACATCCTATTAATGGTGGATCAATGCAAAGGTTTGAAAAAAAAATGGCTGGGAACTTGATATGAAGAGAGTGTGTAAATTCTGCCCCAGGGCTGATAGAAATTCTAGAGTTTTTCTCCCAGTTCACCCAATTCTCCTTCCTCCCTTTTTGTTATCTTTCCTGGAACATCTTCTGTCTCCAATTAGCTGGTAATTAGAAGGAAGAGTTTTCCCCCAGCTCTTCAAAAGAAAAAATCTATTGAAACTCTCTCTCTCTTAATGTGAAGTGCTTTTAAGTTATTCGTGGTTATTTTATTGTTATTATGCAGTCAGGGATTGTTCAATGAGCTGGAAAATGTCTGTTTTTCATTTCATTTATTGAAGAATTGTTTGATTTTTGGAATCTTCTGGAAGGGGGTCTTAAATACCTATTTATTTTTATTTTTATTGTATTTCTTTGGCTGCTTGGTAGAGAGGAATGGAAGGTGAGGGACTCCTTGTCTCTAAGCCCAGTGGCCAGAGAGGCCTTGGATTCCCAGGGTTGATTGTTCTTCCCCAAAGCCTGACCCACAGAGGCGATCCACTTGAGACTTGACTGGATCCCCCGTCCCTGGCAGAGGAAGGAGATTCCCAAAGAATATGAGGGTGCAGAGAGAGCTTCTACGTCTCCATCCCTGAAGGGAAGGTGATGGCCAACAGAAAAAGGGCCTTTGTACCTGGCATTTTGAGGAGGAAACGAAGTCGATTGAGCAACATCTGGCTCCTGCAAAACTGAGGAGACTGGATCAGTCAGTTCTTCATAAGAGGCCTTGAGATATTTGCTCTGCCAGAAGAGGTAGGCGGCTATCCCCAGAAGGATCAGAAGCAGAAGTCCAGCTACCACTCCACCAGCCACAGCAACTGCCTGTTCTGGGGTACACAAACACGCGCATGAAACACACAAAGTGAAGACATCCACTTTCCAAAGGGAAAAAAATCACGTTGCCCAACATTCTGGCAGCTGTTTGTTTTCTGCTTAATATCCCCAGCTTCATCCCCAGTGCTTTCCTTTGTAGAAACCCACCCCTCTCCTAGAAGAATGAAATACTTTGAGAAATATTTAAAAAGGCAGAATATTTTATTTCCCCTAAAAGAGAAATAGAAATCTTAAAGGAAACAGAAACTCAGAGCCACAGTTCCCTGCCCCCAAGCTGAGGCCAGCTTTTAGAAATGCAGATTTGGTAATCCATTCAAGGCAGGATATTTTGAACAAAGGCAGAATTAGGTAGAGTGGTAGGATCATCAGCCCTCACTCAAGATCCAAAAGAGGAAAGCCATTAAGACACAATAGGAACGGCCCAACACCCTTTCAGGACACAAGCCTCCTCATTGCATCACCTCAGAGAGTCCAGGCTTCAATCAAACTTAATTCAGACAACCTAAAAAGTTAGCCATGACCCCTGCATAGCCCCCTGGGAGTAGAATACATTTCTTGCACAGGAACAGAAGGGGCAAGGCCCTCTCTCAACTCCATGTGGTCAGCTGCCCAGGACTTCATCCATGTGGTCCTTGTCCACCAATAAACCATCTTTCCAATCACCCTCCATGTTTCCAGTCTTTCTCCCCACTTGGAACTGAACCAGATGGATATGTCTTCCAACACCTTCAAGTGTGCCACACTTCTCTTTGTCCTTTCAGGCCAACATGGGCTCTTATCCAGGGGTATTTGATCTCTCCACCCACTGCCTTCCACTTAATTGGAAAGGACCATCTTGATTCTGTCCTGTAGCTAACAGGGCAAATAAATAGTCTCAAAAATACCATACAAATCATAGTCACGATTGCCAGCTGCCCTAGGCACTGAAAGGGTGTATAATCATGGGGATCCTTTCTCCCTACTTCCTCCTCTTTCACGGAAGGTCCAGACCCATCCCTTCTGCAAATGAAAAAGATCAAGTGGTTCCTTAAAAGCGTTATCTACCCCTGAAGTTGCCATACATGCTGGAAAAATAGACATCAGCCCCACTTCAAGCAAGAAACGAAAGGAAGTCTATTGCTTCTAGCCCTCCCTCCAGGGCTGGCTTATAAAGCTATTGAGTCACCCTGATTGCACTGGTAGGTACAGATAGAAGAGAATATTTGCAGCTGAGGGTTCAGCTGTGGGATCCTTGGTGTTCTCTGAGCTTGGTTGTTTTCTGTCAGACGTTTCATGACCCAACTAGGTAACATCTAGTAAACAGAGGGCAAATCCCTTCCCTTCTATGGTAGCACTGATGAAGTTAGCTAGCTGGCTCATAAAACGTCTGCAAGAAAACAACCAAGCTCAAAGAGCACCAAGGACCAAAACTTCAAAGTTTTCATGATGAAGTTCTGTGGCCCCAAAGGTGCTGGCTTGGGCAACAGTAGAAGACCTAGAAGATTGAATCATGCAAGCATCTCCCAATGGTTGTGTTTTGAAAGCCATTGGAGGCATTTTGGGGCTCCTGTCCTGTCTGTAGTCCCAACACACAGAGAAGCTTGGGAGAAATGGTAGAATGAAACTGCTATCATTCTTTCAGTCTTTTCCTCCCTGTGTTCAGCATTTCCAACCACAAGCACTCCACCGGCAGAGACATTTTGGAAAAACACAATAGTTGATTTTTGGTGCCAGCTTGGTAGTCCACCGATGGAACTCGTCCCTTGTTTTGTTATCTCCCACCCTGTGAGTAAAGTTCATTTCCTTCTCAAATAGCCGCTCTTTAATGGACATTGGATTTATCCACCTTAGAAATTCGTGCCTGTTTCAGAGAAAAGATGGCGGATCGCTGCCTGTGATTCTAGATTGTAAGTGCGATGCTCAAGGGACCTTCAGTGGAGGTGAGATGCTCGTGGTTGTAATCGTCTGGCCAGGAAGTGAGACTGGCCATTTTCCTTTAAATGTTCAGCATTAATATTTTAAAATTAATCTCTAGACATTAACATGGATGCATGTGGTACATGCTGTGGTACATGCTGATTTATATCTAAAAGTTCATGCCACAATTTTGTGAGCACAGAATTTTGTGAGCACAATTTTGTGAGCAGGTCCTGCATTGTTAATCGGAAAACAGCAAAACAGCAAGAAGCTGAACAGGACCAGAATATTCTCATTTTTGCATTCCTTGCATTTGTACACAATTGCTTGGCTAGACTTTAAAGACAAGTCACAGAATGACAGGAACATGTCTTTTTCTTCCTCTGGCGGTGGAGAAGTAGAATTGAGATATAAAATAAATAAAGGCAGATTGGATTGCATTTTTAAGTATACAGTCTGACTTGGAAAGAGAAAGAATGTTCTGCAGAAGAACAGAACATCTCCTTAGCTTTTGCATCTGTGAAACCTTCAAGATGGCAGAGAAAAGGTTTAACAGATTAACAGAGTTGGAAGGGACCTTGTAGGTCATCTAGTCCAACCCCACCCCCGCCCAAGCAGGAGGCCCTATTGCATCATTTCTGACAGATGGCAGTCCAGTCTTTTCTTGACTGGTTGGTGACCTTATCAGTTGGGACATCAGGGTTGCTCTCTCTCTGAAGTAATTGCCATGCGTGAGACTGGAAGAAGAAGGAGAAGAACTACTGCAGCTGGAAAGGGAGACAGGTAGTCCTTGAATTATGACCACAACTGAGCCCCAAATTTCTGTTGCTAAGTGAAACATTTGTTAAGTGACTTTTGCCCGATTTTACAATTTTTCTTTGCCACCTTTGTTAAGTCAATTACTGTAGTTATTAAGTTAGTAACACGGTTGTTAAGTGAATATGATTTTGCTCCTCAGAAGATCACAAAAGGGGATCACGTTACCCCGGGGGACACTGCAACTGTCGTAACTATGAATCAGTTGCCAAGCATCTGAATTTTGATCATGTGACCACGAGGATGCTGGAATGGTCATAATTATGAAAAACAGTCATAGGTCACTTTTTTTCAGGGCCGTTGTAGCTTTGAACAGTCACTAAATGAACTGTTGTAAGTCGAGGATCACCTGTACTCATTTTCCTAACTTTACAATGACCTGGTGAGTAGAGTTCGTAGGCATGATTACACCTCTGCGTAGTTTCCAACATTGGTTAAAGAACTGCGTAAAAGAAAGAAGCGATCTTCTCTCTGGGGGTGGAAATCTTTCTCCGACTCCCTGGAGATCTCTCCTTTTGACCACGTCCCTCAAGCTTCAACCCCTCTCAAAGAGTGTCTGAGATCTTATTTCCTCATCATTTACTTTTCACATCTTTTTCGTGAGAGCAGGGCGTTCCCCAGATTTAGGAATCCTGTCAAAAGTTCCTTCAACCTGCAAAGAATTTAACAGCAGTTCAGACATGAGAATGAGAAGGGGTCCGATAAGGGAGCAGATACCCTGGCAAAATCAGGGAGAAACATGGAGAAAGTAAGAAAGCCAGAGAGCATTGAGAAAGGAATTTGCTGCACAGTTGTTAATCACCATGGCTGTCGCCTTTACATCCTAGAACAACACACATAAAAAAAGAGAAAATTATAGCCCTAAGTTCAAAATACAGAACTGTACCTCGAAAACCCAGATAGAGGATGCTCTGGTCGAGGGCGGAGAGATTTCTGCCGTTTGTGTAAACGGGTGGAAGAGAGAACCAGTGGCATCTACTCAGATTCTCAATTCTGCATATCAACAATTGGTAACTTGAAGCTTATTCTGTACTTTGTCTGCTCGGTCCAGCTGGACAGAAATATTGGCTGAGCAGAATAACAGAGACTCCCATTTTAGAAACCACCCGTGGCTAAATCAGAGACAGGTGACCGATGCCACTAAGTGAGGATCCAAAGTGAGATGCGTTTGCCCTTCTCCTCTGACTCTTCTGTTCCATCTCCAAAGGTGGAACTCCTGCTCTGAGCAATAGTTCCACAGGGATGTTCCTTACCGGACATGATACCTAGACGGAAGAAACTGTGAGGTTCTCAGGATCTTCAATTGCACTGCAGCTCAGAGCTTCAATTCCATCTTGGATCCTACTCTCCAATGCACACTTTTTCCTAGCGGTTGTCCTGTTCTGCTCTCCTCTAGCACTGAGGCATCTGAGGCGGTGACAGCAGCAGCAGCAGCAGCAGCAGCAGCCAGACAGGGCTTCCTCTTGGCTGCAATGGCTCTGCTTCCCACACCCTTCTCTAGATCTGATATACTTGGGACTAGAAAGCTGCAAGAACTCCACTCCCTCTGTCTTTGCCTGCCTTTGGCTGTTGAACAACCAGCTCCGCCTCCTGGTCACATACCAGCTCCTGAATGTCTCAGCGCTGCGGAGAAGCTGCTAAGTCTAGGGAGGAGGTAACTAGTGGGCCCCAGCAGGGCAGCAGCACCTCTTCCTTCCTGGAAAGAGAGAGGGCTTAGCTCTGGCTCTAAAGCATCCTTCTGACCTAAACTGTCCGGGATGAAGAACCAGAGCAGAAGAGCAAATTATAATGAATTTTTCTTGCCTTGGCTTGTACATTAAATCAAACCCCATCAATTTTCCTTCCGTAGTCAGGGGAAGGCTGTAATAAAAAGCATCCCTGGTCTTATTTTTTTCTTGCATTGGGCCACTTGCTTCTCCAAAAGTGATGGTGGGAATTCCAGAGGCCTCTGGGGACAAATATGCTGTCTTTTAACTTGTGTGTAAAAAGCTCCATTCTTCCACTTTCCTGGCAACATGTCTTAACTGGAGAGGAGCTAGCCCAATCCTTAAAATGCCAGGTGAGCCCACCTGGCAAGATCTCCAAGTAAAGAGTGGCTGGTGGACACAATAAATTTTGAAATCTCCTGGAGTAAAGTTTGGCCTGTGAAACTGAAAAAGGCATTGTGGGAAAATGACATTAGAAAGTCCTGGCACATTTTGCAATTCTGGGGCTGATTTTTTTAAAAATAATTTCTTCATATCATCATCATCATCATCATCATCTTCTTCTTCTTCTTCTTCTTCTTCTTCTTCTTCTTCTTCTTCTTCTTCTTCTTCTTCTTCTTCTTCTTCTTCTTCTTCTTCTTCTTCTTCTTCTTCTTCTTCTCCTTCTCCTTCTCCTTCTCCTTCTCCTTTTCCTTCCTCCCCTTCCCCTCCTCCCCCTCCTCCCCTGGTGTATGGAGGAAAGATCATTTTGCAAAATGCCCTTCGGCACCTTTCTTTCTGGAAACCCTCCATAAGCTTTACCTACTGGGGATCAGCAGTGGTGATTTCAGGCCAAACTCTGCCCTTTGCGGAGGTTTCCTTGGAAAGGCTCCATAAATGGATGGCTTTAGAGGCAAAGCAAGTGTGTGACATGTATATGGGCTACACTTGCAGGGGTGAAATGCTCCCGGTTCGCTCCCGGTTCAGCTCCAGGTGTCTGTCGTCGGTGAACCGATCGTGCAGGTAGCGTGGCGCTCCGCCCATCGCTGGGACACCGCCATTTGAGTTCTTTTACTCTCTGCGCATGCACAGAGGGTAAAAGAACTCAAATGGCGGTGTCCCGGCGGGTGGGCAGAGCGCCGCGCTACCTGCGCGATCGGCTCACCGACGACAGACAGGTAAAAGCGAACCAGGAGCATTTCACCCCTGGGCTACAGTCTAACCTGCCAATAGTGGAGTCCTCTGCTTCTAAGTTGGGGGGGGGGGATTGAGGAATACCAGGAATATTAAGAGGCAGAATATTTTATTTCCCCAAAGGAGAAATGGAGAAACATGCTCTTAAAGGCAGAAAGCAGCCCCAGTTTCCTGCATAGTAAAACAGCCCCCAGCAGATGCCTGAAATTTTTAGAGATGGAGATTTTGTACCCATTAAGAAATCCAGGCCAATCTATTCACAAACAAAACATCTTCAGCTCCAGGGTGATGGGTTTAAGAAGGACAGGACATGACTTTTAGGCAGTGGTTCTTAACCTGGGGTGCGTGCACCCCTGAGAGTGCGAGAGAGCATTTCCAGGTGTGCGAGAGAAATTAAAAAAAATGAGGCGACTGAGTTCTCTACAAACCCAGAAACACGGCACCTCCACTTCTTCACTCTCTACTCTACTGTCTCTCAGCACAACGCGCTTGTCATCAGTTGTCAGTACATGCAGTTAATGTAGTCACATTGTCACGTGCAGTACAGAAACTAGTTGAGACGTGTTCACATACCTTGAATAAGAACGTAAACGAGGTTTGTAACAATATTTACTTTAATTAATTAATGTTGTGTAGTATTTACTGAAATTAAATAAATTTACCCATCAATAAAATTTTATATCAATTAATTTATTTTTTTTAATTGTAGTAACCCTCGTTATGTCAAAAAAGTGTCAATGGAAAGACGATTATGTCGCTTATGGATTCACTTGTACAACAGAAAAAGATGGTACGCGGAAGGCATGGCCAACGCAGCTGCGCTACGGAGTTTCCCTGCGCTCTGCGGGGAAGCTCCGAATTCCGCGCTGTCCGGGGACCTGGTCTGGTCAGGACCAGGTCAGATCCACCCTGGAGGGGTGGTGAGGAAGAGGAGTGCCTGCCAGTGGACTGGGGGGGGCTGAAAACCCCCCAGGCTCTGTCTCCTCGACTGGCGGTGACCGGAAGACGACCTCTAAGTGTCATCACTTAGCCGCAGTGGTCACATTGGCAAGATTTAAACTAGCAAGCTTGGAGTCATCTGGGAAAGGAAGGAAAGGAAAATTTAAAATCAAGTGCTGGAGGAGTTTGAAGTTGAAGAAGAGGATGGTGAGTTACACTGCCAAAAGAACACGGTAAAAGGAACTTTCTAATTTAAATGGGGGCAAAAGGACCGGAAATTAAGGAGCGGCTGTTATATATATGGACACAATGAAATAACAGATTTAAAGGGATTTGTAACTAAAGCCCAACTATTAAGGATTTGGACTTTTGTTTTAAAGATTTGATAAAGGAGTAAGAATTGGGAAATAAACCTGAAGAGAAAAAATTTAAATTAGATTTGATTAAAAATAGGAAAATTTAAACAGGACGGAAGAGCTGGGAAATTTAACTGGAGAGTGCCATCTGGTGGCTGGAAGAATTAATCTTGTGATGGAATATCTTTCTGGATGTTTGGACAGCTGTGACCTTGAATAAGGAAAATCCTTTTAAGAGCTGAAGAAATACAAAGTAGATTGTAAATTTGCTATTGTTTGAAAGAAAGTGTTTTGGCTTGACTTAGATAAGAATGAATATGAACAGATGTTTATAATAAATGAACAGAAGGACCTGACCTTTCAACGACTAAAGTCAAAATTTGCAAGTTATAACAGGCTGTGAAGTACATCTCTGCTAGCAGCTGGATGAATGGCGAAAATTCTGATTTGTGATTTTGAAGCTTTGAAACATGGAGACCAATGATTATTAAGAACTGGTGATACCTTTGAATGAATTCTGTGTTAGATTGAATTTGGTTAAGCTTGAACAGCTGTGGACTTTGAATAGAGCAGTTGTTATTGTATAAAAGATAACATTTGGATTGAGACAGAGAAGAACAAAAACTGGACTGAAATAGTTAACAACAAATAAAGGAGTGGAAAGACTATGGATTATTTGGATAAGACTGACCTTGAACAAAGATTGATAATAAAGGAACAGAAGGACTTGGCTCTCTAACTACAAAATGGAATGGAAATTTACAATTGAAAAAGGCTGTGGATTACATCTTTGTTAGCAGCTGGATGGACTGTAAAATTAATATTTTGTGACTCTGAAACAGTTTGACTTTGCTGAATTTGTGGACTTGAAATTAGTGAATTAAGGAAATGGAGGAACTTGATTAAAGTCTGAATTTATTTAAGCTTTGGATTTCAGAATTAAGAACCAAGACTTTAAAGATGGAGAAAATTGACTATGAAGAACTGGCTGAGTTTATGAAGGAGCTTTTTGAAAATTTTAGAAGAACTGTATTTGGAGCATTTGAGACAGGAAACAATGAAGTACAAATGGAAAAAAAACTGGATAAGAGAATAGAAGAAGAAAAGAAGAGTGAAGAAGATATTATAAATGATGATGAAAAGGGAAATAACATTGAAAATGCAATGCTGACTAATGATTATGATAATGATAAATATTCCACTGGGTGTAACAGTGAAAATAGAGATAAAGATAATAGTTACAATGATGATAAGGATTTTGAGATACATAAAATGGAAAAAAGAATGGAGAAAAGTAGATATATGTAGAAAGTAAATTTAAGAGGGAGGAAAAGAGCGTGGGGAAAGAGAACTTATTGATATAAAATCAAAAGACAGAGGGAAGAGAATTTAATCAGATGGGGTGGAGGAAATATGTGTGTGTGTGTGTGTGTGTGTGTGTGTGTAGGATTTTTTTTGCTGATAAATGAAAATAAAGGGAGACTATTATAGATCTATTTTGAGCTTATTTTGCTCTCGTAGATAGCCATACCCCTTACTGGGATTTGAACCCAGGCCGGCTGCCTTGCAGGGCAGCAACTTAACCACTAGGCCATGGGCTCTGTTCCCAATCAGCTCTTTCACCAGGAAAGGGTTATATATGTTTTTCTGTCGTGTTATCCTGGTGTACCCAAATATGGGAGAGAAAGCATCACAGCTTCCTTTTTGCCTTTCAGCCCCTCACTGGGACCATCCAGGCTGTTTTTTTATAGCCGACACACTAATCTATATGTGTAGGATTTTTTTTGCTGATAAATGAAAATAAAGGGAGACTATTATAGATGGCTATCTGATGAGAGCAAAATAAGCTCGAAATAGATCTATAATAGTCTCCCTTTATTTTCATTTATCAGCAAAAAATACTACACATATAGATTAGTGCAGTGGTGGCGAACCTATTTTGGCTCGCGTGCCAAAAATACGCGCGCGCACACCCACCAGCGCTCCCGCGTGCCACTACCCAAAATGCAATGCGTGCCCCCCCTGCACATGCGCACCCACACCCACATGCACGTGCCCGCACCATGCCCGCACCCGCACTGCGCATGCGCACATCTACTGCGCATGCGCAACCGCCCCTCCTCCTCCTGTTGCCAGCCTCGCACTCCGGGCAGGAGTGTGAGGCTGGCAGCAGCAGGAGGAGGGGGCGGTTCCGCGAGCCGCCCAGCCTGCGCAACCACCCCCTCCTCCTCCTGCTGTCAGCCTTGCACTCCGGGCAGCAGCAGGATTGCGAGGCTGGCAGCAGCAGGAGGAGGGGGCGGTTCCGCGAGCCGCCCAGCCTGCGCAACCGCCCCCTCCTCCTCCTGTTGCCAGCCTCGCACTCCGGGCAGGAGCAGGATTGCGAGGCTGGCAGCAGCAGGAGGAAGGGGCGGTTCCGCGAGCTGCCCAGCCTGCGCAACCGCCCCCTCCTCCTCCTGTTGCCAGCCTCGCACTCCGGGCAGCAGCAGGATTGCGAGGCTGGCAGCAGCAGGAGGAAGGGGCGGTTCCACGAGCCGCCCAGCCTGCGCAACCACCCCCTCCTCCTCCTGCTGTCAGCCTCACACTCCGGGCAGCAGCAGGATTACGAGGCTGGCAGCAGCAGGAGGAGGGGGCGGTTCCGCGAGCCGCCCAGCCTGCGCAACCGCCCCCTCCTCCTCCTGTTGCCAGCCTCGCACTCCGGGCAGGAACGGGAGGCTGGCAGCAGCAGGAGGAGGGGGCGGTTCCGCGAGCTGCCCACCCTGCGCAACCGCCCCCTCCTCCTCCTGTTGCCAGCCTCGTACTCCGGGCAGGAGCGTGAGGCTGGCAGCAGCAGGAGGAGGGGGCGGTTCCGCGAGCCGCCCAGCCTGCGCAACTGCCCCCTCCTCCTCCTGTTGCCAGCCTCGCACTCCGGGCAGGAGCAGGATTGCGAGGCTGGCAGCAGCAGGAGGAAGGGGTGGTTCCGCAAGCTGCCCAGCCTGCGCAACCGCCCCCTCCTCCTCCTGTTGCCAGCCTCGCACTCCGGGCAGGAGCTTGAGGCTGGCAGCAGCAGGAGGAAGGGGCGGTTCCGCGAACTGCCCAGCCTGCGCAACTGCCCCCTCCTCCTCCTGTTGCTAGCCTCGCACTCCGGGCAGGAGCAGGATTGCGAGGCTGGCAGCAGCAGGAGGAAGGGGCGGTTCCGCAAGCTGCCCAGCCTGCGCAACCGCCCCCTCCTCCTCCTGCTGTCAGCCTCGCGCTCCGGGTGGGGATGGTGGGCTACCTGTGCCGTCTGGAGAACCTCCAAACATGCGGTCTTGCCGGGGCTCCTCCTCGCTTGGAGCCACTTTTCTCCTGCCGGCAGCAGGCTCTCTCCTTCCCCACCACCCCAGAAGAGCGGCAGCAGCGGCAGCTGAAGGGAGAAGGGAAAGATTCGCTTGAGCTTTGCAAGCAGCCGAAGTTCAGTTTCGGGTTTCGGGTAGCTCTGCGCATGCGCGCCAGAAACCCGGAAGTAGAGTGACGGACCCATGGCGTGCCAGGCGAAATGGCTCCGCGTGCCACCTGTGGCACGCGTGCCATAGGTTCGCCACCATGGGATTAGTGTGTCGGCTATGTAAAAAACTGCCTGGACAGTCCCAGTGAGGGGCTGAAAGGCAAAAATGGAAGCTGTGATGCTTTCTCTCCCATATTTGGGTACACCAGGATAACACGACAGAAAAACATATATAACCCTTTCCTGGTGAAAGAGCTGATTGGGAACAGAGCCTATGGCCTAATGGTTAAGTTGCTGCACTGCAACGCAGCCGGCCCGGGTTCAAATCCCAGTAAGGGGTATGGCTATCTGACGAGAGCAAAATAAGCTCGAAATAGATCTATAATAGTCTCCCTTTATTTTCATTTATCAGCAAAAAATCCTACACATATAGATTAGTGTGTCGGCTATGTAAAAAACTGCCTGGACGGTCCCAGTGAGGGGCTGAAAGGCAAAAATGGAAGCTGTGATGCTTTCTCTCCCATATTTGGGTACACCAGGATAACACGACAGAAAAACATATATAACCCTTTCTTGGTGAAAGAGCTGATTGGGAACAGAACCCATGGCCTAATGGTTAAGTTGCTGCACTGCAAGGCAGCCGGCCCGGGTTCAAATCCCAGTAAGGGGTATGGCTATCTGACGAGAGCAAAATAAGCTCGAAATAGATCTATAATAGTCTCCCTTTATTTTCATTTATCAGCAAAAAATCCTACACATATAGATTAGTGTGTCGGCTATGTAAAAAACTGCCTGGACGGTCCCAGTGAGGGGCTGAAAGGCAAAAATGGAAGCTGTGATGCTTTCTCTCCCATATTTGGGTACACCAGGATAACACGACAGAAAAACATATATAACCCATTCCTGGTGAAAGAGCTGATTGGGAACAGAGCCTATGGCCTAATGGTTAAGTTGCTGCACTGCAAGGCAGCCGGCCCGGGTTCAAATCCCAGTAAGGGGTATGGCTATCTGACGAGAGCAAAATAAGCTCGAAATAGATCTATAATAGTCTCCCTTTATTTTCATTTATCAGCAAAAAATCCTACACATATAGATTAGTGTGTCGGCTATGTAAAAAACTGCCTGGACGGTCCCAGTGAGGGGCTGAAAGGCAAAAATGGAAGCTGTGATGCTTTCTCTCCCATATTTGGGTACACCAGGATAACACGACAGAAAAACATATATAACCCATTCCTGGTGAAAGAGCTGATTGGGAACAGAGCCTATGGCCTAATGGTTAAGTTGCTGCACTGCAAGGCAGCCGGCCCGGGTTCAAATCCCAGTAAGGGGTATGGCTATCTGACGAGAGCAAAATAAGCTCGAAATAGATCTATAATAGTCTCCCTTTATTTTCATTTATCAGCAAAAAATCCTACATATGAATTAGTTGAGAAATTAAAAGGGAATGGATGAAGACATTAAAATATTATGGAAATGTTTTCTTCTTATTACTTAGAGAACATTTTATTAAGAGTTGGAATTTTTTTGTTCTTTTATATATAGATTAATATTGTTCAATGAATTAAACGATTTGATATTTCAGATAAAATAAGGTAAATCAATATGAGAAGTATGAATGATAAATATGAATATTAGAATTTAAAAGATATATTATGATTGTATATTCTTTTTTTATATATATATGAATTTGTTCAAATGAAAAACTTTAAAAGGGGAAAATGTATTATTTTAAGAGTTGAATACTTAATTGAATAATTCAGAAAGATTTTTGATGATTAGTAAGTGAAAAAGCATATTATGATTGTGTATTATTTTTCTTTTTTGTTTTAGAAATGAGATATGTTTAAAGGAAAAATTTAAAAATCATGTATTTTCAATGTGAAATGTTTAATTTGAGTGTAAATAATCAAAGAAGAAATTTTATGATTAATATAAGAAATTGGAATGTATAATTGGGCATTTAGTTTGTGATAAAATAGAGGGGGAAAACATAAACAATTAATAAAGAGACAAAAAAGTGTCTTCTAGCAATTTGGCCTAAAATTAAGAAGTAGGAGAATAAAAATTAATTTGGAAACTAATGAACAGTGGAGAATTTAGGAGTAGAATTGGAAAAATAATTGGTGAATACCCCAGATGACAAAACTAGATTTTCTTTTTTTTCTTTTTTTTTGTGTGGGGGTAAAATGAAGTTAGCAGTATATACCTAGAAATAAAGTGTTACATATAAAGAAATGATATAACAACAACAACAAAATTTTCTTAGAAGGGATATGAAGAGTTTAAATTTGAGATTGTATCATCAGTCTGTTAAACATAAGAGGATAAAAGAGTACTCAGGGGAAGGCTAAGAGGGTGTAAGAGGAAGTAGAAGAGGAGGAAGAGAAGGAGCAGAGAGAGTAGAGGAGGAGTGAAGGAGTAAGAAAGTAGGAGGAGATGATGGAGGTAGAGAGGGGGAGTGCAATGGAAAGAAAAGCAGAATAGACTGATGATTTATGATATAAGCGTATGGATAAGATATTGATTTTTGAATGATGGAGTATAAATGTAAAATTGTGTATTTTATTGTAATGATTTAAGGTATATGTTCATTGAAATGTAAAAGTGGTGGAGGAAAAAATAAAAAACTTTTTGAAAAAAAAGAAAAGAAAAAGATGGTACGCAACGACCACAATGTATTTTATGTTGCAAAATATTTCCAACTCCAATCTTAAACCCTCAAAGTTGTTAGAACATTTCAATAATCAGCATGGTGGTGAATCTGCAGGATATAGTCTTAACATCTTGAAATCTAAGAAAGCACTATTTGATGCCAGTGGTACTATTACAAAATTTAACGTTGCAGCAGTTGAAAAGCCTTTGCTAGAAGTTTCTTATCAAGTAGCGTATCGTGTGCTAAGAAAAAAAAGAGCGATACAATAGCTGAAGAACCATGTGTACTTGAAATTGCAAAAAATTTGTTCGGTTCTGAAGCACAAAATAAAATTCAACAAATTCCGCTATCGAATGATGTGATTCGATCGCGCATTGAAGATCTCAGTGCTGATATTTTACTGCAAATAGCAGAAGATATCAAAGCCAGCCCTCTAAAAATAAGCATCCAACTGGACGAGTCAACTGATGTTGATAATTGCAGTCAGTTATTAGTATTTTCACGATACATTAAAGAAAATGAAATACTAGAAGATTTTCTATTTTGTGAACCACTTGATTCGATGACAAAAGGCATTGATGTTTTTAATCACATTAATTTTTTTAAAAAACACCAAATACCCATGAGTATTATAGGCTCAATTTGCACTGATGGTGCCCCTGCAATGTTGGGTAAAAATTCTGGATTTATTTCATATATGAAGAGAGAAATACCGCAAGTTACAATAACGCACTGCATGTTGCATCATCATGCACTTGCATCGAAATCTTTGTCAGAGAATTTGAAACAACATCTAACTACAGCAGTGAATGTAGTTAATTACATCCGAGGACGAGCGCTTAATCATCGTATTTTTCGTGCTTTGTGCGAAGAAATCGGTGCTGTTCATACTGTGCTTCTTTATCATACGGAAATTCAGTGGCTCTCCAAGGGCTGACCAGGATTTTTGAATTGCGCAAAGAAATTATACAGTTTCTTATTAACCCCATTGACAATTGTTTCGTCCTTTCCCATTTAATCAATAAATACAAGAGCCAGGGGAATGATGATTTATAGTCAAAAATGATTTGACTATAAATGTAGCTAAATCAAAAGTTTTAGTCTTTGGCAATAAGAATAGAAAGCATAACTGGCATATTAATGATTCAAAGATTGAACAAGTTACTCAATATACCTATCTTGGAATTGTTTTTTCCAGTGCAGGTGGTTGGACTCTACACCATCAATACCTCTCTCAAAAGGTCAGAGCTGGGGCAAGCCTTGTATCTAAATTAAGTAAACATATCCAACCAACCTCGATTTTACCGATTCGTAAAGTCTTTCAGGCTAAACTTGTTCCGATTATGCTCTATGGTGCCGAAATCTGGGGTCTTTCAGAGGCCCCCATATTGGAGAGAACTCAAAATAATTTGTTAAGGAGGATGCTGGGGGTAAATAATTCCACTTCCGCGGCAGCTGTCAGAGCTGAATTGGGACATTTTTCACTGTATACCTATACAATCACCTGGCCTACTGGCTAAAAATGACTCAGATGGAAGCCAGTAGACTTCCTAAAATCTGCCTAGAGGAACAGCAGATCTTAAACCCTCAAAGGTATTTTTGGTTAACTCGGTTGTCAGATATACTGAATCGATATGGCATAGGGTTTCCATTGTGCGACACATTGAAGCAAGTTAAACAATGGATTAAAGATATACATGGGCAAATGGACATGGCAACTTTTTCAACTAATCATTCCCTTAAGCTTCTGACAGCAGTTAAAACAACTTTCACCCTGGAAAAATATTTACTCCTAGAAATGCCATCAGTGGAGAGAGAATTATTTGTCAAGTTTAGATTTGAACTTTTAGATACGTTAAATTTGGCCGGTATCGGAAAATCCCGTATGACGAAAGAACATGTATATGTGGGGCAAACGTTGTCGAGGATATGGCGCATATAATATTTGAATGTAGGATGTATGAGGAAGTAAGAAAACAATATCTGTCCCCAATTATAAATAAATTTTCCCACTGGAATGTAAGGCATAAATTAACATTTCTATTGAAGGCAAACTCTCCTGCCCTGGTAAGGGCTATCACTCGCTATCTTAATAGGATGACAGCAATACGAGCCAGCTACATTGAAAAGAATTTCATTGATTGTAAGAAAGATGAGCTGAGTTAGAGACGAGATATTTTATTTGGGTTATCTAGTTTTAGAAATTTAGTTATTGAATTTTGATATTGTTGAATTTTGATGTCATGTACCATATATATTTTTGTACGGTTGTTTTTGTACCTGTTTGTTCTGTTTTTCTTTTTTTTGAAAAGGCCTTCGGGCTATTCAATAAATGTACTAACTTATTAACCAAAATAGTGATTTAGTGGAAGCTTTTGGAAATAGAGATGCATTGCTTCGGCTGACCTACCTAGCAGATATATTTAGCCACATTGTAAATGTGTAAGCACTTCAATGCAGGGATTTGGCAAGAACATAATAACACCTAGTGAAAAATTAGATTCATATATTGAAAAATTAAAACTTTGGAGATGTCGAGTTGAACATGGGAATTTAGTAAACTTTCCTTTGCTGGATTCAGTCATTTTGGAAAATGAAAAAATAATAATTATACCAGAAATTATAATACACCTCCAGCAATTGAGTGAATCATTTGATGGATACTTTTCCATGGGAAATATTAGCAAAATTAATAGATAGATACTCAATCCATTTTTGTTTGATCCAAATTCAATGGACGACAACGATTTGTTAAAAGAAGATCTTATCGAAATACGAGCTAATGCGCGTATGGAAATGGAATTTGAAAAACTAGACTTAGAACAGTTCTGGTGCAAACAGTTAGACGCTTATCCACAACTGGCAAAAGCAGCACTAGCAGCACTTTTACCATTTGCCACCACCTACCTTTGTGAAATGGGATTTTCAGCACTTTTGCACATCAAAACAAAAGCCAGAAATCGCTTAAATGCATCTGATGACTTACGCGTGGCTCTTTCTAAAAAAGAGCCTCATTTTAATAGAATTATTATGAATAAACAACAACAACCTAGCCATTAAAATTTAAATATTGCTTTTATTACAATGGAATATATTGTAAATAAACACGGCATTTGTGTCAAGGGAAGCATTTGTCCGAATGCTACCATGTGAGAATGAGAATAAATCTCATAGAGTCAATTTGGATCTTTTCTTTGGAATTCAGACAGTTAGAAATAAAGCCAAGATTAAAAGTCTAATAGAAAATATTTATTTCGTTACAAAAACAATAAATCCTGACTAATTACATCTTTGCTAATAAAACGTGACCGTTCCGGTCAGAGTCGAGGCAGAAGTGATTAATGGTGGATCTGCAATGTGGACATGCGTACAAAATCACATCACGTGTTCTGCTTGTATTGGAATATACAATAATATTAGAATAGGGGTGCATCACCCTGCATATACATACAACTGGCAATATTCACACCGTGACAATTTGTTTATGCAATAAATGTTTTTTCTTAAATAAAAAAATATACACACATTTTTAAGGGGGTGCAAGAGCTTATTTTCAGATTCAAGGGGGTGCTGACCACTAAAAAGGTTAGGAACCGCTGCTTTTAGGCATGATAGGATTAACCCACCACCCACTTTGAAATAACAAGAGACATAAAAGCCCGTTCATTGCACAATCCCCAGAACAGTTCAAACTTCAAAGCCACAGAAACCTACAAAGATCCATCCACTCATTCAACCAATTTGTCAGCTGTCCCAGAACCACAGGCTGTTGCTGGTTCTGCTCATCAATAAACGGACCTTCTTTCCTAAGCAGCCGGCCTCTGTTTTATTTCCAGCACCTTTTCCCCGGCTTGGAACTGGACCTGGATTTTTCTTCCTACACTGCAATGCTGAGAAAAGTGGAAAGAAAGAGAAGAAAAGGGCGTTAGCAGGTAGATGGCCTGAATTACAGCAACAATGGGAACATCGTTGGAAGACCAGGAAGATCAAATTCTTCTTCCTGCCTTCTGAATTTTTTAAAAAAATTAAAATTAAAATGGGAGGTGTGGCTAAGGTGGCCATCGTGGCATTCCTCCTTTTTATGCTTCGCATGGTTACTAGGTCAGCCCTTCTTGTCATGGTAAGGTCCTACTGGGCTAGGGAGACAGGGCTGGGACAGGGAGGTCCTGTCTCCCCTCCATTCACAAGGATAACAATTCAGGACCTTCCTGTTTGAAAGTGTGGTTGTCCCTTTGTGTTCCATTTCTGCAGGGAAGCACAAGACAGGGGCAAAGATGCTCGTGGTCCTAGCATCGTCTGAGCAGCAGGCAGCTCCTTCAGCTCCATTTTGAAACCGCTCCTCAGTGCGGAGAGCTCCAAGCTCTCCCACATCCAGCCGGAGAGTCTTCTTTATTCCAAAACTGTTTGGCTGCTTGGCATCTGCTGCCCCTTTCACATTGCCCCAAATTGGTGGTCTAGCTGCGTTCACTGCTTTATCTCCACAGCTTTCAACAAAACACCCTTTCTCTTTTCTCCCTCTCTCCTCCCCTTCTTGCTCTAATCTGATGAAACACATATAGGATTATCTCCGTCCCTTGTGGCCAGTCTCCATTTTGTTCCCTCGCTGTCTGTCAGGGTGGGGGGTGGGGAGTGGGGTAGAGAAGCATTAAGAGAGGGTATGGGATCTTCCCTATCATTGACAAGGGGAGGACCATGTCCTCTTCTCTGATCTTGTTTGGTTGCCTTCCTCTGATTCATTCCCAGAAGAAAAGATCCCACGGGAAGTTGAAAACTCTCCCAAGAGGCTGTTCGGGTTTTCTCTCTGACTCCTGAGCATCTTTTAGAAAACTCCTGCTCAGATTTGGATGTGAAATCTCAGGCGTGGAAGGAAGGTACCAGTAAGTATCTTTGCAGAATATCTTTCATTCTCCCCTTACCGTTGACAGAAACCTTACGTTAGAAGCTGGTTTTTGGGCAAACAACAAAGGGGATTCTGTAAAATTAGAAAAGCAAGAGAGGCAGAACAAGGAGGGGTAGAGACAGGAAGCCTGATAAAACAACTGGCGCAATTATCCAGTTTTATTCTAGAGAAAGAAAGAGAATTGCTCCAAAAGAAACCCAATCAGTAGCTAAGAAATTCACTCAAATCAGTCATTCTGAAAGCGTGCTTCATTTTCCTGTGATTCCCCTCCTCCCTCCCCTCCCTACTCCTGGAGGATTTTTAAGAAAGCGTTTGCTTCAGGCTGTATTGTAGAGTCCTTCAGTCCTTCTAAGGGATGGGATAGAAAAATAACTTGATGGTTGTTTGAAGGAAAAGTGAAGGTATACTTGTCATGTTTGCTCTACTCTCCACTTGGTCCAGATTAAGATAGAAAACAGGTTCTAAGATTTGAGTTGGTGACGTCTAGAACTGGGCCTGAAGTCTCTGCATCTCGTATTGATTTGTGAGTTTCCAGTTTCTGCTTGAAAGTTTTAGAGATGTAGACAGGAGATTCTTGTTCTCCACTGAAATACAGGGAGGAAGAAAATTAATTTTATTGCTCTTTCATTGTCTATTGCATCCTCTCAGTGACTGATCTATTGACTACGATATTCTGCAATGTAACTCAGTTCTGTAATTATCCGAAACAAAGACAGCTGCTTCGGCTTTCTATTAATCCTTAGTTATGTCCATAAAAAAATGAGAGATGGGTCCTTTCTTAGCTGAGACGAGAGCCCTAGCGGGTAAAAACATTTTTATGGATGTACCCAAGAGATGATCAATTTAAAGTTCGTCCAATTAAACAACTCTGGCAGATTTGAAACACCAGAAAACTAGACGGATTTATTAACTGACATGTGTGAGGTCATTTCTTTCTTTCTCCACCAGGAAAAAATATTGAGAAATATATCTTTATTGATCAGAGTTTGTATTCCTTTCCTTTTAACTGGGCTTGTTCAACGGTGGCATTAAATATGAATCTGCAGATGGAACATATCTGCCTGAACAGATAAAATAATGTGCAAAAAGGGATTATAATAATGTTATAGTGGTTGCTGCAGTTACAAACCATAGGATTACTCCTGTACAAAAGGGAAAGCTCAGATCTGAGATAAATGAAAAATCATGCCATTAGGCAAGAATTAAATAAAAAAAGGAAGGGCGCACACTATGATTTTGAATGCCAGGTAATGTGACAGGTTTTAACAACATATAAGGGAGGTTTTTGAAAAACAAAACACGGGAAGTTTCTCCACTGAATTTCGTGTCTCTTTTATGCAATGCAGAACTGGGGGTTTTCCAGAACATGTCAAAAATTAAAGAGGATGTAAGTAAGAACTTGTAGGATCAAACAGCAGACATATTCCGGAATTGCATCTTTCCTTGCTTGGAGACCAAGTTGATTGTCTTTATCTGGTGTCTTGAGACTATAAGAGAATATTGGGGAATACCTGTGCCTGGGACTTGCTGGTATTTTTTGTTTGTTTGTTTGTTTTGCAAATTTTCAGAAACACAGTCAAGATAAAAGAGATGACTAACAGCCATCTTTTTAAAGGGATCTTTTCATTTTTGTGTGTGCGGTTCTGTTTCTTTCTTTTTCTTTTTTAATTCTAGGATTTTTTTTGTGGTAATTAGTTTTCCAGAAGAGATTAAAAAGGCTGGATTAAAGAGGACTCTCAAACCATTAATAGCTGTGCTGGATTTCATTCAAGGCAGATAAATGTAGTTGTTAAACTTTAAGAACTTAATGGAATGTATTGCTGCTCAGACTATACAGAGAGTAAGTAAGTAAGTAAGTAAGTAAGTAAGTAAGTAAGTAAGTAAGTAAGTAAGTAAGTAAGTAAGTAAGTAAGTAAGTAAGTAAGTAAGTAAGTAAGTGGAGGGAGGGAGGGAAGGAAGGAAGGAAGGAAGGAAGGAAGGAAGGAAGGAAGGAAGGAAGGAAGGAAGGAAGGAAGGAAGGAAGGAAGGAAGGAAGGCTCAATTACTAAACCATGAACTCTGTACTTGTTGGGAGCTGGTAGAAAGACAAAACGCTCTAAATGTAAGGCACCATGACAAACGCACAGCCTCCCTGTTCTCCAGAGGTTCCTGTAAGCCAGCTTTTAAATTTGTTCTTCTAGCAACAGCTTGGAGAGCAGAGAGCAAGAGCATGAAATGTTAACTCTCTGCCATGGTATTCTAGCTCCTTTGTTTCCTTTGTGTTGTTGCAGTTGTTGTTATTGTCTGTGGGGATTCATAATAACTCAGGTCATGGTTGTCCCAAAGGTGCTTTTTCCAAAAGCAACTGGACTTTCTTGGGGTTTTCCTTGAAAATGTTTCACTTCTCATCCAAGAAAAGCACCTTTGGGACACATATTATCATTGCTCTGCTTTCTAAGATCTGCATTTCTCCTCTTAGGACTAAGAAGGCTAAGAAAAACCTATATTTGACCACCAATCATTCTATCATCTGTCTGCCATCTCCCTCCCTCCCTCCCTCCCTCCCTCCTGTCTACCTACCTACCTACCTACCTACCTACATCTATCTATCTATCTATCTATCTATCTATCTATCTATCTATCTATCTATCTATCTATCTATCTATCTATCTATCTATCTATCTATCTATCTATCCATCCATTCTCTCCCTCCTATCTATCTATCTATCTATCTATCTATCTATCTATCTATCTATCTATCTATCTATCATCTATCTATCTATCTATCTATCTATCTATCTATCTATCTATCTATCTATCTATCTATCTATCCATCCATTCTCTCCCTCCCTCCCTCCCTCCCTCCCTCCCTCTCTCCTTCTCGTGCAGTACACAAGACCCTCTCTAACCAGGAAGGTCTTTTGAGAAGCTCTTCTCTTTTATAGACCTTCATCTAGTTTGGCATTTGAGACCTACAGTTTTTACAATGTTTTGTCTTTAGTCTTCAGAAACCTAGATGTGCATTCAAGCTCCCCAAATAAAGGAAGGCCCAGGAGACCCCAGCTGCAGGAAAGAGCACAGTAAACACTGCTTTGAAAGCAACATTGGTTTAAGTGCTCTTCAAATACCTTGTGCTCTGAAAACAGTAGCTCAGGTGTTCAATGTTGTGCAACTCGAACCAAGCTCTCCAGCATATGAGTTGACTGTTAATCTTGTCTTTTCCTCCTCCAGCGCTGCCACTGACCATGGCAAACAAAGACCATCAGCTCCACAACTGCTCCCTGGGGGAAACCTTGAACTATCTCTACCCGAATGATCTGAGTGTCAACTGCCACCCTCTGCCTAAGAGCTCCACAAACCTAGAGGGCATCAGGCAAGGAAGTTTTGAAGAAAGCCAGAGCCACAGACGGGACCTCCCCAAAAGCCTCAGCGGTTTTGTTTGCCAAGCCCAGGAAAAGGGGACCACCACTGGAAGAATTCTTAGCAGCTTCTCCCCACAAGACAATGCGCACCGTCCCATCAGAAACAGCAGCCGCTTCTTCAGTGTTGACCAGTCCTCAGCATCTGAAGAAGGGATGAATAGAACATATCTCCAGAGCGGTCCTGTTGAGAAGTTAACTCCAGCCTCTGGTGCCAACCTCCAACATCAGTGGACAATGGAGGGCCCGGGAGTTGCAGTCCGGAGAAGCCTCTCCGACCTCACCTGTAGCTGCAAGCAACCGAGTCCCGCCTTCCACATGGAGTCAAGTGCCACATCCCCGGCGGTATGTTCACACAGTAGTAACTTTGTTTTGGCGGACAGACTGATGATTGCAGGACTGACATATGGAGCGGACCCTCATGAAAACAGCCCAGATTTGCAAAGCCATAGGATGCAGTTTCCAAGTTTGTCGAGAGACCACAACATTGTACCTGCTAATGTCTCTCACCAAGGTGCTACATCACACAATGTTGCTATTTTTACAGACTCCGGAGCATATCACGCAAATTTTCTTGCTTCAAGTCCTGCCACTTTCTCCAACAGGACAATGCATGCCCACAGTGGAATAGGACACAGCAGCTTTTCAACTGGCACCTGCCCACCTGGAATGGTGACTATTCCTAATGGTATTCCTCCACCCTGCAGCAGAAGCCACGTGTCTTCTGCGAAGGAAGGAGGCACCATTCCTGCCTACTGCCATTCCTTACCAATACCTTCCCTCCAGTTTACCCCGAGGCCGGTATGCCCAGTTAATGAACTGGGCAAAGAACAAGCCAACCCTGAGGGTTGTTCATCTTTGCTTGCTACTGAAGTCTCCTCTGTGAATGGGTCAAGTCTGGAAGCCAACGACATCCTAGGATGCTGTGGGGCCCATGGGGAGCGGGTGCTGCCTCCTCAGTCTTATGGACGAGCAAGCAAGGGTCAGGAGGAAATGAAGACCGTGTATGTGGTATGGAACAGCCACCAAGATGGGGTTCAGACGGTCATGAAGACCAAAGACACATGGACCATGACCTCTAGGCATGATCTCACCCAGGGATTCCAGTCCCTGCTGGACTACAGAGACGCAGAAGTGCAAACGTTCGCAGGAAAGGAATGCAAGTCCGTGGCAACCAGCCCATCCATTCTGGCAGAAGGCCAGTCTCATGTCTTCCCAGAGGTGAACCTGAAGCCAGAGGCTGAGGGTGAGAAGTCTCCCGTGCGAGATGTCAGGTGGGACGATGAAGGCATGACCTGGGAAGTCTATGGGGCAGCGGTTGATCCCGAGGAGCTTGGACTGGCCATCCAGAAGCATCTGGAGATCCAGATAGAACAATTCCAAACCGAACCCGAGGAGCTCTGTGCAAAGGCCGCTGAGAAACAGCCTGCCAAAGAGGAGAAGCGAATCTCCTTTGGCATGGTGATGCACTGTCTGCGAAACCCAGCCTGCTGTGCACGGTCCAACATGGCAGTGGAGTGAACTCCATCCAAAGATCATTGTTCCCAAACTGCCAATGAATATTGATTCTTCAAGCGGGTCAAGGGTACCCCAAAAGTGAAGCTTCGGGGAGGCCACTTGATGCCTCACAGCCCTGCTTGTACAGGACTGGCCACCAAAGAAAGAGGGGGAAGGAATCATTGCCACCTCCTTCTCTGCAGCCTCTCTTGAGGCAACCCCCCACCTACCCTATCTGTTCCTTCTCTGCTCTCTAAAAAAGTGGGGAGAGATGAGATGGGGCCTGCTGGTGGTCAGCCTCATCATGCTCTCTCGAGACCCTGAATGGGCTGATATTCCTCCTGCAACACTGGCAGGGAAGGAAAGGCCACATGACCGTCCTTCTTGGCTTCTCCTACCTCAGTTGCTGCACCGTGAGGTCTTTCTCCCCCCACAAGGGCTCCCTTTGCCTGGAGGACCACAGAGGCCCACTGTTTCTCCTATGCAACACAGATGTCCTCTTGGAGCAGAGCTGGCCACCACAGGAATCTCCTCTACCCATCAAAGATGCTACAGAGATGCTTTCTCAAAGGACAGCCTAGGAGCCCTAGGAAACACAGAGGACACAAACTCTTCATTTCAGAGAAGACAAAACTCTGGAATAATCTTGGTGCATTTGATGGGAAAGAGCATTCCACTTACGCACACTTTTCCTCAGCTTTGTAAGGATTTTTGCTCCTATCACCTATTGGGGTAGCTTCCTTCATTTTTGGTTTTCTGGAAGGACTGAAACACCCTTCTTCTGTCTGGATTAGCAGTCTTCACATACTTCTTATTGTAATATGTTTATGGTGAATGTCAGTGTGAACTTGGGTTCTAAATGTGATTATACAGCAAAAAAAAAATTTTTTTTGCCTCCAGAAGCAAACCAGAAGGTTAAAAATTCATGAAGAATATTGTTGCCTTCTCTTTTTCTATCTGCACCTTGTCATCTTGAGTAGTAGGGAAGCAGAAGCTCAAAAAAGCAGGAATATGACATTATTCCTCCTTCTCTGAATCAAAAACTGTGTAGTTTCCTTTTGTGTTTTTGATCTTTGGGGAAAACTGAACCTAAGACCTCTTTTATTAATTAAGCGAAAAACTGACAACTGTTTGAGTATATCACAACCTCCTCTTTATGGTTATTAGAATCTCCTCCTCCTGTTGATGTGTGTATATTTTTACACTGATTGTGGCCTAGATTTTGTTCTGTCTCAACGTTATTTGTATCACTGAAATACTAGAGTGAATGCCATTTTATACTTTTCATACCAATGCAAATAACATATAAGCAACGTATGAAATAGGCAGAGGAACACTTCTTACAGATAATTCAGAAAACAGGGTTGGAAGGGATCTTGGAGGTCTTCTAGTCCAACTCACTACTCAAGCTGGAGACTCTAGTCTACACTATTTCGGACAAATGGCTGTCCATTCTCTCCTTAAAAGCCTCCAGTGATGGAACACCCACAACTTCTGGAGGCAAGCTGTTCCACTGATTAATTGTTCTAACTGTCAGGAAATTTCTCCTTAGTTCTAAGGTTGCTTCTCTCCTTGATTAGTTTCCATCCATTGCTTCTTGTCCTGCCGTAGGTCAACCTCTCCTCTTCTCTGTGTCTATGGAATTAAGATGGTCCATGTTATAAATGTCTTTTTTCTTCTAGGCTGAAGAAGAAGTCCTTGTGTGGTTTTGTAGACATGATATTTTGAAAGAACGTTCCTTACAATTTATTTGGTCTACAGGGACCAACACTCTTGAGGATAGCATTGCTTAGCAACACGATTAAGTAAAGAACAAACAGACAGAGTTAGCAGAGGCCTGAATGGCTACTTTACAATGAATGCTTAACCTTAAGTTAACCTCCACCTGTTCTGTGATATAGCTACTTCTGCTTCCTGGCATAAAATGTAATTATCCTGTTGAATTGACATCTACAAAGCAGGCTGCAATTGTTGAGGAAGGATTCAATCTCTTGCAGATTAAGATCAAGTCAGTAAAACAGATGCCTGCTTCTTCCACTATGAGTCCTGTCCTGTTGCAATGGGTTATCTTCAAGGGATGTTCCTCTTTGGGTGTCTGTAGGAGAGACAGGTAAGTGTCACATGCACCATGATGTCATTGGGTACCCGGCGTCATGGGCATGATGTCACGATGATGGCTACGATCCTTGGGACGTGAGGCAGATGCCTCTGTAGTCCAAGAGGGAGATCTTGCCCTGCAGGCATTGGGTAAGAGGTCCATACAAGGGCTAGAACAGCGCTTCTCAAGCATGGCCATTTGAAGATGTGTGAACATCAACTCCCAGAATTGGAGATGTATGGACTTCAACTCCCAGAAATGCTGGCTGGGGAATTCTGGGAGTTGAAGTCCATACATCTTCCAATTGCAAAGGTTGAGAAATGCTGAGCAGGAGATGACTCCTCTGGAGTCTTGTGGTCGGAAAAGGGCCAAGTCTGCATTGTTGAACCCAAGCAATCATTTCACTTTCTTCCACAGGACAAGGGGTGGCAGGAGAGAACGAGACCATGGGGGTAAGTCACCCACTCCCTTAACATGCATGGCTGACCCAGACACAATTCTGAGTCTCGATGATACGAACAGAATGGGGCTGAGTAGTTATCAACTGGCTTTTAAATGGATGTGGAGAAGAAAGCATTTCCACATCAGATGACTGCTACTAGAGATAACTGAGAGACTGGCGATCCCTTCCTTAACCATCTCTTTGAGGGAGGTTCTACCCCATCTCTCAAGACGAGTCTGGTAGCCTCTTGTCAGAGCTGCAGTTCATGCTTTTTTTTTCTTAATAGAATGGGATAGTCTGAACAGAGGCTTCCTAACTTGTTTTTATTTGGGGTTAACATAACCCTTCTCATTCAATGCTCCATCTTTGCAAGTCCTTTTGATTTTGACTGACTGACTGAATGAATGAGGAAGGAAGGAAAGAGAGGCAGGAAGGAAAGGAGGGAGGGATGTGAGGGAGAAAGAGAGAAGAGAAAGGAAGGGATAAGAAGGAGGGAGGAAGAGATGGAGGAGGGAGGGAGGGAGGGAGGGAAGAAGGAAGGAAAGAAATAAATTAGACCCTCTCAGCTTCCATTGTTGCTGCTGAAGAAACAGCTGACACACAACTGCATTGTGTGCTGCAGCAACATGAAAGTGACCTAACTGACCCAGAGAGGAGATGGCTGGTCAGATTCTGTGGTGGGAACAAAGCCACTGCACATTATCAGGGGAATGTGACCTTTTGGAGTAAAGACCAACTGGGGGTGGGAACAAAAAGTTTGGACAAAAGCAGGGTAGGTTCTAATTTTTTTTACTACCAGTTCTGTGGACGTGGCTTATTTTGTGGGCATGGCTTCATGGTCATGTGACTGGGCTGGCGTGGCTTCATGGTCATGTGACTGGATGGGTGGGGCTAGATGGTCACGATCCTAGTTCCCCCTACGAGGATTCCTGCATCCGGACCTTTTGCAATCCCCCAAAGGATTAAAGGATTAAAGGAAACCAGATTCCATTCAGCTCTGAACCCTTAAGGCCAGGGGTGGTCATGTGGCTGGATGGGTGTGGCTGGGTGGGCGTGGCCAATTTAGCAGTCCATTTTGCCAATTTAGCAGTCCATTAAATAATACACCCAAATTAAACTTTAATTTGTTTTCCTCTTAGGGATGTTTTATTTGCTTTTGTTTGACTTTTCTTTTTACTGGATCATTTTTTAAGTTGTTTACGAGTCTAGTGGTCCACTTCAGAAAACTCAGTTTTGCAGCAATTCTTCTCAGCTTACAATCTCAGTTTACAGCTTCTCAGGTTACAATCAACATCTCTCTCTCTCTCTCTCTCTCTCTCTCTCCCTCCCCCTCCCTCCCTCCCTCCCTCCCCCCCCCTCTCTCTCCCTCTCTCTCTCTCTCTTAGAAGAGCAAACGGGGGTGGGTGGAGAAGAGAAACCTTGCTGAATTCCATTCCATTCTCTCTCTCTCTCCCTCCCCCCTCTCTCTCAAGAAAAGTATCCAAGAAGTGCGAGGGGGGGGAGAAACCTTGTTGAATTCCATTCCATTCCATTCCATTCTCTTTCTCATCTCATTTCTCTGTCAGGAAAGAAAAGTATTCTAGAAATGCAAAGAGGAGCGGGGTGGGGGGGAGAGAAACCTTGCTGAATTCCATTCCATCTGCTTTTGGAATCTCACTGGCCGGAGCTTCCTCCGCACGTGCTGAATGCATGCAACAGGCTCGGGCAAGGGCTCCGCACATATGGCAGGCAGAATTGGACCGGGCAGAGATCGCTTGGAGTGGATGTGGCGAGGAAGCCCCAAGATGGGGGCTCAGCAGCGCTCTCTAGTGGCGGAGACGTCAGGAGCAGGTAGCTGAACGGGAGAAGGACGGGCAGCCAGGGGGGGGGGGGAGAAGGCGGTGGCTGTTGCTGCGCCCACTCCCTAGCTTGCTCACATCTTGCAAGCCCATTTTGACAACAGGCACACAAGTTCAGAACGGAGATGTGGTGGTGGTGGGGGCTGCAAGGCAGAAGGCTGCCTTCAGTCCAGGGAAGGGACTGCAGCCTCAGGGTTCCGTCTGAAGGAGCTGCGGCACTCGGACAGCGCCCCGAAGGGTTGAGGTTGCTTCAGGAGGGGACAGTCGGGCAGAGTTCCCCACCTTCCCTGGGCACCTGCAGAAGTTTTTCTTTACTGTGCAAGGGCCAGGAGTTGCTCCAAGGCTGCAGGTTCCGAGGCTGCAGGCGCCCGGGGAGGGGGGAACGCTGCCCCACTGCCCCCTCCCGAAGCAAGTTTTCAAGCTCGGCTGGAGAGACTTTTTCTAAAAGATAACCTCCAAAAAGCCACAAGATCCGGAGCTGCCAGTCTCCGGTAAGATGCACGTCTTGCGACCCTCCCACCCCATGCCCTGCCCCACCTGCCACCCCCAAATTGCGCCCCACTGTGAGACGCACATCTTACCAGAGACTGGCACCGACCGAACCGGTTCCATGACATCATTGTGACGTCACCAGCGGGTTGATACCAGTTTGGGTGAACCGGACTGAACCAGGAGGAACCCACTTCTGCCCAAAAGCCTGCATTGATGGTTTGGCTCAACTCTGGATTGGCCATTAAGCAAAATAAAGACAGGCTTAGGGGCTGAAGGAAGTTTCAAGCCCTTCATCTTTAACTGCCTTGCTTGCTTTTAGTCCATTTATTTTTCTTGTAATTGTCCTTATCTGCCCTGTTCTACTTCAATCTGTATTGATGAAAAAATAGGTTTTCTTTGGCATGGAGACCCAAAGGTGTTTTTTTTCCAAAAGACAAACGGACTTTCTTTTTTTTTCTTTTTAAATAGTTTTTTATTGAATAAACAATTAAAAACATTGGACATAGTGCGACTTTTCTGGTTCAAACATTTCTATAAAGTTTTACCTAATGACAAATACCATTCATACCCGATATTTAAATATGTACAATCTATTTGTAGTTTCAAACACATATATCCCTTCATATGTAAGAGTTACTTTCAATACAAATACAATTCCTACATATCACACAATACTATAATAATATTATAGTATTATAATACTATAATATTCTCAACTTGTCAATGTTTCTCTGTCCCAACATTTCCTCCTCACTTCTAACCACTAATACATTTTATTCCAGATTTTGTAGTATTCTGTCTCACCCTTGTCTTTGAGTTCTAAAGTCAGCCTGTCCATTTCTGCACAAATCAATATCTTCTTTATTATCTCTTCTTCAGGGGGAATCTCTTTGCTTTTCCAATTTTGCGCGAAGACCAATCTTGCTGCCGTTAGTATATGCAACATTAAATATATTATTCCTTTGCTATATTTATATTTTGTAATTCCTAATAGGAATAGTTCTGACTTTAAATCTATGCTTTGGTTTAGCATCTCTTCCAGCTACCTTCTTATCTGATGCCAAAAATCTCTAGTTTTCGGACACCCCCACCACATGTGGTAGAAAGTTCCTGGTGTTGCCTTGCATTTCCAGCACAACGGTGATAGTTTTTTGTTCATTTTAGCTAATCTTGTGGGTGGAAGACGCCACCTTTAAAACATCTTGTATAAATTTTCTTTATTCGTAGTGGCTAAGGTTAACTTTCTATTCCTCTCCCATAAGTCCTGCCATTTATCTAATTCGATACTATAGCCAAAAATTTTGCCCCTGGCTAGCATGGTTTCTTTTACTTGTTCTTCCGCCATTGTGTATTCCAGTAGGTATTGATATATTTTTTTATCACTTTCTCATCTGTTCCTAATAAAATTTTGTCTAATTCCACAAATTCTTTCTTTATGCCCCATTCTTTTTTATCTTTCATGTATTGAGACTGAACTTGTAGGTATGCACACCATTCCAGTTCTATTCCTCATGCAATTCTTTCCTAGATTTTAATTCCCCTCTTTTGTTTAGTATGTCCTTGTATGTAGCTACTTTCCCTAGGTTAATGAAGTTTGGATGTGTGAACATCTCCAGTGTTGATAACCAGTTCGGGATTTCCATGTAATTTTGGTGTTTGACTTTTACCCAAACGGACTTTCTTGGTGTTTTCTTTGAAAACATTTCATTTCTCCTCCGAGAAGCTTCTTCGGTTTGTTTTCAAAGAAAACACCAAGAAAGTCCAGTTGCCTTTTGAAAAAAGCAACTTTGGGTCACAGTGGTGGGATTCCATTTTTTTACTAGCGTTTCTGTGGGCATGGCTTGGTGGGTCATGTGACTGAGTGGGTGTGGCCAACTAGATGTCATTCACGGCAAGGTGGGGAGGCACCTTGCTGTGAGTGACATCAAGTCAGCCACGCCCACTCAGTCACATGACCGATGCTGCAGAGACAGAGCAATTTTCTACGCACCTCCCTCCCGCCGCCGCCCTTGGGCTGACAAAATAAAAGCCCATCTAAAGATTGCAACTGCCTGCCAAGCCTGCCTGCCGAATGCTGGCAAAAGGAGCTAGGAGGGAAAAAAAAAGAAGGGCCGATGGAAACGCCCTATTTTCCGCCTCCATTGGGCTGTCTGCGCTGCACTGGGGAGGGGGGGGGGAAGCAAAAAGCCTACTCGGCTACTCACCAGCACGACGGCGAATCTCTCTTCCAGCTCGCTGGTTCAGGCATTGGGAGCTTGAGGAGTACATTTGTTTGCCCTGAAGTCCATCAGCTGCTCTTCGAAGCCCGGCTCTGGCTGTGCCAAACATCGGCCAATTTTCTTCCAGCGCTTGTTCAGGGAATCCCAGGAGCAGCAGCATATTGCATGCTTTTCACTCCAAGCAGCCCAGACTGGAAAAAGCATGGCTTGGGTGGAGGAATGGTCCTCCTTAACAAGCTCCAAACTGTTGCTGCTGCTTGCAAGCCCAGCTCTGGCTGCAGGTATGCAATTGTGAGGGCAGGCTTTTCCAAGGCCGGTCATAGAGGGAAACAGAGATGAGTGCGCCGGAGTACCGGACTTCCAGCGCTCATGCAGGGAACCCAGGCTTGCAGCAACAGTTTGGAGCTTGTTAAGAAGGACTGCTCCTCAACAGCAAGCATGCACACATCTCATGGCGCTGGGACCTTCTGCGAGGAGACGGCGCGTGGGCGAGTCCCTCCAGTGCTGTGAGATGTGTGTGTGTTTGCTCTGTGTGTATGTTTGAGGTCAAGAAGGAGGAGATGGCTGAACTTTTCTAACTCCCTTCGCAGCAAAGCAGCTCGGAAGGCAGCTGCCATAGCCTGTCTCTTTATGATCCCCCCTCCACCACCCAGCTTCATCTTACAGAGCGACCGGGAGGGACCGGGAGAGTTGAGCCCTTTTCCTTTGCCAGTGGCAGCACCGCTTGGCTGCCTTTGCACAGGGCCGGATCAGATGGCGTGCAGCATCGAAGTACCTTAAAGGGACAGGCTGTGGTGGCTGCCTTCCGAGCAGCTTCACTGAGAAGGGAGGCACAAAATTTTGGCCAAGTCATCTCCTTCTTCTCGGCCTCAAACATGCACACACCCCATGGCACCGGGACCTTCTGCCAGGAGACGGCACGTGGGCGAGTCCCTCTGGTGCCTTGAGATGTGTGCGTGTTTGCTCTGTGTGTACGTTTGAGGCCAAGAAGGAGGAGACGACTTGGTCGAACTTTTCTGCTTCCCTTCGCAGTGAAGCTGCTCGGAAGGCAGCCACCACAGCCTATCCCTTTAAGCACAGCAAAATTTACTTTCTCAACCGTGAGTTGCCACTTTGGGTCCTGTAAGTCCCATCCGGAAAGCACTGCGGCAGAGAGAAACAGCATTCAATCTGGCTGCTTCTCTCTGCCGCAGAGCTTTCCGAATGGGACTTACAGGACCCAAAGCTAAATTTTGCTGTGCTGTGAAACATGCTCTCGCTCTCCCAGCAAGAGCAGCAGTGGAGATAAGCAGCTGCTGACCCGGAGAGCACATGGAGCATCTCCGCGAGCGACCGAGGCTCGGCAAGGGACGGAAGAAGTGGCTGCAAGATCTCCCCTGCAGGTAAGAAGAACCGTCTGGTCCATTCCCAAACCGCTTTGGCGCTCCTGCACCCCCCCACACACACAGCCCTTCGGCCTAGTGTGGCAGGCTAAATTACTTCGGCCCAGGGGGCCGCCTTTGAGGCCAGGGGGGGCATGCAGGCAGAGGCTCAGGGCAAGGCTGGAGCGGGGGAATGGCACATTCCCCAACCGGCAGAGGCAAATGGCGAAGCAAGCCAGGCAAGCTCCGGGGACGGGGGGGCAGCCAGCTAGGCCGCAGCGCCGCGTGGGATGGAGCCGCGGTGGCGAATCAAGCCAGGCAAGCTGGAGGCCAGGGATGGGGATGGGGGCAGCTAGCTAGGCCGCAACTCGCAGACTTACTTACCCAGGCAGGGAGATCAGGGCCGCTCAGTTGGGCCGCAGGCACCGTGTGGGAAGGCAGGCAAGCCGCAGAGACTGTGGTCAATGCAAGCGAGGAGCCACACAGTGTGCTATGCTGGGGAGGCGAGATGAGGAGTGACTGAGCGGGCAGGTGGGGGGGGGAGCCAGAATTTTTACTTTTGGCCAGTTCACCTGAACTGGCCGAAACCGGCTGAATCCCACCACTGCTTTGGGACAACCATGACCTGGATGATGGAGAATCTCCAGAGACATTTGGCAGGGGGAGGGGGTAAAGTTTAAAAGTCTGAGCATTCGTGTCTTATCAGTTCACCAATGGAAGAGCCGAGGGCTGTGCTTGGCATTAAAATTGCCCTTAATATCAGCCTAGTTTGGATATCTATACAGCTAATCCTCAACTTACAACAGTTCATTTAGTGATAATTTAAAATCACAATGGCACTGAAAAGAGTGACGTATGACTGTTTTTCACACTTATGACCATTGCAGCATCCCCATGGTCACGTGACCATTCAGATGCTTTGCATCTGGTCCAGATTTATGACAGTTGCAGTATCCCGTGGTCACGTGATCCCCTTGTAGAAAGTTAGCACACTCCCCTCTCCTAGATGAATGAAATATTTTGGGAAATATTAAAAAAGGCAGAATATTATATTTCCCTAAAGGAGAAACATGTTCTTGGAAAGCAGCCCCCATCTTTCTTCAATAGCCCCAGCAGGACTGGACCAGCCTATCTACAAGACAAAAGACCTTCAGCTCCAGGGTGATGGGGGTAAGACATGACCCCTCAGGAAATAATAGCATGTCTACCATCTAGCAGCAGAGCTCACCACATGGCACAACAAGCCCCTTCATTGCATTACCCAGCAAGCTTCAACCAAGCCTGGGACTCAGACAGCCTACCAAGTTAGCAGTGACCCCTACAACAACCAATAGAATACATGTTCTTGCACAGGAACAGGAAGCTCAAGGGCAAGGCCCAAGAGATGGTATAAATAACCCTCACTCTCCACTCCATGTGGTCAGCTACCCAGGACCTCAAACCCATGTGGTCCTGTTCATCAATAAACCATCTTTCCAATCAGCCTCCTTGTTTCCCATTTCTTCCTCCCCATTTGGAACTGAACCAGATGGAGATTTCTTCGAACACCTTTTGCGACCTTCTGACAAGCAAAGTCAGTGGGGATGCCGGATTCACTTAACAACAGTGTCATTCACTGAACAACTGCAGTGATTCACTTAACCACTGTGGCAGGAAATGTTGTAAAATGGGGCAAAATGCACTTAAAATAAGTCTCACTTAGCAACAGAAATGTTGGGCTCAATTGTGGCTGTAAGCTGAGGACTTCCTGTGGATTGCTCGTCAACGCTCAAGAGGAAAACGGCTGATTTTCCAAAATCACCCCAAGGATCAACTCCCAAGGAGATTGCAGAGTCCTAAGCCCCCGTTTCGGTGCTCTCCGAGGCACTAATCCCATTGACTATGTGACCCAGCCAGATGTTATCTTCCTGCTGATCGGATTCTCAGTGGATCACAGAGCCTGCGTCATCTTAAGTAACATAGGGGGTGGGTGGGAATTGGCATGGATGGATGAAAAAGAAGAAAGGTAATGATGCTTTGGCTTTGACCAGAGACAAAGAAGAAGAAGAAGAGCAAAAACTGCCCGGTATGAATTTCAGATCAGTTCGGAGGTTGATTGTTTAGCAAGGTAATCCATCTGATGCTGTTAAAAACATGGATTTAATGACTCTGAGTTGAAAGCGGCTTGGCTAAGCTCCTTCTTGCCGGCTATGGGAAAGCTTTTTCCTGCCACCTAGTGTCCACCTGGTGCACAGCCCCTGAAATATTATTAAATATTAAAAGCAAAATTCCCACAGGCAGCGTACTGTACAGCGTACAGCTTACTGTACAGCGTACAGCGTACTGTAAGAACAAGTGATGCTTGCAGTGTAACATAGCTGTAGAGTTACCCAAGGCTTGTTCTGTGGGCTCCCAAATTAAATACATGAAATTAACACCATAGAATGAGGCTGAATTACAGCTCTCCCATTCACACAACATGCTAACCCATGTAAAGAATAATCAAATACTGTATTTAAAAAGAGGGCCTTTTAACTTCCTATTATAAGCTGTTTGTGGATCAAGAGTAGAGGCTTATCTGAGACTTAGTATCAAATGGTCTTTTCTGAGACTTCAATTAGGAAAAAGTTAAATTTGGTGGTTTATTAGTAGTTGGATTATTTAGGGATTTGTTTTATTTTATTCCTCTTCCACATATAGCCTAGAGCAGTGATGGCGAACCTTTTTTTGCACATACCCATAATGCAATGCCCTCCCCCCCACGCATGCGCGCACAACCCCCATGCACTGACCCCCGCGCATGCACGCAGGGCTCACTGAAGTCTCCAGACTTACGTTAGGCCCATTGGGGTGTTTTTAACTCTCCCCAGGCTTCAGGAAAGCCTCCGGAGCCTGTGGATGGCAAAAAACGGACCCAACTTCCGGTAGGCCCGTTGGGTCTGTTTTTCGCCATCCACAGGCTCCGGAGGCTTTCCTGAAGCCTGGGGAAGGTGAAAACGACCTCCCTCCACCCTCCGGAAGGCCGAAAATCAGCTAGTCAGCACTGGAGCTGACATTTCACCTTGCGTCAGGGGTGAAATGCTCCCGGTTCGGGCAGGCCAGTCGGTCGTCGTAGAGCCGATAGAGATCGCAGCGCGAGGCTTCCCCCACCTGCTTCCCCCACCCGCCTGGACACCGCCATTTGGGTTATTTTACCCTCTGTGCATGCACATAATGCTTTGCGCATGTGCAGAGGGTAAAAGAACCCAAATGGTGGCGTCCAGGCGGGTGGGGGAAGCGGGCAGGGGAAGCCTCGCACTGCGATCTCTATCGGCTCTACGACGACTGACTGGCCCATCCGAACTGGGAGCATTTCACCCCTGACGCAAGGCCTTGCGTGCCCTAAGAAATGGCTCCATGTGCCACCTGTGGTACACGTGCCATAGGTTTGCCATCACGGGCCTAGAGCCCTTGGATTTCCTGGTGGGGTCCTATCCAAATGCCAACCTAGTCCGATCCTACTTGGATTTTTATGAAGTCAAGTCTTTCTCCTAGGCTAGGGAACTCTGCGATTTGAAGTCCATGCATCTTAAAATTGCCAAAGTTCAGAAATACTGCTCTATTACAATGCAGGGAGATCAAGTGTCACACAATTTTGCTACACTTTGGGTTAAAAGATTTTAATTGGAAAAAAATGGCTTCACTCCCATTCTCCCAGGGAGAATCTGACTTCTCCTTTCTTTTATATCCAGACCCTTCCCAACAATTCACCACCACAGGCCTCTCCTGAAAACTGACTTTATTTGTATAACTAATTGTATTAACTTTGTTTAAAAAGCAGCCAGCAGAGGGAACTGTCCCATTCATCTGTAGCTTATTTCTATTCTCCATGATTTGAGAGATTCTTCTTGTAATATGTTGTTCTTCCTCCCCCCCAGGAATTCAAGTTGGAATATTGTTGATAAAGCAAAAAGCTGAGGTTACAAAAAGAAAGTTCATGAAGCTGTGGCATTAAATGTAAAACTAGACACTGACTTTTAAAAGCCGCCTGGGATTCTGGATTCAAATCACACACATATGCAATGAAGAGAGAGTGAATTTACATGGAAAGGTGCTCCAGGCACAGATCCACTTCAGGTTAAACAATATGCCTAGACACAAAACAATAGGACAGTTGTAGGGTTGTCCTGTGGCTGCAGCATCTGATGGCTCTTTTAAGCTTCATTGGCTTGCAAGCGAACATCTATTCAGTAATTAAAAGGAATCCCGTTCATTGCTTTGGAAGGGCTTGGATGGCTTTAATTTAAATTTATTTTCTGATTGTAATGAGAGGGAAGGCCTGCAAGGAGAAAGTGGTTTTGCAAAAAGACAAGCAATGCAGCACTCCCAGAACCATCAGGGAAAGCAGGCCATTAGCATTTCCTGCCTGGATAAAAGTTCTCGCTGTTGTATTGAGGCATCGAAGTTGAAATCAAATTAAATATCTTTTATTAGAGCGTTTGACCAGCCTTTACAATTTAATAATTATAACAATGATGATATGATAATAGGGTTGTAAAAACTGAGTTTTTTTAAAACAATTATAATAAATATTATTTTATAATAATAAAATAGGGAGGGGAAATAAGTAACAAGATAATAAAACAGGAGGACCAAAGTTAAAGCTGCTTTTGGTAATGCTAAATGCTAAATCTTGGGTGGGGGGGGAGACATAATATTTCCTGGTGGTCTCCCATCCAAGCCCTATCCGCCTCCAACCCGTTTAGCTTTCTAAGATCAGCCAAAAGCCGCCCCTTGAGAGCCCCCTCCAACCCCTCTCCCCGTGGAAGTGGCCGCTCCCCAATCATGGGGGGCCCCTGAAAGCCCCCCCCCCCCAGCCAGCAACTCCCGTTTCTGCTAAGCAGGAGAGACACCTCCCCCTCAACTCCTGGCTCGGCTTTACCGGGCGCCACTGCGCATGTCTCCCAGAAGCGTCGCGAGATCACCGCGCGGCCTCCGCCGGGAATTCTCGCGAGGCTGGGCGGCGGGAGCGGGGAGGCCTCTTTCCCTTTCCTGGAGCCTCGGAGGGTCGCAGCTCTGATCGCCGCCCGACGGGTGAGTGGGCCCCGGCCTCACTCCCGCTTCTCCTCCCGCTAAGCCTGGGACGCGCGTGTCCCCGTTATATAACTGCACGTGGGAAGGGCCGACAAGTGTCACCACCGCAGCTTGGCGGTCTCTCCTCCTTTTCTCTGGAAAGGCCTCAGGTGTGTGTATGTGGGGGGGGGGAGTGGGGGGGACCCCTGCGCCTTCGCAGACCCCTCCTTTGGGGCAATAGTCAATTAAACCCCAGAAAAAATGGGGTCTGAAAAGGCGGGTTGGGGCAGGACTCGGGTTGCCCCCATCTATCCCGACGTGCAAGTTGCAATTCCTCCTTTCCAGGGGAGCAGAATAGAATTAGGAATATAGAATTAGGAGTATAGAATTAGGGATATATAATATAGAATTAGGAATAGAAATATAGAATAGGAATAGAATATAGGAATATAGAATTAGGAATAGAAATATAGAATAGAATATAGGAATATAGGAATATAGAATTAGGAATAGGAATAGAATATAGAATAGAAATAGAGAATAGGAATAGAGAATAGAGAATTAGGAATAGAATATAGAATAGGAATAGAACATAGGAATATAGAATTAGGAATAGAAATATAGAATAGAATATAGGAATATAGAATTAGGAATAGGAATAGAATATAGAATAGGAATAGAGAATATAGAATTAGGAATAGAATATAGAATATTGGAATATAGAATTAGGAATAGGAATAGAATATAGAATAGGAATAGAGAATAGAGAATTAGGAATAGAATATAGAATAGAATATAGGAATATAGAATTAGGAATAGGAATAGAATATAGAATGGGAATAGAATATTGGAATATAGAATTAGGAATAGGAATAGAATATAGAATGGGAATAGAATATTGGAATATAGAATTAGGAATAGGAATAGAATATAGAATAGGAATAGAGAATAGAGAATATAGAATTAGGAATAGAATATAGAATAGGAATAGAATATTGGAATATAGAATTAGGAATAGGAATAGAATATAGAATGGGAATAGAATATTGGAATATAGAATTAGGAATAGGAATAGAATATAGAATAGGAATAGAGAATAGAGAATTAGGAATAGAATAGAGAATAGGAATAGAATATAGGAATATAGAATTAGGAATAGAAATATAGAATAGAATATAGGAATATAGAATTAGGAATAGAAATAGAGAATAGGAATAGAGAATAAGGAATAGAATATAGAATAGGAATAGAATATAGGAATATAGAATTAGGAATAGAAATAGAATAGAATATAGGAATAGAGAATTAGGAATAGGAATAGAATAGGAATATAGAATATAGAATATAGAATTAGGAATAGAATATAGAATAGGAATAGAATATTGGAATATAGAATTAGGAATAGGAATAGAATATAGAATAGGAATAGAATATAGGAATATAGAATTAGGAATAAAATATAGAATAGAATAGAAAATATAGAATAATACAATATAGAATGGAATAGAAAATAGAATAGAATAACTTTATTGTCACTTTAAATGTACATTAATTGGCATACATTAAAATGAAATTTCATTGCATGGAGCTCTCAAAGAGTCATCACCTTCAATATACACTACATAATCATGACAGAATAAATAAATGAATACAAAATTATGCATATACCCGCCCCGGATATATTCTATGACACTTTATTGTCACTTTAAATGTACATTTAAACAACACAGTCTAGTTTGGATGTATACATGTATACAGGCAGTTCTGGGTTGGAAAAGGTCATTTTCTTTATGCATGTAGTTAATTTTTTTTGTCCCGCCTTTATTGCTCTTTAATGCACTTTGCTCTTTCTGGGGTCAGCCCAGGTTGGGGTTGCATCCATGCCAAGAAAGAAGGTGGAAAAAGAAGAAGCTAAAATTGGCTTTTTTGGAGGGGGTGGGGGAATCCCCATTGTAGGGCCAGTTCAGCCTGGGCTTTGCAGTTGCAGAGCAGAATGCAGCAACTCAGCCTTCTTTTTCTGGCTTGCAAGTCCTGAAACTAACCTGGGTTATCTGCATGTGGAAATGTGGCTTTCCTCCCACACCTTTTGGACCTGGGCTTTCTGAATCAATCCCTTGCCTCTTTCACCAAGTGCTGTGAAGTTCGCTTACGCCTAAAGAGCTTGGAAGCTTTGCATTGATTCATATCAATTTCAAGAAAGGAAATAATCATTTTTGTGAACAGATTTTATTCTCTCATTTTCCAGGAACCAGGGTTTATTTATTTATTTATTTTTGTCAAGTACATGTTGGTAATATACATAGATATAACATTGTTTATATATAATGTTTATATAATATATAATATTATATAACATTGTTTATATATAATGTTTATATAGACCAATGTATATATGGTGTGGGGAAGTGGTTCTCAACCTGGGGGTCGCGACCCCTTTGGGGGTCGAACAACCCTTTCACAGGAGTCGGGAGACTTCGCCCAGACGCCGCCATTTGGGTTCTTTTACCCTCTGCGCATGCACAGAATGCTTTGCGCATGCGCAGAGGGTAAAAGAACCCGAATGGCGGCGGCAAGGCAGGGGGCGCGGGAGCGGCGGCGGGGTGGGTCGCGGGGGGATTGCGGGGGCGCGGCACCGGTCGCGGCATTAGGAAGGTTGAGAACCACTGGTAGGGTCTCCTGCTTGTTCAGGGAGTTGGACTAGAAGACCTCAAAGGTTAAGGTAGAATAACAACTCTGCTATTATGTTATTTTCAGGGTGTGAGCCTCTTAGAACTAGAAGAGAAGGCTACATATGTTTCTCTGTTTGAATTTATTTTGATAATAAATAATAGACATGACTGTGCAAAACTTCAGCCTTCTCTTGGGCTGCAAAGGCAAACAGTGTAATTCAACACATAATTGGTGTGAAATATTTACAGAGACTTGTTTTGGAGAATAACCTTCAGTTTTATGGGTCATTCTGGAGACTTTAGTTACAGCTTTTATTTATTCACTTGGTATTTTTCTCCCTTGTGTGCAGGATTAAAAGGGGTCAAAAATAGAATGAGTCTGTTTTGACTTTGGCCTCTGAATTAGCTTAGCAGTCATAAAGTCAGCCACTTGATGGTCCTGTAAGAACATAATTGTGTGTTTATGTGGTCAAGGTGCTTTCTGGACTTTATTTGTTTTGAAGGTGGTGTGAGATTTGCTGTTTCTTCTTTCTTTCTTTTTTTAAGTTGAAGAGCCACAAAGAGGATTATGCTTCAGGCAAGATAGCATGATGATGTTATGACTCCCATTTTCCATCTTGGCTTGGTTTCCTCCTAATGTTCCCTCCTCCTTAATTGCTTTCCCAGTAATCGACCTTTCCACTTTTCATTAGTATGGAAATTCTGCTCCTTCTACTGTTTTGTTAGTGGAGTACTCAATTTGCACATTTCTCCTTAGTGAATACAAGCAGTCACATTAAATCTCAAAAGAACAGTAGGTAAGCTAGGATCCTGGATTCCTGAAAATCTGTTTCCTTGTTGAGGTGAGAAATGACAGACCTAGATTGCAAGAAGGTTTGAAAAACAGTTGAAAAACCAATCTCCCCCGCCCCATTTCCCCTCTCCTTTTTCCTTTCAAGCAAAAAGTGATTGTACCACAGGCAGGCTTGTAAAATATTAAGTTTTGCTTACTATGCTTCCAGGTTCAAGGCCCATTCCTAATTAGCCACACTGCTAATGGGATTAACCAGTTTTGTATGTCGCTGTAATTACCTGGCAGGATCACAGAGCTAAATATGAAAAGTTGCACAGGAATAAGTGTTTAAATTTACAAGAATGTGATGGAAATTTAGGTTTGCTAAATTGCAAATATGTAATGGTACACTTTTGTATGATGGCCAGTTCCTTCTTTTAAAGCAATTTTGTGCTTTGATGAAAAAGGGAGGCGTAGCTGCATCAGTATGTCAGGTTCTCAGAGGTAACACTGATGAATCAGAAAAGTGCTGCTGGAACAAAGGTGGTGCTTTTTTGGAAACTATTTTAAAATGGTGGATTTTCAGCAGCAAAAACGCAGTCTTGCAAAAGCTGAAGTTCCTCTTCTGTAGGCTATTATGAGCCACAAACACAGTTCTTGTGGAGGGGAAAGAGAGGCAAAGAGGCCTTTTAAAAATATGTTTTTGTTCCCTTATCTCTGACGTTTCAGGCTTCAGATATGAGATTTAAAGAAGAAGCTGGAAATTTGCTGACGTTAAAATAATTTGAGGTGTCATTTTGCTACCTGCATGACAACTACAAGCGTTCCTTATAGGGTTTTTGGTTGCCCATTTTATTAGTGAGCTGACTAATCTGACATCTCATCATCCTCATTTAGTCCAGTGGTCAAATTCCAAATATAATTGACAGGCATCAATTATATATTAAATGACTCTTGGGAACAATCAATTTTACACTTATACAGATTACAGAAAGTCTTTTATGTTTACCTATGTGCCAAGAGTAAATGCCAAGGGTGATACACACACAAGATAGAGGCCAAAATTTCTGTTGCTAAGCGAGACTGTTGTTCAATGAGTTTTGCCCCATTTTTCGATCTTTCTTGCCACATTTGTTAAGTGAATCATGGCAGTTGTTCAGTTAGTGACACAGTTGTTAAGTGAAACTGGCTTCCCCATTGACTTTGCTTGTCAGAAGGTCGCAAAAGAGGATCATGTGACCCTAGGACACTGCGACCGTCATAAATAAGAGTCAGTTGCCAAGTGTCTGAATTTTGATCACATGACCATGGGGATGCTGGAACGGTCATAAGTCTGAAAAATGGTTGTGAGTCATTTTTTCCAGTGCCGTTGTAACTTCGAACGGTTACTAAATGAACTGTTGTAAGTTGAGGTACCTTATATGTCTAGTAGTGTTGAAAAGGTAGCAGGCCTCTTATTTGCGTAGGTATAAATCTGTGACTGAGATGAAATTTAGTGGAAACAAGCAAGAGGAAGTGAAGGAAATTAGAAATTTCTAAAATTAATGCATACCATTTTCGAGAAAGCAGCTGCGAACAAGATTTTCCTGCTGAAAAATAGAAGCAGTAAATATGCACCCGCTCCTCCCTTGGTTTGCTGCCTGTGAATAGATACACCACTTATTGAATGAATGAGGTTTCCTTAAGAAAAGGAATTAAATGGCTGGATTTAAGACAGGCCATTTCAGCAGACCACAGCATTTTACAGGGCACATAACTGTTTACCAAGTGAATATGGAACAAGCATTTTGTGCCTTTCTGTTTTTGGATTAAGCAAAAGATATTGTGCAATGAAGCCCAGGGGGGATGAATTGCAGTGGCTTGTGGTTTTGAGATGGGGCCTGGGCTGGCCTCTGCAGGCCAAACAAACAGCCGGAATGAGCCCTATGAACATCTGGAGGAAGTAAGGAAAATTGCCAGGCCAGCATCTTCACAACAATCCTGTTAGGCTTGGGAAGTTTGGGAGACGGCCTCAGTAAACAACAACAACAACAACTCCATAAATGTTCCAAGTTTGAGCTGCAAATCCCAGTATTTTGTAAGTTTTTTAAAATTACTTGCAATTTTGTTAATGTTTAAATTAATTATTAACTAATTTAATCTAATTAAACATTGTTTTAAAAAAATACAAATACTGGGATTTGCAGATCAATCTTGAGTTCTTATGAAGAAAAGAAAAAGAAATCTGGTTTTACACCAGCTGGATACCTGGAGCAATAACTAAAGGACTCCCTTAATTGGAAATGTTGAATTTATTAGACCTGATTACACCAATTTTACACACAAAAAAGTCTTGTTTGGAACTTTCTATATCCTTAGACGCTATCTTAAGAATTCTTAGGTCCTTAGGATTTTAATTATTACGTTTTTGCCAGTCTTAGGCTGTGAATCTAATTGCAGATTACTCAATAATAATAACAGAACCAGGGTGGATAAAAATTGATTTTTTTTTTAAAAAAATGGATTTTTAAAATTTAAATTGGATTTTTTAACCACATTTATTTTAATTACCGTATTTTTCGGAGTATAAGACGCACCGGAGTATAAGACGCACCTTAGTTTTTGGGGAGGAAAATAGGGGGAAAAAATCTGCCTACCAGGTATTCATCTGGCTAGCGTCCTTAGTCTGGTCAGCTTCAGCACATTATTTTATCCCCTGGTTAGGACTTAAAAAAACCTTCTTCTGAGAGAATAACAATGAAAGAGCATGCAAGCCAGTAAGAGCTGGGAAGATCGTTAGCACCTGGTTAGGGCTAGAAAAAAACTTATTTGCAGCAAGTAGAGCAATGAAAAAAACCTTGCAAAGACTTAGGGCTGGGAAAACATTCTTTGGAGAGAGTAACAATGAAAAAGCCTGCAAGGTAAGAGCTGGGAAGATTGTTAGCACCTAGTTAGGGCTGGAAAAAAAGCTTCGAAAAAGCTACATTCAGTGTATAAGACGCACCCAAATTTTCAGCCACTTTTAGGGCTTCTTATACTTATACACCTTCTTATAAAGGTGCGTCTTATACTCCGAAAAATACGGTAAAAAGCTTTTGGAGTAAAAATCTATCAATATAGTTTTCTATTTAAGATACATTAATTTAGTTTATTGAGCATGAAATGGAGCTTAGTTATGTAGCATGAGGCTGTATATTCTGCAATATTTACATTTTTGGTAAACCCATTCAATAAATCCAAGCTCTGCAAGCTGTGATAACATGCAGTGCATTGATGCATTCACCCAATTTCACAGTAGCCATGAGATAAATCAAAATGAAGTTCAGGATTTGTGTCCTTTATCACATTGTTTTGCAAATCTATGTACACTACAAAGTGTATGATTGTTTGAAGAGAAATGCATCTGTACTACCAGGCTCTAAGTGTGAGGAGGAAGAGCAAGTAGTAAAAATGAAAGTGAAACCTTCTAAGCAGCTTATAAATACTGTATAATATTAAAGAGCACCTGTCATTTCAGATCCATCATGGCAGCACCTATTAGTGGGCAACCACTCAGCTGCCACCTGCCACGTCCCTCACCTTGTGGTGTCACTGCCGCATCACCAGCCGTCCCACTAAAGCAGTGGTTCCCAAACTTTTTCCGTCCACCGCCCCCTTGGTGCTACAAACTCATTCTCACCGCCCCCCACCCCACCCCTCAGGTGGGCGTGGCTTAGTGGTCAGGTGACCGGGTGGGCGTGGCCAACTTGTAAAATGTGGTGAAACTCACTTAACAACGCTCTTAGCAACCAAAATGTTAGGCTCAATTGTGATCATAATTCTTTCTTTTTCTTTCTTTCTTTCTTTCTTTCTTTCTTTCTTTCTTTCTTTCTTTCTTTCTTTCTTTCTTTCTTTCTTTCTTTCTTTCCTCCCTTCCCCTTCTTTTTTTCTTTTTCTTTCTTTCTGTCTTCCTTCCTCCCTCCCTCCCTCCCTCCCTCCCTTTCTTTCCTTTTTCTTTGCTACATCCCTCCCTTCCCTTCCCTCCTTTCTTTTTCTGTCTGTCTTCCTTCCTACCATCTTCTTTCTTTCTTTCTTTCTTTCTTTCTTTCTTTCTTTCTTTCTTTCTTTCTTTCTTTCTTTCTTTCTTTCTTTCTTTCTTTCTTTCTTTCTTTCTTTCTTTCTTTCTTTCTTTCTTTCTTTCTTTCTTTCTTTCTTTCTTTCTTTCTTTCTTTCTTTCTTTCTTTCTTTCTTTCTTTCTTTCTTTCTTTCTTTCTTCCTTCCTTTCTTTCTTTCTTTCTTTCTGTCTTCCTTCCTTCCTTCCTTCCTTCCTTCCTTCCTACTATCTTTCTTTCCTTTTTCGGGTGGAGGGGGGGAACTCCTGTACCCAGCAGGCACAGCTGGAAAGCCCCCTCCTCACCTGGTGGTGTGTCGTGCCTGCCTAAATTGCTATCCATCCGGGGGCAGGGGAAGATGGCATCGCAGGGACGAGCGAGAGCAGTGTGTTAGGTGGGCAGAGGAGGCGAGGCCGAAGGCCACATCGTGAGACGGGCATGCGGAGAGGTTGCCGGGGGGGCGCAGAAGGCTGGGCACCTGGGATCTTCAGTGGGATGGGGAAGGGGGTGGTACTGGGTGTTTGGGGTGGGGTGGGGAGTTATGATTTTTAGAAGATGAAACACACATGCACGCACAATGGCCAAGGGGAGGATTTAACTTGGGGTTGTTTGGGAGAGAAAAATAGAGGGAGGGAGGGAAGGAAGGAAGGAAAAGAAAGGAAAGGAAAGAGAAAGAAAAGGAAGGAAGGAGAGGGAAGGAAATGGAAGGAGGAAGGAAGGAAGGGAAGTAGGAAGGAAAAAGGGGAAGGAAAGGGAAGGAAGGAAAGTAGGAAGGAAAAGGAGGGGGAAGGAAAGGGAAGGAGGGAAGGAAGGGAAAGAGACAGAAGGAAGGAAAGGAAAGGGAAGGAACAGAGGAAGGAAAAAGAGGGAAGGAAGGGAAGGGAAGGGAAGTAGGAAGGAAAAAGGGAAGGAAGGAAAGGAAAGGAAAGGGAGGCAGGCGAAGGCGGCAGAAACTCTGGCAGGCAACTGTTCCCGATCTCCCCCCCCCCCCCCCATCGCTGCCCTCTTTCCGGACCGACTTTCCGGCCGCGGCACCTCTTGGCCGAAGGAGCGGAAAAGAGGCAGCTGCGATTTCCCCACAAGGTCTCCCTCCTCCTCCTCCTTCCGCCCCCACCCCCAACCCAAGCCCCCAACCCAGCCCCTGCCCCCCCCACCCAGCCCCTGTCCGCCCCCCCAATCCCGTGTCTTACTGGTTTAACAGCTCCGTGTTTCTGTCGGCTGGCCTCTAGGGAAAAAAGCTTGCAAAATACAGAAACTCTTCTCGCTGCGAGTTGTTAATTGCTCACCCTCACAAGAAGAGTTTCTGTATTTTGCAAGCTTTCCAGGGGTCTCCAACCTTGGCAACTTTAAGACTTGTGGACTTCAACTCCCAGAATTCCTCAGCCAGCTTTGCTGGGAGTTGAAGTCCACAAGTCTTAAAGTTGCCAAGGTTGGAGACCAGTGCAAAGAGACCAGACGACAGACACATGGAGCTGTTAAAAGTCCAGTAAGACGCCCGTCTCGTGGCCCGCCCAGTCCCCGCTGGGAAAAGAGTGGCGGGAAAAGCGGCGAGCGGGCAATTGGGTGGACATGGGTGGCGGCGCGGGGACAGGACCGGCGAACCACCTACCGCCCCCCTGGCCCCTCTCACCGCCCCCCTGTCGCCACCCTTGCCTCTCACCGCCCCCCTAAGGGTTCCCACCGCCCCCTGGGGGGCGGTACCGCCCACTTTGGGAACCACTGCACTAAAGTGAATGGGATGGTCGGTGAGTCAACAGCGGGTCAGAGGAGGAGCCGCTGCGGGACAGAACAGTTGCCACAGAACAGAACATAATAGAATTCTTTATTGGCCAAGTGTGATTGGACACACAAGGAATTTGTCTTTGGTGCATATGCTCTCAGTGTACATTAAAAAAAAAGACAAGATACATTCATCAAGAATCATAAGGTACAACACTTAATGATAGTCATAGGGTATAAATAAGCAATCAGGAAACAATATCAATATAAATCGTAAGGATACAAGCAACAAAGTTACAGACCTGCCAGTCATAAGTGGGAGGAGATGGGTGATAGGAACGATGAGAAAAACTAATAGTAATGCAGCCTTAGTGAATAGTTTGACAGTGTTGAGGGAATTATTTGTTTAGCAGAGTGATGGCGTTCGGGAAAAAAACTCTTCTTGTATCTAGTTGTCTTGGTGTGCAGTGCTCTAGAACGTCGTTTTGAGGGTAGGATTATTTAAATTGAGTTGATTTAAATCAAGCCTTTTTAATAGTGATTTAAATCGTTATTTAAATTGACTTGATTTAAATCAAATCCACCCTGCACTGGCACCTGTGACTGCATATTGTTGTGAAAAAAAACAATAATACATTAAACATGTATGCTGCATAACTCTGGGTGGCTCACAGTTAAATTACAATAAAACCAATGAAAGATGAAAGATGAGAAGCATAAGGAACCACAGAGTCAGATTCCCTTGCCAAAGGCCCAGCTGAAAAAGAAATTGGACTGTAAACGGCTTGTGACTTATAGCCCCAAAATATTTAAGAGAATAGAATATTTTGTCCAATCCTGCACTTTGTAGGACACAGGGCTTTTCTTGGTTCAAGTCTTCTTTTAACAAATGACCCATTGTGAATCTGATTAACTAAAGGGCTGTTCTGAGGAACAGAAGACGGCAAGTGGAAGTTACTCTACCTTCACTCGTATGTGCTCAAAATCACCTTGTTCAGCTTCCCAGTTTTTGATCTTGAGGGAGAGGGGGATGTTTTCCTCCTGTTATATTAAATACAGAAAATTGTCCTGTGCAGTAGTCAGAGACATTTGGGCTGTTGAGATCCAGACTCCGGTCTGGATCTCAACAGCTCAAAAGACTTTTGGCCTGCCACAAAGAGGGGGGGTCAACCTATTCTCCAAAGCAGGGGTCACCAACCTTTTGGACCTTAGGGACCACTAAATTCATAATTTTAAATCCCACGGACCACTAATATGATTTTTAAAAAAAAGATAAATAGTATTTAGTGCAATATAAAAAATGCAAATAATTTTTCTGTGGACCACCAAAATTTTCTCGTGGACCACCAGTGGTCCACGGACCACCAGTTGGTGACTGCTGCTCCAAAGCACCAGAAGGCAGGACAAGAAACAATGGATGGAAACTAATCAAGGAGAGAAGCAATCTGGAATGAAGGAGAAACTTCCTAACAGTGAGGACAATTAACCGGTGGAACAGAAGTTTCCTCCAGAAGTTGTGGGCACTCCTGCATCACTGGAGGTTTTTAAGAAGAGACTAGACAGCCACCTGTCTGAAAAGATATAGTGTCTCCTGCTTGAGCAGGGAGTTGGCTTAGAAGACCTCCAAGGCCCCTACAGCTCTGTTTTGATTGATTGATTGATTGATTGATTGATGATTGATTGATTGATTGATTCATTCATTCATTCATTCATTCATTCATTCATTCATTCATTCATTCATTCATTCATTGAGGTCTCCACTCTGAAATGCAATTCATCGGGGTGTACTTGGATCAGACCTCCAAATTTATTTTGCTAGGTTTCTAGAATAAAAAAAGTGAAAAAAAGAAGAACCACGTATATTCCTGGTCCTGAAGATGGGACACAGCAGAAGTATGATAATTATTTTTGAGTTGACACAAAATTCAGATAGATCCCCTGCCCCTGTTTCCTTAGAACAATTGAAACGGCCACGTTGGGTTCTGAAATTCAACTCCTTTGGGGGCCAGGTAGACGGTGGAAATGCTGCTACAGCTGGTCTGACCTGTTTGGAGACTGTCCCACAAGGCCTTCCTCTTGGTGTCTTTGTTGAGAGGAGAGGAGAGGAGAGCTCGGTGGGGAAGGTGCAAGGCAGACGGTCTGGAAGGATTGGGATTGGTGGCGGGTTTTCTCTCTCTCCCAGGTGCAGAGTGGTGCTTGGCCTGGTTGGAAAAGCCATCCTCATTTTTAACCCTGCCTGAGATTGTCCTGAACCTGCTTGCGGGAAGGTGAATTGAATTGTATTGAATTCTTTCTTTGCCCAAGTATGATTGTGCAGACAGAAGCTCTTTGTACATGCAAAGCAACAGAATAATGAAAATCATAACACAGGTATTCCTTGACTTATGACCACAATTGAGCCCAAAATTTATGTTGTTAAGTGAGATATTTGTTAAGCGAGTTTTGTCCCAGCGTACGACCTTTCCTGCCGTAGTTGTTAAGTTGAATCACTTCAGCTGATCAGTTGTTAAGTGAATCCGGCTTCCCCATTGACTTTGCTTGTCAGAAGGTCGCAAAAGGGGATCATGTGACCCTGGGACATGGCGACCGTCATAAGCACGAGTCAGTTGCCAAGCATCCCAATTTTGATCACGTGACTGTGGGGATGCCGCAAGTCGTAACTCTGAAAAACGGTCATAAATCACTTTTTTCAGTGCCGTTGTAACTTTGGTCATTAAACAAACTGCTGTAAGTCGAGGACTACCTGTAATAATAATACAATAAGAAAGATGATAACAACAACAGGTCAAGGTCCGGTGGGACCTCTGAATCCAAATAGACAGATGCCCACAACCCGCCTGGCATCATTATTGTCCGGTTCATTGATTATTGCAATACCAGGGGATGCACAAATTGGAGAGAAACAGCTAGAAAAAATAACAAAATATCATGATTTGCAAATTGAAGTTGAGCAACTGTTGAGGAAGAAACCAAGGGTTGTACCAATATAGTACATAGGAGACCTTGGAGCGATACCCGAAGGGCTGCCTAGGTACAGGGAAATTTTGAACTTATCAGACCTGAATATCCTGACTTTGAAAAAAACAACAACCACCACCTTACTCGGAACTGCCAATATACTCAGACGTTACCTTAACAGCTCTTTTAGGTCCTTGGTTAGGACTTGAACTGTTAAGTTTTTACCAGTCCCATACTGTGAATTGAATTGAAGATTAAATCATCATCATAACAACAACAACAACACAACAACAATAATAATAACAACAACACAGCCATACTATTAAGGTGGTCTTAACACCACACCAAGATGCAAATAGTAGCTTCTTTTACAAAATAGACATTTCTGGCCTGTTTGCAACAATTCCAATTTGCATCTCTTTCCTTCCTGAATGGCCTCTTTGCTGGGGAGTTGCTGGGCAGTTTTCAATCTTCTTCCCTCCTCCTCCTCCTTCTCCTCTCCACAGCCGTGCAAGGCGGACGTGCAAGGCTGTGCTCCAGCTGTGGCGGCGTGGCCACGTGGGCTTTGGGAGGCGAGGCCAAGCCAGGGCCGGGCCTGAAATGTGCGCTGGCAAGCAGGTTTTAAAGCAGGCTGGGCTGCTGATAGTTATCTTGCGTGCTGCAGAAGGCGGCGGGCTGCTCTCCCGTCAGCTGGAACTTTCTCTCCTCCAGAACAGAAATCGAGGTATGCAGGAACCAAGGAGGGGGGGGAGGGGAAAAATCGACCTGGCAGCCTTCGCAGCAAGGAATAAAGCAGGAATAATTCCCAACTCTGGAAGTTGGCTAACAGAAATTGAGGTTGTAGAAGTTGCTTCTTTGCTAGCTGTTTGTTTTGTCCCGACTGAGATCAGTTAACCAAAACCTCCTTTAACTTGGAAGAATTTTAACCTTGTGTGTCCAATCACACTTGGCCAATAAAAAACATATTCTTGAAGATTTTTAACTTTGAAGATTTTTTAAGGGAACAGATGGGTTTGTAGGATGGGGATTTTGCAAGGCTGCGCACAGCAGAATTTGACTTACAAAACATGTAAGAAGGTATTTCCAGTTATTGGAAAAAAGTCAGCGGAAGATCTTGTATAATCATGAATTGATCATGGAGAGCATCAGAGTCAAACCAGTGCCTAAATTCTGCACTGAATAAATACCATTGAAGGAGCAATTAGAAACCTACATTATTTTGAGGGGTCCTTGGTGCTCTCTTTCTTGCAGACGTTTCATTACCAAACTAGGTAACATCATCAGTGCTAGAAGGGAGTGGGGTTTGAATTCATTAATTTAATTCAATTGCAAAGTTATACTGCCCAGTAAAAACCAGAGGATATTAATCTTGCTCTCTCCAGAAAGGCCTGCGTGGCACTTCATAAAACTGATTATACTGTTTATTTATTCAGCTTTCTGGGAATAAGTGTTTATTTTGATATCCTTCTATTGTTTTTGTTTGTTTTATTTTGTTGCTGTGTGGTTTGCTCTTTTATACTCAAGTTGTAAAGGTTTTATTTCTACGTTCCTGGATTTTATTGATTTGGACTTGGCACTTTGATTATAAGTTAACTTTCAGTTAAATAAATTATGGTCTGGGTCGTTTTACTTAGCTTTCAAGTTTAGCTTTGTTAGGGTTGCAGAATACGATTTAGTTTTAGACCAGCGTTGGCATATCTGGATCTATTCCCTAGTTGTTGTTGTTTTTTTTGGGGGGGGGGTTCTCATTTACTATGCTTTGTATGAACAAAGCATAGAAGCAGCAGTTTAACTACTGAAAATTTTTCTATAATCAGAAAACTGATAGGATCCTGTTCTGAATGCTTATTTTGTGTGCGGGATGCCTTAAATTAGGGAGAGGGGAAACGTTCAAACTTTCTCCTCTCCTCTCAGCTACCTAAAATTGCATAATTAGATGTTTCAGAAGGGTGGGCTTCAATCCAAAAGCTACTGTAGGAAACATTAATCCAACACCTGTAGGAAAGCAGAGTCAGAACTTGAATAAGCAAGCCAAAAAATGCTTGCAATGTAAGTTAAGAGCCCCCCCCTCTCTCTCTCTCTCTCTCTCTGTGTGTGTGTGTGTGTGTGTGTGTGTATTTGTATGTGTCTTAGTGCAAAGTTTGCAGGTAACAAGCATGCTGCTAGATGAGCTTAAAACATGAGCCGGGTGTTGGAGACCGTATTGGCATAAGAGTTGGGGGAGATGCCACAAAGTTGTTATAACACTACCCCACACCATGCAGCGCTTTTGCAGGCTAGAAGTACGAGTCCACAACTGGCTGTTGAGATGTCCCTAGTGGGACTACTAAGCAAAGGGACTTTTTTCATCCCAACCCCGAAGAGCTACTTTGGAAATCTGGGATCATAACATTCAGCGTTTATTTATTCTCAAATTGTGATATTCTCCTTGCTTTCTTTTTAGTTGTTTATTCTATTGTTCCAATACTTTGCTACTATTATATTGACCCTTCTTTTCATTTCTCCATTTTTATTGTTGTCAGCCGCCTAGAGCAGCCCCACGGCGAGATAGGCGGGGCAAATAAGTTTAACAAAGAAATAAATTTAACAAATAAATTTCAGTCTTGGGTAGACAGAATTAGCAATGCTGGAGGTATTTGCTAGTTGACTTAAAAACAAAATTGGGAGAAAATCACCAATGAAGATGTGTGTGGATTTTGAGGGTCCCAAATTGGCAAACCAGCTCTGAAAACTGAAATAGCAATAGCACTTAAACTTATATACTACTTCACAGTGCTTTACAGCCCTCTCTGAGCGGTTTACAGAGTCAGCATATATTGCCCCAACAATCTGGGCCCTCAGTTTACCAATCAGGGAAGGCTGAGTCAACCTTGAGCTGGTCAGGATCGAACCCATGGCAGTCGGCAGAGTCAGCCTGCCGTATTGCACTTTAACCACTGGGCCACCAGGTCTGAGAGACTCCGTGATAGTCTCATTTCCAGCATTGGCTTAGGACAATTTTTAGGACATACTACAGATTCTGAAGTGGGTTCTTTTTCTCCCTGTTCCAGAATTGTCTAGGATGATCCCCTTCCAAGAGAGAAATGGAAGCCTTGGCAACATGGAATCCTTGGACAAGTGTCTGCAGGCCAAAAAAGACCTGGAAGTTGCATTTGCTGAAATTGTCAAAGCCGAACAGCAAGTGAAAGACAACTGGAAAGAGGTATTTGGAATGGGCTTCGAAAGAGGCACTGCTTTGTGATTCTAATCAGAGGTTACATCCTTGCTTAAAAGGGCCTGGCTGCAGAACTTCTTAGGCAGCAGCTTGGCGAAGTTTTTCTTTTAAGCTTCAGGTTTTACACAGCTACTTAAAGCTAGCCTGGAAAAAAACAAGAGCATTCATGAGTGCTGGGTTGTATGTCTAACTTTCACCGTGTGTGGATGTACTCAACCCTCAAGCAGGGTTGTGAAGATAAAAGAATTGAGTTGATCTCAACTTCTGGAGACAGGATGGATGCATCTAGGTAGTTTTCTTGGGGGCTGCAGATTAGGATTCCAGCCCGTAACTCTGGGATTTACTAGTGTGGTCCCAGCAAAATGCTAACCAGGTTTGACCCTGTTAGGTTTTCTCTGAGTAAGATTATTTTGCTGTTGCCATCTAACTGGTCATCAAGATGGTGTATCTTTCATTTTAGGTACAATGCCATTTTTAAAGTATACCTGCTCTTATTGGGTAAATTCCTGTATAAGGAACAAATGTGATACATCCCCAGAGCTCAATTTCTCAATCTCAGCACCTTTAAGAACAAAGGTTCATGGTGAACAATGATTAACTCCGGGGTGGGGGTGGATCTGAATTCCTTAAAAGTCTTGCTTAAGTCCCCATCAGTGTAAAACGGCCCCCATCCCTTTTCAAGCCATCGAATCATCTTTCCCGTGAGAGAGCTGTGTTGGATCTTGGTTGCTGGAAAGAGCCTTATCCCTCGGGATCTCATCCTTCCATTGGATGGCGACTCAACCCTGCCTGAATTGCAAAATGTGAGGATAGGAACAGGAGGGATGAGAGACTTGGATCAGAATCATAGAATTGTAGAGATGTTTTATGGGAGATTCTCAATCGTCCAATTCTCGTCCCAAAGGTGCTTTTTTTTTTTTAAACAAAAGGCAACTGGACTTCCTTAGGGTTTTTGTTTTGTTTTGTTTTGTTTTCTTTGAAAACATTCTCATCCACAAAGCTTCTTCAGTTCAGTTCCAAGAAGGTCCAGTTGCCTTTTAGAAAAGCATCTTTGGGATGAGAATGATAGAGGTGGCTTCTTCTCTCTTTAAAGGTGAAAGCTCAGGTTCACAGCTGCATCAGTCGCCACCTGGAATGCCTGCGAAGCCGCGAAGTTTGGTTGTTGGAACAGGTTGACCTCATTCAGCAGCTGAAGGAAGAGGCTTTGCAGCAACAAGCACAGCAGCTCTGTTGGGTAAGAACTGATGGGCCTCCGGATTCTCTTCCTGCATCCAGAATTACGGGAACTTTGCCTTGACCTTCTGCTGTTTGTTTGCGGCACAAGGCCGCAGCTTCCTATCTCAACCTTAGGTGAAGCTGGCTCATCCTATTCCTAGTGAGGTCACGTATTTTTGTTTCATTTCCAGTTGTTGGGACAATTCAGCGGCCTCATCCGCCAACTGGAACAGCCTCAAAGTGGTGATCTCAGAAATCAGATTTCGGCGTGTTTTGAGAGGTGAGCTCTCCAAGAGATTTTGAATGATCGTTCAGCTATTTATTTATCTTGGTCGTTTTCCACGTCATTGTTGGCTGTGACATCAACCTTTCTGGTTCTATCACGCAAAATGAACTGGGGTGTTAATTTTGGAGATCTTGCCACCTTTGTGGGTGGAAATGGGGGATTTGAAGATTCAGTGTCCCTTAGGAAGACAATATGTATTTTGTGCATAAAAATTGCTTGACTTTTTGTTTGTTTGGGAATTGGCTTACTGCCTTGGTTTCTTTCTGAATTCTTAACTTTTGCCTTCTCCCCTAAGTCTTGGCAGTTTGACTCTCCAGCCGGAAGAAACTTCCATCCTGAACTTTGAGGCTGATGTGGCGTTTCTTCGCCAGGCAATCACCTCGTTCGGCTCCATTAGAACAATGGTGAGCAAAAGGAGCTGTGTACTCATGCAAGGATTTTCAACCTTTTCACAGATTGTACTACTTTTAGGACATGGCAATATTCGAGTACCACCAGTGGCTTAGCAAGGTGTCAAAAACTTGATGACCAAAAAGAAAGAAAGAAAGAGAAGAAAGAAAGAAAGAAAGAAAGAAAGAAAGAAAGAAAGAAAGAAAGAAAGAAAGAAAGAAAGAAGAAAAAAGTGATAAAGTACACCCACTTACCACACTTTTAATTTAACTTGTGCCTGTTTCTCTGACGTTAAACTTTGCACTTGTGGCTGGAGAGTTGGCAACCCTGCAGCTCCAGCTGACTCCCCCACAGGCTCATCCTCCCCGTTAACCCTTGTTTAGGACAGGGCTTTGCAACCCGTGGTACGTGTACCACCTGCCAGGTGCCGAAGTACCACCAGTGATACATGGACCACGGGTTGAAAAGGCCTGTTGTAATGTATGCAACTTGGAAACCTATACAGGTAATCCTTGACTTAGAACAATTCATTTAGTGACTGAAGTTACAAAGGCACTGAAAAAAAATGATTTCGGACCATTTTTCCTACTTATGACTGTTGCAGCACCCCCACGGTCACATGATCAAAATTCAGACACTTGGCATGTGTTTATGGCGGTCGCAGCGTCTCGGGGTCACGTGATCCCCTTTTGTGATCTTCTGACAAGCAAAGTCAATGGGGAAGCCAGTTTCATTTAACCGTGTTAGTAGCTTAACAATTGTAGTGATTCACTTAACTGTGGTAGGAAAGGTCATAAAATGGGTCTCACTTAACAACTATCTCCTTTAGCAAGAGAAACTTTGGGCTAAGTCGAGGACTACCTGTAATTAAAACCCAGGTTCCTGAACAAACACTAAGGCTTATATTATTTATTTATTTATTTTGTGAGATTTATATACCGCCTCACAGTGCAAGCACTCTCTAAGCCAGTGGTTCCCAACCTTTTTGTGATCGAGTACCACTTGGAGGTCCCGTACAGTCGCCGCGTACCACCTGGTTCCAGAGAAACTAAATTCGATCAGATATCACTTTATTTCCATAATTGTACAGTTCCTTTTTTGGCCCCGCGCATCCAGCAGCTGGATTCTCAGGCCGCTGGGACCAGGTGGGTCGCATGTGGCAACAGTTGCAAATTGTTGCCAGATTATCTTGTGTTAGGCAGTAAACATTTTTGTGAAGTAAAAAATAACTAACTAAAAATCGTTCATGACCCCGAAAGTGTTCGCGTACCACCTGGAAGGCCCTCGCGTACCACTAGTGGTACACGTACCACAGGTTGGGAACCACTGCTCTAAGCGGTTTACACCGGTAAGCAATGTATATTTACATTGCCCCCAACAATCTGGGTCCTCATTTTACCTACCTCGGAAGGATGGAAGGCTGAGTCAACCTTGAGCCGGTGAGATTTGAACCGCTGACCTGCGGATCACAGTCAGCTAAAGTGACCTGCAGTACTGCCTCTAACCGCTGCGCCACCTCGGCTCTTATATGGAGGTTGGAGTTTATTCCATCTCTTTCAGAACACCTATCTTGAAATAGCTACCATAATCCTTCCAGACTTTTTCAAATTCCAAAAGATCCTGGATAGACTCCATCTGTTCTTTTTAAACATGTGTGAGCAGTTAACTTTCTGTTTGTTTGAAAAAAATGGCTTATCATCTCTGGTTTCTTTCTTTAATAGCAAACTTCCGATAAAGAAGATTACGCCCCTTGGATCTCTGTGCAGAACTGTCCTGTGATGGCTAGTTTCGAAAAGGTGAATTACAGATTTGTTTAGAGGAACTGAGATTAGAGGGCGGCAGCAGAGTTTGGTCTGGTCTAGTGGATAAGGCCCCAGGCTAGAAAATAGCCCTTAGACTTATATACCGCTTCATAATGCTTTACAAGCCCCTCTAAGTGGTTTACAGAGTCAACAATCTGGGTTCTCATTTTACCGACCTTGGAAGGATGGAAGGCTGAGTCAACCTTGAGCTGGTCAGGATTGAAGTGCTGGCAGTTGACAGAATTAGCCTGCAATACTGCATTCCAACCACTGGGCCACTATGCCTCTGGAGAGATCATGAGTTCAAGTCCTGCCTTAGCTATGAAAGTCAGCTGGTTGACTTGGGCTAATCACTCTCTCTCAGCTCAGCCCACCTCCCAGGGTTGTTGTTATGGGCTAAAATAGGAGGAGGAAGGTGTGTTAGATATGTTTGCTGCCTTGAGTTATTTGTGGGGGGGAAAGGCGGGATATAAATCAATAAATTTAAAAAAATGCAGTGTGTTCCAGGAAGAGAGATTAATTAATCTCCACAAGAGAACATACAATTGATCTGTGGGAAAAGTCCTTAAAATGCATAGTGGGTGCGCAAATAGGCTGGTGGTTGTTCAGAATTCAAGTCTAAAGAAAGAATTATTCTAAAATCCAGAAATGTTCAGTGGCCCAAACACCCGAACATTCTCCTCCTCAACAGGGCTCCAGGAGACTTTTATCTATCCTTGCGGGGAGAGAGTGTATATTCCCATGGTGGATTTTGTCCGGGATTAAACTGACCTTGTTCTTGATTATTAGCCAAAACCTTTCCGTGGGACGCTGGGTTGCCCTCTCTCTGACTGGCTTCTTGGAACCAAATCTGATGGTGCGTGCTGTACCCCTTACGTTCCTAGCTACAAGCAGGAGGACTGGCTCTTGAAACAACATGCTGAGGAGGCCAATCAGGTATTGCTATCTACTGTTCTCCATTTATAGAAAAGGAGGGCTTTCTATTAATGTTGGAAAAGGCGGACCCAAATACATAGCCAAATGGTGCATTTCCCAAGAAATGCTGACATAATGGCTCTGAATATTGGGGGTTTCTTCCTGTTGTTAGGGTTGTAAGGTTTCATGGTAAGATGGGCGGCAAACCAATCAATCAATCTAACTCCCAAAGGAAGTGGAAATGGGTTCTTGGAACATTGAGAGGGAACTGGGATTTATAATCTTAATCTTGCTGTTTCCCCAAGAAATAGCAATAGCGCTTAGACTTATTACATCCCTCTCTTAAGCGGTTTACAATGTAGAAGCATTATTTGCATATTGCTCCCCCCCCACAAACAGTCTGGATCCTCATTTTACCGACCTCGGAAGGGTGGAAGGCTGAGCCGGATCAAACTCTAGGCTGTGGGTAGAGTTAGCCTGCAATACTGCATGCTACCTTGATGGATCTAAATGCTTGCGGTGTCGTCTTCTCCTTAGGATTACAAGCCTTCGGAAGTGTGTTACTTGGAGAAAGCATGGGGAGACCTGAAAAACTTGGAGAACTGGCTTTTGCAGAATCAACAGCGAGACCTTTCTGAGAGAACGGACCTCCGCCGACGGAAGAGCTCGACTTCTACCATTGCTTCCACTTTGTCCATTGAGAAGATTGACGAATTGGAGCTCTTTGAGCAAGACGACACCGATCTTTCTGAATGGCTCCTCGTGCCTTCTGAACCCCAAAATGAGAATGCCTCTGACGAGAAGTGGAAATGGGTTTTTAAGCCTTTCCGGGAGGAATATAACCCGAATGATTGGCTCCCAAAAACCGATTCTTGCAATCGTTGTTGTGGCGGTCAAGCCACCGGGGTAGAGATAGAAAATCTCGGCAATCTGAAATGCCTTAACGAGCACCTGGACGTGAGGAAGCCGCCGAACGCCGACAGCTGGCTTCTGCAGCAGCCGGCTTTCAGAGTCGAGGATCTATGCAGAGCCAACGAGCCGTGTTCCAGCTTTTCCGAGTGTGCGTGTGATGAGAACTGTGAAAAGGAAGCCCTGTGCAAATGGCTTCTTAGGAAAGAAGGCAAGGATAAAAACGGGATGCCGCTAGCAGAGATCTCCGAACCCGAGGGACGTCGGCCTGTGCTGAACATCTGGCTCCATCCTTCTCGACAAGCGGAGGGGGATTCGGCCAGCTCTGCCCTAAAACAGGACGCTGTCCGGGAGGTGGCAGAACCACTGAAAGAATTGCAGGAGACCTCATTGTCCTCTTGGCTAGCCAAGCAAGAAGTCAAAGCTTCACCCAGCGAAGAGAAGGCAATCCGAGAGGAGGCTGGAGTGAGCCATAAGGGTTCCCTCCTGGAGCTGCTCGCACCCTTCCACCTCCCTTTCAACATCAACAGCTGGATCTTGTCAAAAAACACAGAAGTCTCCAGCCAGCCTCTCGTGGAAGATAAATGGCTGCTACGGAAGAAAGCACACGTAAGTAGAATTCTCACCCAGTTCCTTTAACCCGCTGAAAACGGTCTGTGGCATGTTTAATATAACCCAGGGGGTTCTCCAAACATGGCGCCTTGAAGACGTGTAGACTTCAACTCCCAGAATTCTCCAGCCAGCCTTGCTAGCTGGGGAATTCTGGGAGATGGAAGTCCACCCGTCTTCAAGCTGCCAGGTCAGAAGACCCTTCACTGGAGAGGCAGTTAACGTGCTAACGTTGGTGTCCTCATGCCCACTGTTTTATTTGGAAATACAAGACAGAGACCGGTAAATTTTCTAATCTCACAGAAACCAATTCTTGTTTTTTACAGGAGAGCGGCCTTCCTGATGTTTGCGACCTCTTTGCCTGTATGAACCTGAGTGGAGATAGAGAAAAATGGCTGTATCAGATGCCTTTACAGGTAAAAGCCTCTCCGTAAAACGGAAGTCCACCCAGTTGCGTACTTGCTTTTTGGTTTCTTGACTAACTTCTTACTTTAACTAACATCTACTTTTGGATGCTCCCGCAAGAACCCGTTCGAGCCCAATTCGCTTTTTGAGAACATTAGGGTTGGTTCTAGGTTAGAACTAAGCTTTCTGCTTAACTTTAGCCTGTTCACAATCCAGTTCTTTTCCTTTTTGTGTCTGATGGAAAGACGCAGAGATGTTGAAAGCAACACCCCGGCTTATTTTTAACATCTTGTTGAAATGCCAGAGTCCAGCTTTCTCTCAAGATGCTAATGCAGTGGTTCTCAACCTTCCTAATGCTGCGACCCTTTAATACAGTTCCTCATGTTGTGGTGATCCCCAACCATAAAATAATAAAATTATTAGGAAACTCAGGGGTGGGTTGTAACTTACCTTGCTGCCGGTTTGCTTCCTCCTGTGCTGCATGGCCGCGCCTTGTGGGCGCGTGGGCGCTTTGCATGCATGCGCAGTGCCGAAATGTTTTTTTAAAAATTGCAAAAAAAAAAAAGCTGAAAACAAGATGGTGATGCATGCGCAGTGCCGGAAATTCAGATTCTGCGCATGTTCAGAAGTTCCCATGGTACAGATTTTTTTTTTGCAGTAGTCTATTTGCATGTAGGTGGACCTGCCTGGAGACGGATAGAGGAGTGGTGTCTCGGTTCCTAAGACCATCGGAAATATGTGTTTTCTGATGGTCTTAGGCGACCCCTGTGAAAGGGTCGTTCGACCCCCAGGTTGAGAACCGCTGTGTTAATGCAACCAGCGTGCTTCTTTTTGTGTCTCGGGAGAATGTGTGGATCTAATCGAGCGCTTTTGACCAAATGGTGCTTGGTATGCCTCTGACTATAGCTGTAGTTCCAATCATGCAGTACAGATGTTCTGGGAAGCGCATTTTTCTTAACTGGAAACCAGCAGCTGATTCCAATGGGTGGTCATGTGGGTTAGGGCGTGTCATTTAATGGGGTGAAAATTAATTTTTTCAGTTTTTTTCAGTGAGGGGTTCTAAAAATAGGTGTTTTTACACCAACATACACCCTAATGTGGCTTCTCTCTGACAGTTCATTCAGGGGAGGCACAAGCATCAGTTTGCAACTTTAGGAGAGCTGCTTCTCCACAAAAGGCTACTTACTGATGCTCACCAGATAGGCTACCCAGGCGCTTCAGCTTCCTGGCTAAGCATTCAGATTGCACAAAGCACTCTTACAAAGAATGGTGACGGCAGGGCTAAGCACGATCGATAAAATCTTTTCCTGAACATCTGCAATGGCCTTGTGCTTTTGAAATAATTTTACTGGTTGACCCTGATTAGCACTGTTTTTGTTTTAACACCACAATTCTGGGTTTTTGTTTCCTAGATGTGAGAAAAGTAAAAAACAACAACCTGCAGTGTGATCCAAACAATCGCTTTGATTTCCTCCTGATCATCACACACCCTTGAATGAGAGACTGCAGCCTGTCCCTTCTCCTGTGTTTTTGACCATCTGTCTTTTCCAGATTTCTAATGTCACTTTAAAAGCTGTATGTAGCTGGTGTTGGGCTGCAGAAAATGGTCCTCAAACAGAAGTGCCCTTGTTGGGTTCTCTTGGTCTGAGACGTGAAGAGTCTGTTGTGACTCGTCCCACGAAAGCCGTTAAATGTAAAAGCCAGTATTTTGAAATAAATTCTGACAGGATGACCCTTAGCTGGGGTGGGTGGGAGAGGCAGAATTTTATCCATAGCACAAACCATTGGTCCTTCTTTCCCGCTCCTAATTTTAAATATATTTACAGAACATGTTCACGAGGTACAGCTCTTACCAACTCATTAAGACACTTCTGAATTGTGTGTTCTGTATAATGTATACTCTCTCCTTCTCCGCTGAAAGACGACGGCATGCCCTACAGATTGGCCTGGGCACCTGGCAGTTTTGGCGATATCCTGGTTAAGGTAACTAGGATGGGAAGGGAGTGGGTGAAACTGAGTTGATGAAATGTGTGTGGTTTTAAAGCCCAGTACTAAGTACAAATTGTATCCTTTGTATTGCAGAACAAAAATTAATTTTTATTTCTCTCACGCTATGAATTATAGTCCCCCGACAGGTTGACAGTAGCCTTAGAAACTTTAATGCTGAACTTTGAATACCACTTTTACCTGCTTCCACAATTTGTGGGGGCAACTTTGAAAAGTTGTTATGCTAAAATTTTAATTTTTTTAAAAAATGAAAATTTTGTTTTTGAAGTGCTCTTGGCTTACAGGTACATTTTAAATTGCTAGACATTTCTTCCGGCTGTCGTAAGAATTAACCACTGCGTTCTCAAAAATCTGTTAAAATTCACTCGTTTGACATATTTGCCTTTCAGTGCTTAACAGCCTATCTGCTCAGGTTCCTGAGGGGGTCTGTGGAAGACCTGACTGATATGTAATGCAATCAAATCCCCGGTCTTTTACATTAATCCAATGTTTGTGATGCTAATGAAGTATGCCATTAAACCATTGTGAATAAAAAGTACATTTGCGTGAAGTTGGTTCTTTTTGTAGTTCTGCTGATGGGATTGATGATGGAATCTGGGTCAGTCACCGGGACCACAGATGTCCTTTTCCGAGCTTTTGGACTCACGTTGGAGTGCATCTTCAAGGAACGCCTCTCTACTGGAATGTGTGTTTTGGGCTATTCCGCGAATTGTGTTTATGTGATGCCTTCCCATTGGCTCACATACGACTCATGGAATAGCCCAAAGCACATATTGCAGTAGAGAAGCGTTCCCTAAAGAAGCTCGGAAGAGTAAATCCCTGGTCCTGGTGACCGACCCAGATCCGGCCATGTATCATCCTGGGGGACACAGACTTGCCTTCATTCGTGGCTTAAGGTCTGAAATCTACAAAACGCCTAAGCCTTACTCCCAAACTGTCTCACATCACAGGGTGGATCAGATTCCCTTAAGCGTCAAGAGGTGCTCTATGCTTAGATAAGCATCAAAATGTTTGTGATGTCATTCTTTTTATACCATTTATCTGCTGTTGATGGAGAACTGCAAAATTCTATTCAATGTTTTGTTCGTAAGTAGTTTTTCCTTACAAAACAGGGAATGTGCTCGGGACCAGAATGCCGGCCTTGAGTCTTGGTGAGTATATGAGCATATCTGGGAATAGTTTACCGTGGCTGCATCCCATGGCTTTCTCAATCTCCCAGGGCGATCTGCAACTGTCAGGGTACGAGTTTCATGACGATGGGCGCCATCACCTTACAAAAAGAGTGAATACGGTATATGTGGCGTGGCTCCTGCTGCCCGTGCTTGGCTCTCCACTGTGCTTTTCTGCACAAGTTTATTAGCAAAGGGTTCAACAACAGAACAGAGCTCTTTAGAATTGCTTTAAGAGGCCAAGAGCGGCGAGAGAAGAGAAATCTACAATGTAAACAGGAGGAGGGGGTGAAGGGCCAGGCATTTGCAAGCCATTTTGAAATAACTTTACTTAAAATAAATAATAATCAAACCTTGGTCTATACTCTCTAGAAACTGACTTAATAAAGCAATTGTTTTCAGAGTCGAACTTTTCTTCTTAAAACATGCAACATTTATGTCTATTACTAAGGATTGTCAAAAATTACCAGAACATGTTTTCAGTTCAGCATCCAGAAAATTATCCGTGAAAGAACACTACATGGGGTGGCAAGCATTTCAGTAAAAGGGAAGTGGAATCCTTGACACACCTCCTGGTTTTGTGTGATGCACTGTAACTGCAACATTCGTCTCCCTTGCTCCTAAGGCAGGATTTGCTACCTACCTACCTGAATGCCTACCTACCTGAATGAATACCTGATGCTCTGCTAAGGCCGGGCCGTAGGCAGGAGATTTTAGAAACATCCGGGCGACAAGCAGAAGTCGGTTTTTCAGCACACATATTTTATTACAGTCAAATCAAGCAATGCTCTGGGCGTACAAACAGCAAAAGTGAACATGCTTATGGAGACGAGATCTTCATCTTGGCAGATAAAATGACTCTTGTCACCAGCTGCTGCTCAAGAACCGGGCCATGGCCGTGAGAACCGCTGGTCTTGAGTGTGGGGGTGAGTGGGTGGGTGTCCACTAGGTACTGTATCGATGAAGGGGTTCAAGTCTGATTGCACTACATGGGTGGAGGCTCCGTCCTCCGCTCAAAGGGACTGCTGTTGCATGGAACCCCTCATGTGCTCCCAGTTGTTGTAGAGTGCATAGAGACCTGTGAGCATGAGTCCTGCAACGCCACCTCTGGCTATTCCACGCAATCCACCTGTGAGGACATGAAGCAACAGTAAATACAGGCACGTCAGCAGCCAGTGTTGAGCAGTGAACCTTCTTCCCCCAAGCAAGGCACGCAGGCCCGTCTGCAAAGCCCGGGCAAGAAGGGTCAGGGACGGGCAAACTCGCATATTGATTTGCAAGTGGGGGGGGGATACCTTCCCAACAGAGGACAAGCTACTGCCTCTTGTAACACCTGCCCTTTCCTCACTCTTTGGGGGAGAAGAATCAGGGTTGGCCTTTGGAACTCTCTTCTTCCGAATCAGCTGAGAGCCTCCTGGTGGCCATCACCTGGCTCCACCAAAGGAAAAAAAAACTCTAACATTACAATGCTGATTTTGAAAATCTAATTCCAGCACTTAAGCTCTATTAGCAAAACTCTACTTGGTGTATGGGAAGGATGGACGTGAACTCAGGAGCCTGTTCCCTGGTTAGTGGTTTGCCATCTGCCTATTAATTATGCCCCACGCTGATCTTAAATCATCTCAATTATAACTGAACCTACAAAAAATGGCGGTGGGAATTCCTGCACATATGACACTATTGTAATCAAGATGCCGGCCAAAGTCCTTTGCTACAAGACGGGCGGCAAATAAATTCAACAAAAAATAAAGTAAAATATGATGCAACCAGAGTAATGCCTGTCAGGACCTACAGCGATAGGTATATCAGTCACACTGAAGCAGGAAGAGGCGGGAAACATCATCTGTTTTCACATCAAACATGATTTAAAAATTTGCCCAGTGGGGGCAGTTAGGATCTGAAGGGAGGGTGCAATAAAAGTGCTTTCCAGAAAAATGAAGAGCAGCAAAGTTGAAGCAAACAGACTGCCAGCAATCAAGGCTAGAAAAGAGCAGCCCCTCAGACAGCACAAAACTTTTCTCGTGTTCCTCAATATCCTGAAACCTAAAAGGAACGGAGCCTCCGGGCTTGCCCTTGGAAGTCGGGTATCTTGATTTTGCCCTGAAACACATTGAAAGGCCAAACTGAGCCAATGGGCGGGGAATTCCCAGACCCCACGCATGACTTTCTAACCCTTCTCTGTCTACTAGGTGATAGGCTTCTGCGGTTCTCCTCCACCCTTGCAATCAGCCTTCTGCTTGGGTGAGATAGCAGTAGACTCCCCACCCCCCAGCCTCACAAAGGGGGTGTTTGTTGTCACCTCTCGCAAATGCGTATGCCAGCTTTTTTTTAAAAAAAGAGTTTATCCTGACAATATCTGGATTTTTCTTCCCAGCTAGTAAGGTCTCTCCGGAACACGGCCCCCTGCGACTGCAAGTGAAATATGCCACTGCTGTCTTGTACACAGGTTGCAGTTAAGAAGAAAGGCAACACCACGACTGGATGACGAATGACGGGGGTTGGTTGTCTCTGTGAGAATGCGCGACTGCTGGTCGGCACAAGCATAAATAGGTTATCCTGCTGCAGCTGCTACTCAGATCAGATTTGAAAACCGTAGAGTGGGGGGGGGGTTTCCCTCCAAAAACCTGTGGACTCCAACTCCCAGAATTCCCCAGCGAGTCATGCTGCAGTCTGTCTGTATCCTGCAGGACCATAATCTATCTGCGTGTGTGAATATTAACTTTCCTATCTCTTGGGAAGAGCAGGGGCCCACCAGATAAGTGGATTGACAAGCCACGCCTAGTTTATTTATTTATTATTTGTTCTTCTAGGCCGCCCTACTCCAGAGGGACTCAGGGCGGCGTACAACAGTTATGCAGATGTTATAAAGAAGTGAGGATATAACTGATGAAATGCGCAGAAGCTGTTCACTTTCCTATCTGTGGGCCTCCAGCAATGGAGAAGCTGGGTGACTCCATTTACACAGGACAAATCCTATGCAGACTGAACCGGTTCTCTCTCCAAAGGAAAAGCGTGCAATGAGCAGTCCAACTGATTGGGGGCTGGCATTATGCTTTCCCCTGAAAAAAAAATCGGGAGAGGCAGGGAGACTGTGCTGCCCTGGCCAGGGTGTCATCCTTGGGATCCAGACTCCAGGGAGATGGGTCTGTGGCCAAAGAGTTCTTCCAGAGCCATTGTGGGTTCATCCAAACACTTGGGTGCTAAATAGTCTTGTGAGACTCCTTTGACCAGGATTCAGAGTGCAAGTCTGTTAGGGCCCTCGGTATCCAAATGCTCAGATTCTGAAACGCCGGGACACAATCTGATCACAAAGTGCCTTTTAAGCACCAGCCAACTGCGATAAATTAGGTAAGTGTGACAAGCATGTTGCAAAACATGCTTCAAAAACAACAAATAAAAAACATACAACACAACTCCATGAAACAATGTGCTCGCGTGTCCTAACAAGTATCCGGGTGGTACTCATTCCCAGGGTAACTACCGCCCAGGATTTTACAAGCTCAATTATTGTATAGGCATATTTTAAGCTCCCACTGTTGCCAACTTGTGGCTTCTAAACAAGAAGCAATGTGAATACAGAACAGCCTTGAATTAACCCACTCATTGGGGAAAGGGGGAGTCCGTTATCCCAGACTGTTAAATGTAGAAGTATGCCATGTATACGATGCTCTAGGTTGTTTGCACTATGACCCTATTACAAAAATTTAAGCATTCTGCATTGTCTTATGCTACTCCACACGTGGCCTCTTATTGCCTTGAATGAAGTTCTGTTAAGCTGAACAGGGCAAATGTATCGGTAGCCTAGCCATAGAATTTAAAATACACAATGACCGTACATTTGCTAAAATTTGCAACTTCTAGAAAACATTACAAATTGAAAGTATCTTAACAGACATTAGTGCCTACCCTTAATAAATCAAAGGCACATACCCTGCACCGGAGAAACCCGTGTGTGCTTGCTTTCCAAACCCGTGCATTTCATATTTATGACCGCTGGGGGACCTCCATGGTCATGTGATCAAAATACAGATTCTTGGAAATTGATTCATATTTATGATGGTTGCAGTGTCCCAGAGTCACATGATCCCCTTTTGCGACCGTCTGACAAGCAAAGTGAATGGGGAGGCCAGATTCATTTAACAACCGTGTTATTAACTTAACTACTGCAGTGTTTCACTTAACAACTGTGGCAAGAAAAGTTGTAAAGTGGGGCAAAACTCACTTAACACAAGTCTCACTTAGCAACATAAATTTTGGGCTCAACTGTGGTCATACATTGGGGACTACCTGTATATTATCCTGATATTTAATGTTTATGACACTTTGTTTCGAACAACTTATATTAAATGACAGTTTGAAGACACAATGCCCATGTTTTATCTAATGAAGATTGTTAGTGCAATAAACAGTGGCCAGTATCGGGCATCACTCTGAGGAGAAGTAAAACAAAGCTGCCTTTTAAGATTTAATGTTCCATTTTATCTTTAAGCAAATAGAACGAATAGCTTTATTGCATCCAATAATGTCTAATGACAGGCTGAATCGAAGAGGGGGCTATAAAAGCTGCACTAGGGAGAAGTTCAGGCAAAGAAAAAGGCCCATTGAAGGGCTTTTCCCCTACAGCCTTCTCGCCTCCTCCCTCTTCCTGGGAGGGGCTTGCTGGGTCAAAGGTCAGGTGGAGTTTAGCCACCTGTCAGGTAGAATGACAAAGACTCCCTTATCGATCCGATAGCCGGAGGAAGAATGAAGAACGGGGCCTTGTGCAGGCAATACTTATTTGTCTACTTTGTCTACTAGTTAATAAACTTATCCTCGACTTACAACAGTGATGGTTCAAAGTTACAACGGCACTGAAAAAAGTGACTTATGACCACTTTTCACGTTTACCTTTGTAGCATCCCCAGGATCACAGGATCAAAATTCATACTTATGACCATTGCAGCGTCCGGGGTGTGTGTGTGTTTGTCACGTGATCCCCTTGTGCGACCTTTTGACAAGCAAAGTCCACGGGGAGGCCGGATTCATTTAACAACTGTGTGACTAACTGAACAACTGCAACGCTTCGCTTAAGAATCGTGGCAAGGAAGGTCGTAACATGGGGCAAAACCACTGCCTCGCTTAGCAACAGAACCGCGGGTGTCAATTGTGACCGTTGAGACAAACACTGCCTGCCCCCCGTACCTGTGCTCTTATACAGCATCCCCGTCATGGTGCCGGCTGCAACCGTGTTGAGGTCGTCTTCGGCCCCCCGCGTTTTCTCCACGATGACGCCAAAGGCACTGTAGAGCAGCGCTGGAAGGAGAGCAGAAGGTCCGTCAGGGGAGCCCCACTTTGTCTCCCCCCCCACTTCCTCCTCAGGCTGGGCTCAAGGGGGGGGGGGGGAAGAAACAAAGAGACGTTCGTAACCTGGGCGAAACCCCCGTTCCCTGCCTGCCCTTCTCACAGGCCTTGTGGCTGCAGGCTGACCAGCGGGGGCTGATCCTCCCCTCCAGGATCTCAGCTTGAGCTGCAGGAAGGGCTGCTGTCTATGTATACAGGGAGTCCTCGACTTACAGCAGTTTGTTTAGGGACCGTTCGAAGTTAACAACAGCACAGGAAAAGTGACTTTATGACTTTTCACCACTGCAACCATTGCATCCCCGTGGTCAAGCGATCGAAATTCAGGCGCTTGGCCACTGACTCATATTTACGACCGTTGCAAAAGGGGGGGGTTGTCCACGCGATCCCCTTTTGCGACCTTCTGACTAGCAAAGTCCATGGGGAACCTGGATTCACTTCACACCTGTGTTACTCGCTTAAACGCGGCGATCCGCTTAACAACTGTGACAACAGAGGTCATAAAATGGGGGCAAAACTCATTTAACCAATGTCCCACTTAGCAACAGAAACCTGGGGCTGAACTGTGGCCGTGAGTCAAGGACTGCCTGTGTTTGATCAGCCATCCTGTTCCTGCATGCTTAGCATCACCAGCAGCAGCAGCAGCAGCAGCAGCAAAACGTGAAGGAGCTCCTCCTCCTCCTCCTCCTGGGTTTCCAACCTTCCCTTGAAGCTCCGGCTGCCCTCCTGCGCCTGGAAGGGAGCAGCCAGAGGAACCCACAGACACAGCTTTCTTCAGCAATGGAGGGCCGTGCAGATTTTTTTTTTTTTAATCTATGCTATTTGCACAAAAGCAGGTCAGGGTAAAAGATCAGGAACACAGAGAAATGTTACCCAAGATAAAGCAACACAGCTGTGAAGCGTCTGTTAATGTATCACCGGTCCGATTGGAATTTTGAACCCAGTCATCTTTGAGCCAAGGTTTTAGGGCTTGTTTTCCAGGGTGGCAATCTAGACCTGCTCCGTAGGCAGCATGTAGGGTGAAGTGGGCCTCTGAATCTTCAGTGAGCAGCATAATAAACAGCTTCAATCCATGAATTTGGAATGAAAGCACTTTTCCGGTAGTCCTCTACTTACAGCCATTTGTTTAGTGACCTTCACAGTTGCCACAGCACTGAAAACTAGAGACTTAGGACAGTTGCAGTACCCCACGGTCCTGTGGTAAAAATCTGGCCACTTGGCAACTGGCCATGTATTTACCATAGCTGCAGCATCTTTGAGGCCACGTGATCTTACCAGCTGACTTCCGACAAAAGCAAAGTCAGTGAGGAAAGCCAGATTCGTTCAACTACTACATAATTCACTTAATAATCGTGAAAGAAAAGGCCGTAAAACGGGCTGTGACCCATTTAACATGGCCTTGCTTAGCAATGGAAATTCCGATCCCGATTGCGGTCATAAGTCAAGGACTATCTTTATGCCAGTCAGTCAGTCAGTCGCAAGAACTCCTGGATCTGTCATACAGTTCCAGTTGGATCTTAAAATTTCCTTCTCTTTCAGCATCCTAGAATGTACGTATTTTTTTGAAAAACAGAGTTTTGTAGATTTAGTTTGTGAAACAAGCCTACTTACCTAGAGATCCAAGAGTGTTTGCCCATAATGCTCCTTGCCGTGTCACCATATTTAAAATCCTTCAAGAAAATAACAAGAGGGAAGTTTAGTGTGACGCTCAAATAATAGGTCAGTCAATGTAACATTGCCTGCCAACACCCTGTCTTATATAACTTGCTTTACATTAGGCAATGATAATTAAAGGATGAGCCAACCCTTTCCACGAAAAGGAACTGTGTATTACACGAATATTTCCATGTAATTTTACTATCTAATAGTAATGAGTAAAAGTGATTTACTGCCAACATGTTTATCTAACTTTAAGACAGTTGGTATTAAAGTTCCAGTAAATCTGGAACTTTTGTGTAAATCCAATTCGGCACTACTCAATCGATCTGTGGCCAAAAAAATGTTAAAACGGCTTGCATAATTAGCATTTACTGCAGCACAATTAATACAAACAGCAATTATTTCAACAATAAACACTTTAAACCAAGTGGCAAATGAACTGATCTGTGAGATCCTGGAGAATCACGACTAGTATCTAACAAGACAAATGATCATGTACAGGGTACAAAAACAAGGCAGGTTCCTTCTCTTTAGCTTCTAATTTTTCAACTCTGGAGAAAAACCCTAGGCATCAACATGTTACTAAAACTCTTCTCCATAAGCATGCTGGTTAAATGTATTTAGCATTCCACCTTCAGAGAGGCTGAATCCCGTTTCCTGATAAGGAAATCCATATCAAAGTCTCCTGGGAATGAAAGTCAAGGCAATTGGATCATCGTTTGATCCAATTGGAGAGTCAGCAAAAGGTAATACAGCTACTTTGCAATGCGTCCCCAACAGAGACTCTCTCTCTCTCTAGGTTTCCAGCGTTGTAAGGACTTGGCCGGTAGAAGACTTTCTTCCCAGGCTACTTTATAGAACAGAAACGTGGTCTCAACCATTTTATGGCCAAGTGCTTCTTCTGACACCTTGTCATCAGTGAGTGAGCACATGCAGGGCCAATGACAGACAGCACAGATCGCCCCATCTATCACTCTTCCTGACCGATTGGGGTGCCTTCAGGCAAAGCACCTGGCCATCCCAAGCGCCACTTTTGGGGAAAATTCAATATCTGCACTGTGGTTGGTCTGTGGAGAGCAGACCAAGAAGAAATCCCAGCTGGGGTCAGCATGCAGCAGGGCGAAGTTGGTTTGGTGATCTGTTTAGGCAGAGCTGGCGATCTGAAAGTGGATGAGTAACTCTGGGCTCAGAGGTGGATTGCTTCCTCATCAGTTTCAGGAAGCAGCCGGTACGATCCTCCCAAGGACGGACGACCGGTTCAAATGGCCTGCCTTTGCTGCCTGGTGGAGCTGGGTGGTTGTAGTTTGGCTAGGCTGGTTTTACTGTGAAATTCATTTTCTAGACTTTTATGTGTTGCCGACATCTTCTGGTTCCATGGCTGCATTCTGACTGTGAAGCAGTCATAAAATTATGAATTGCAGGGCACTGTATCAATACTATAAACATAGAATTTAAAATACACAATGACCGTACATTTGCTAAAATTTGTAACTTCTAGAAAACATTACAAATTAAAAGTATCTTAACAGACATTAATGTCTTCCCTTAATAAATCAAAGGCACTGCACTGGAGGTACCCTGCACTGGAGAAACACGCGTGTGCTTGCTTCCAAACCCGTGCTGACCAGGTCTGTTTTGCTCAGCACACTCGCAATGAAACCCAGTACCGCACAGGTTGCGTCAACTGTCTCCGGAACAAAGACAGGGACTGGCAGAGCCCGAGACGGTCCTTTTATCTCCCAGTAGTGTAACACTGTCAAAGACATGGAAGTGACCCAGACAGCTGACTACCCCTGGAAAGGAGCCCCCACCCACCCAAGAAGAGAAAAAAGTCTTCTTCTTCGGGATATGAAGCAAGTCTTCCACTTGTGGAAAAATGTTCTGCCTTGTGTTAAAGAGCCCTCAAGGCAGATGGGTTTGGGGACACTTTCTCTAAACTCCCCTTCTATAATAGAAGTCTGAGAAAGCAAGAGGGAAACTAATTGACTTTATACCTCTCTCTGTACTGAAAGTATGTTCTGGTACATGGACTAGAGGGAGATGAATCTTTGCAGCAACTGCGGCCTGTTCTTTCAGTTTCACATGCTACCAATGTCACTCGTCATTTTAGCTTACTTGCACATACAGAAAGCCAGTTTGTTGAAAGCTAAAATCAGTATTGCAAATAGGCAAAGTAACTGTCTGCTGCCCTTTCAGCTCATCTCCCCTTGCAGTGGAACGGTTAGAAGCCCAAAAAGAAAGCAGGAAGAAGCCAGGAAGTAACCAATAACTTTTTAGTTTATTTTTGTGTCCTGGTCAACTAATCCTCACCAGGGGGACAACAGGTAAGTGTCGTTTACTGTCAAAGGCACGGGTAAGATTGGTCCACTTTTTTAACAAACAAGAGCTTATTTTCTACCTTCATGCTCATACCGCTATAACTCAGAATTCAAACAAAAACCATTATGGCTTTATGTGAAATGAACAGGAGTAAAGTCCACGTATCCATTATTTCTAGGCTGGGAAAACGAACTTGCAAAGAAATATGTTCTGAAGTGTCAATATGCCCTGGGGGCAACAAATTTATACGCAAAGGATACACCTGGATGTATGAATATTTTACCAAGCCAAGGCATCTATACAGGAGCCTGCTGGTGGAAATGGCTTCTTCTTGGCTTAAGGCAGGATTTCACAAACATTTGGATGCCGCGAGAAGCCCCCCCTCCAAATAATGGTGCCAATGGTGATGAAAATAGTGAGCATGAGGGTTTGTTTGTTTTTTACTAGCAGGGCCCCACAATGGTGAGTTTGGTGCACTCTCTTTCCTGGCTCTATGGGACACCCCTGCCTAAATCAGTGCTTCCCCTCCTCACTGGGTCTGCATTGTGAATTTGATTTTTCCTGCCTTCTCCAAGAGAAGGCAATCTGAAGGGGAGCTACTCTGTACCTGTTTCTCCATCCAGCATCGTTAGAGAGCCCACACACACACTCCACAGTCTGTTTCTGTCGCACCCCTCTGGGAGGAGGTTTCAAAGTATTTCTAGCAGGAATACCAGAATAATAGCAATAGCAATAGCACTTAGACTTATAGACCGCTTCATAGTGCTTTACAGCTCTCTCTAAGCGGTTTACAGAGTTCAGCATATTGCCCCCAACAATCTGGGTCCTCATTTTACCCACCTCGGAAGGATGGAAGGCTGAGTCAACCTTGAGCCTAGTGAGATTTGAACAGCTGGACTGCTGAACTAGCAATCAGCTGAAGGTCGCAATGCTGCTTTTAACCACTGCGCTATCTCAGCTCCTGAGATAAGAGAATAAGCTGTACTAACGAAGTTGCATAATACCCTCTGCTTCAGAAATTAAAGCCAACCCATAGATAGCTGTGCAATTTGTGTATGCTTTCAGACTAGTGCTGACCAGGAGGTTGTCTGCTCAACACACTCTCAGAAAAGCACAATACTGTTAACGCTGGTGTAGTTACCTCCAGAACGGAGAAAATGACAGACAGCTAAACACACAGTATCTTTCTCTCCCAGCAGTGTAACACTGTCAAAGACACAGTTCTGACACAGACAGCTGACCACCGCTGGAATTTAGGAACAAAATATATTCAGCTCTGAGATTAGGGCCAGGTCTATAAAAAGGGGGAAAAAGCCCCTCTGGGAGGAGGTTTCAAAGTATTTCTAGCAGGACTACCAGATTCTAAAAACAGCTTTGTTCCTTGTGCCATCCGTCTGGTAAACTCACAAGATTCGTTTCTCTCGCCATATACGTGTATACATCCGAACTAGACTGTGTTGTTTCTCCATGTCATAGAACATATGCGGGTATATGCATAATTTTGCATTTATTTATTCTGTCATGATTATGTAGTGTATGTTGGAGGTGGGGACCCTTTGAGAGCTCCATGCAATGAAATTTCATTTTAATGTATGCCGATTAATGTACATTCAAAGTGACAATAAAGTTATTCTAAGTCTTCTAAGTCTATCCTTTTGGTCCCCCAGAAATTTGTAACCCTCCATGATTGTTCTCCTGTTCCAGCTATGCTTGCAGAATGAAGCAAGGCTGCAAAAAAACAAAAACAAACAAAAAAACCCCACCAACAACAACACCCCACCTTCACTGTCTTCCTCACAAAGGCTAATTGAAGTTTGGCGCCATCTGCTGGTCCAAATGATCTCATTCTCATTTGATCATTTTTAAGTCTAAAATGACCTCCAGAAGCATCTAGTCCAGTGATGGCGAACCTTTTTTGGCTCACATTCCCCCCACGCTTGTGCACAATGCCCCCCCCATGCATGCGCACAGGCCTCACTGAGGCCTCCAGACGGCGAAAAACGGCCCAACGGCCGTTGGCCCGTTTTCCGCCATCCCCACCCAGGCTTCAGGAGGTTTTCCTGAAGCCTGGGGAGAGCAAAAACGGCCAAAAAGAACGCCAAAAATCAGCTGGCCAGCGCACACAGGAGCTGACATAGGGCAACGCCTCTTGTACCCTCAGATATGCCATAGGTTCGCCATCACTGATATAGTAATTAGTCTAGTTATTATTTTTTCTCACCCAAGCAGAAAATGCAAAAATATGCCCTCTGTAGGCTATTTAAATGCAACTGCCATTCCAAAATAAAATAAGAATAATGGCACCATTTTGACTCAAGTCTTTCAACAAAAGTTCATTAAAAAATGAAGTTATTTCCCGGGTTGTACAAGTCATCCCTTTGAGCCCTTTTTTCTAATTTAAGGTGTTTTTTTAAGGAGAATGATGAGATTTTTTTTATGTCTATCAAATAATAAATTCACCCCAAATCTTAGCAGAAAAGGGACAGACCGTTTAGGGAATCCTTCATATTTTACACCCAGGCTTCTTTTACATACAGCTCCAATAACCTTAATTTGCCTCAACCTCCTGGACCTCACTGACGCAACCAGCAAACCAGAGCAGAGATTAAGCAAACATGTGACACCCACCCTGGTCGCACATCAAGAATAGCTTTGAATTCTCAAAAGAGAGAAGGAAGTAAATGGCCTCTAATGAAATCAAATACTTACTGTACATTCCTAGGTTTGGACCAAGCCATGTTTTGTGTCTCCTTCAAACCTAGTCTCAAGCCATTCAATGCCCCAAAAGCAGCTCCTATTCGGATAAATCAGAACAGAACAATGTGTAAAATGGAGGAGCTGCTGCGGGACAGAGATGACAGTTGCTCTTTAAAAACTATGATTCAAATTGAGTTGATTTAAATCAATCCTTTTTACTAGTGATTTAAATCAAATCCACCCTGGTCACATTATAGAAATGGAAATCATGGTAATGTCATGGATACCTGAATTAAGGCTTTTCTCAACCCTTTTTGGTTCCACTGTTGAATATTCCTTTCCCTGCCTTCTGTAACCCAAAACACTATTATTATTCTCAGCCGGGGCTGAATAAAAATAAATACTATAATTTACAGTGACTCCCTAAAATATAATAAAGTATGCTTCGTGAATGTACAGTAAAATAAATAACCTTCCAAGCAATATTCAAGTCTTTAAATTGTTTGCAAAACTGCTAAAGCCAAATAGATAAAATATAAGTATGTATTTAAAAAATTGAATTGCATGCAGTACACATAATATGGCAGAGATTTTTAAATGGTCATTCAGTCTCACAAACTGGGGTTTTATCCTTTGATACACACCAAGTATCTGCCCAAAGGGAACTTTGAAGAATTGGTTGATTACTTCTCTCTCTTTATTCTACCGTATAGAAACATCCATCCAACATCGTGATATCAATAAAAAAATGATGACCCACCGGTAATACAACATCCGCCAATTGTAAAGAACGCCAGTTCAAATCTTCCCCTGGTTTTACTAGCTCCGGTAGGTAAAATGAATTCATCTGTATCCTGAAACAAAAACAATCTTTTTCAGCAATATCTGCATATGAATTCCCGAGTTTCATGAAATGAAGCACATGATACTCTTTTACTCTTAAAATGTTAATTGTCCGTCAACCCAGTAAATAAAATAGAAGGGAAAAGAGTCTACCCATTTTCCTTTTGAATGTTCAGTTATTACTGAGCCCTACAAAAGCGAACAATTATATTTCTAAAGAACAAATAAATGTTATTTTCATTTATCCAGCATTCAGTGAGAAGCTGTAATACCGTATGTTCCGGCGTATAAGACGACCCCCAACTTTTCCAGTTAAAATATAGAGTTTGGGATATACTCGCCGTATAAGACTATCCCTCTTCCAAAGCACACCAAATAAAAATTTAAAAAACATCAGATTTGATTTCAATATGGTAATTTTAATTCAAATGCTTATGACATGCAGGTACTTAGCAGGAAAACTGTCACTTCTAAACATAAGGCTGTTTGTCATCAAACATGTAAACATAAAACAGTGCAAGTGGATTAAACTTTTCCTAATTCACTCTAAAGCTGAAAGGAAGGATAAGACAATAAACCCATGGGAGCTGCCATGCTGTTTGTTTTCTAAGCTGTCAGCCAAACTGGAACTGATGATGATAGGAGGAAGATAGCAAACAGAGAGAGAGCAAGGCAGATTGGAGCTTGGAATACCTGAGCTTTCACCCTTTGCTAGTGACAGGACAGGACAGGACAGGACAAGGAAAAACCAAGAAAGTCCAGTTGCCTCTTATAAAAGCCTCTTTCAGAGAGCCCTGACTGGGAGGCAAGGGTACAATGCTACCGGCAAAGTGGAGGCAGTCGGACGCTGAAACCTTCCTCTCATCCTCCGCCTGTATTTGGGGGGCATTCCCTCCTAAGGGCAGAACAGCCCACCTTCCCCATGGCTGTCAGAACATGGGTCTCCACTTCTCTGGTCGCCTCGGCAACTTTGGAAAGGATCGGCTTTTTGCACGCTCGCATAGGCACTTGCAGAATTCAAGCCGAGCCACCACTTCCCCACAGCCCGGCTCGATTGAGCGCCCGCGAGAGACACCCGCCTCTGGATCTGCTTTTTTTGTGTGCAGGTTGGAGGTGCTCGCTTGGCCTCCTGACACCACCGCGGGGCTCCTCACCGCCTCTTCCTCCTCCTTCTCACGCAAAGCGACCTGGCTCACCAGCTGCGGACGGGTGGCCGTTTCTCCTCCTGCTGCTGCTGAGGCATTTTTGGCAGCAGCAGCGGCGGCAGCAGCAGGAACACAGCCGGCAAGCCAGGTCGCTTTTCATGAGGAGGAGGCGGCGAGGAGCCCCGCGGTGGTGTCGGGAGGCCAAGCGAGTGGTAGCAGAAGAAGGAGCCCCCAATGGAGGAAGAGAAGATGGTGGCCGCCGCCATTGGCGAGGAGCTTGGGCTAAAAGCAGGGACACCTGGCAAGCGTCAGAGGCCGAGCGCCTGTCTCCAGAACTGACAGATCTGGCCACTGAACAGGAGCTGTGCGGCGCCAAGTTGCCCTTGACTGTGGAAGGTGGTCGATCTCTTCGGGCAGTGAGTCGCTTGTTCCGCCCTCCCCGCGGGTAGCAAGGTGCAAAAAAAGAGTGAGCCTTGGCGACACCTGAAAGTCTTTTTAAGCGCAGATTTATACTCAGCGCTTCTCACATTCTGATGTGCGAGGTGAGAATGGCGCTTCTGTCAGGCGTTCGATAACGTCCGCTGAAGTTTATAGCTCAGGAAATCGGCTTAGTTAGCCTTTCACATGCCAGACACAAGACTCCGTCCCGCCCAGCGCTGCACCCGGCGTATAAGACGACCCCCGACTTTTGAGAAGATTTTCCTGGGTTAAAAAGTTGTCTTATACGCCGGTAAATACGGTACCTTCTTAATCCAGTATTAGTTACTATCGACATGGCTGATGTAATAAGCTGTACTAACACAGTTGCATAATACTCTCTGCTTCAGAAATTAAAGCCAACCCATAGATAGCTGTGCAATTTGTGTATGCTTTCAGACTAGTGCTGACCAGGAGGTTGTCTGCTCAACACACTCTCAGAAAAGCACAATACTGTTAACGCTGGTGTCAGTTACCTCCAGAACGGAGAAAATGACAGACAGCTAAACACACAGTATCTTTCTCTCCCAGCAGTGTAACACTGTCAAAGACACAGTTCTGACACAGACAGCTGACCACCGCTGGAATTTAGGAACAAAATATATTCAGCTCTGAGATTAGGGCCAGGTCTATAGATGAGAAAAACCCACAGAAAAAAAAGAACCTTTCACTGAGGTTTGTTTCTCTCTAAAAAATAAAAATGGATCATGAAAGTGTCTCTAATATTTTCTTTTTAAACGATATAAAGCAAGGGAAAAAATCTGATACTTTTTCAAATTCGAAAAATGGACCCAGCTATGTAACTTTCCATTTGACAGTTGGGGGAAAAGGAAGACGTATTACATCCAAATAGAGTGGAAATAAATTTGCAACTTAGGTTACACATGCTTGTGTGATGTATTTAAAATCTAAGATAGTATTATTCATAAGAGTAATCCATTTGTTCATTGCTTGACCTTCCCAAATACTTTGTGGGAGAAATGCGTTTTCACCTTAAGTCAGCCAGATGTTTTCAAGAAGTCCTCCAGTCAGAGGATAAAGAAAACAGCTCCTGACCACAAACCCGACTGCCAAGTCTTCATTTACAACAGTTTTAGTTACCTATTTTAATCAAAACCACTATACAGATAGGCCTTGACTTACAACAGTTCATTTAGTGACTGTTCAAAGTTACAGCGGCGCTGAAAAAAGAAAACTCGTAAAATGGGGCAAACTCACTTAACAAATGTTTCATTTAGCAACATAAATTTTGGGATCAATTGTAGTTGCAACTTGAGGACTACCTCTATTATACATCAAATAATTTACACAATCACACAAACGCCAATGCATTTTTGAAAGTTGATTCAAGTACACTTCGAGCAATCACGGATGTCTCACCTGTATAAGATATCTGGGGTCAACATTTAAATATGGGGACAAGGGATTCATTCCAGTCACTGAAAGAAAAAAAAGGTTTCAAGTTGGAAAGCATGCCAAGCTAGCATAAAAACAGTTCAAAGAAAGAGGGCTACAGGTAATGCTAGATTTAGAACCATTCATTTAATGACTTTTTTGACACTATGACAGCACTAGAAAAGTGACTTACACTCTCACTTACAACTCTCACAACATCCCAAGGTTGCATGATCAAAAATTGGGCGTTTGGCAACTGGCATGTATTTACAATGGTTGCTGCATCCCGGGGTCATGCAATCACCACCTGCCATGATCCCAGCCAGCTTCCAACAAGCAGAGTGAATGGGAGAAGTCATATTCACTTAATGACCACATAATTGAGTTAAGTGTGGCAAGAAAGGTTGTAAAATTAGATGCAATTCACTTAAAGACCGCCCTGCTTGGCCATGGAAATTCTGGTCCCAACTGTGGTCGTAAGTTGAGGACTATCTGTACTCTCTCATAAGTAGGCTGAGTTTCTAAGTGTGCTTCAATTTAAATCAGGTCTGAGGGGCAAGAAGGACCAGATCAGATTCAAAAGGCTTTCCAAACAGGTTTCCTTTAATAAGAATATATAAACATCAATCATCAGCTGTCTGTTAAAAATACATTTGAACTTATAGGCATATATGTGTGTTCATAATATTTAATTTAATTTAATTTAATAAAATAATAAAATTTCTATGCGGCCCAACTCCCAGGGGACTCTGGGCGGCTAACAAGAAGTAAAAACATATCATCAAATAAGAAAAACAATTTAAAAACATATTAAAATACAATCCATATCTAAAAAAGATCTTTCAGTCACACACATACATACATGGGCCGATCTAAAAAGACCTTGTCAAAGGGTCATTGGCCCCAGGCCTGCCGGAAAAGCCAGGTCTTAACGGCTTTCCGGAAGGCCAGTAAGGTGAGGGTAATACGGATCTCGGGAGGTAGTTGGTTCCAAAGAGTTGGAGCAGCTACAGAGAAGGGCCTCCCCCGCGGGCCCGCCAGCCGACATTGTCTAGCTGACAGGACCTGAAGAAGGCCAACCCTGTGCGATCTCACTGGTCATTGGGAGGAATGCGGTAGAAGGCGGTCACGCAGATAAACTGGTCCTGAGCCATGTAGGGCTTTAAAGGTAAGAACCAACACCTTAAATTGCGTCTGGAGACCAATCGGAAGCCAGTGCAGCTGGCGAAAGATGGGCTTAATGTGGGTGTATCTTGGAGCACCCACCACAGCTCGCGCAGCTGCATTCTGGACTAACTGTAGTCTCCGAACACTCTTCAAGGGTAGCCCCATGTAGAGCGCATTGCAATAATCTAAAAAGAAGGGGAGGGCCTTCTCTGTGGCGGCCCCGGCTCTCTGGAATCAACTACCTCCCGAGATCCGTACTACCCCCACCTTGCTGGCCTTCCGGAAAGCTACCAAGACTTGGCTGTTCCGACAGGCCTGGGACCACTGACCTCTGATGTTAACAGTTGAGGTCGACCCATGACTGTGGTATGATTGAAATTTTTTAATATGTTTTAATCTATGTTTTTAAAAATTTTTAAATCTTTTTATATCGATGTTTATTGATGTTTCTACATGTTGTGAGCCGCCCAGAGTCCTTCGGGAGTTGGGAGGCATAGAAATATAATAAAATAAATAATCAAGCTGTGAGGTGATAAGGGCATGGGTGACCGTGAGTAGAGCCTCTTGACCCAAGTAGAGCCGCAATTGGTGCACTAGGCCAGGGGTAGGCAAAGTTGGCTCTTCTATGACTCATGGATTTCAACTCCCAGACTTTCTGAGCCAATCATGCTAGCTCAGGAATTCTGGGAGTTGAAGTCCATGAGTCATAGAAGAGCCAACTTTGCCTACCCCTGCACTAGGCGAACCTGTGCAAAGGTCTCCCTAGCCACAGCTGTCAGATGTTGGTCTAATCTCAGCTGTGGGTCTAGGAGGACACCCAAATTGCGAACCCGTTCTGAGGGGATTAAATTTACTCCCCCCAGAACCACGGAAGGATAATCTATTCTACATGGTCCTTCGGAGGCAATATTGAGGTTCTTTTTCTGGGCAATTTCGGGTTTCTATGCTAATTATGTCCTTCCTAATATCTATGATTTGAAAAAAAATTAGCTTATCAGCTAGCCATGTCCCTGAATCTCTACTTGCCAGTCTTCAATTTTTCGTAACAATTTAGATGAAGCCTAACATCAGGGACACATATTACGGTACCTCCAGCCAAGGGGGGACAAAATGACCTAGATCAACGACAAACTGTATCAAGCAATTAAATCAGCTTTCAATGTATGAAACCCCATTCCCCAGGATTAAGTTAAAGTTTCAGAGAAAGTAACAACTGCCACATTTATAGTTTATAGTTGAGCTACGGTGGTGCAGTGGTTAGAGTGCAGTACTGCAGGCTACTTCTGCTGTCTGCAATTTGGCAGTTCAAATCTCACCAGGCTCAAGGTTGACTCAGCCTTCTACCCTTCCCAGGTGGGTAAAATGAGGACCCAGATTGTTGGTGGTAATACACTGACTCTGTAAACCACTTAGAGAGGGCTGTAAATGATTGTGAAACGGTATATAAGTCTAAGTGCTATTGCACGATAACTGTGCAGTGATGCTAGTAGCCTTGCTATGGAAGCCTAAAGCTGGACCTACAGTGGGGCAAAAAAGTATTTAGTCAGCCACCAATTGTGCAAGTTCTCCCACTTAAAAAGATGAGAGAGGCCTGTAATTGACATCATAGGTAGACCTCAACTATGAGACAAAATGAGAAAACTAATCAGACAATCACATTGTGTGATTTGGAAATAATTTATTTGCAAATTATGGTGGAAAATAAGTATTTGGTCAATATCAAAAGTTCATCTCAATACTTTGTTATATATCATTTGTTGGCAATGACAGTGGTCAAACGTTTTCTGTAAGTCTTCACAATGTTGGCACACACTGTTGCTGGTATGTTGGCCATTCCTCCATGCAGATCTCCTCTAGAGCAGTGATGTTTTGGGGCTGTTGCTGGGCAACACGGACTTTCAACTCCCTCCAAAGGTTTTCTATGGGGTTGAGATCTGGAGACTGGCTAGGCCACTCCAGGACCTTGAAATGCTTCTTACGAAGCCACTCCTTCGTTGCCCGGGCGGTGTGTTTGGGATCATTGTCATGCTGAAAGACCCAGCCACGTTTCATCTTCAATGCCCTTGCTGATGGAAGGAGGTTTGCACTCAAAATCTCACGATACATGGCCCTCAGTCATCCTGGTCCCTTTGCAGAGAAACAGCCCCAAAGCATGATGTTACCACCCCCATACTTCACAGTAGGTATGGTGTTCTTTGAATGCAACTCAGCATTCTCTCTCCTCCAAATACGATGAGTTGTTTTTCTACCAAACAGTTCTACTTTGGTTTCATCTGACCATATGACATTCTCCCAATACTCTTCTGGATCATCCAAATGCTCTCTAGCAAACTTCAGACGGGCCCGGACATGTACTGGCTTAAGCAGGGGGACATGTCTGGCACTGCAGGATCTGAGTCCCTGGCGGCGTAGTGTGTTACTGATGGTAGCCTTTGTTACGTTGGTCCCAGCTCTCTGCAGATCATTTACTAGGTCCCCCCCGTGTGGTTCTGGGATTTTTGCTCACCGTTCTTGTGATCATTTTGACCCCACAGGGTGAGATCTTGCGTGGAGCCCCAGATCGAGGGAGATTATCAGTGGTCTTGTATGTCTTCCATTTGCTAATTATTGCTCCCACAGTTGATTTCTTCATACCAAGCTGCTTGCCTATTGCAGATTCAGTCTTCCCAGCCTGGTGCAGGTCTACAATTTTGTTTCTGGTGTCCTTCGACAGCTCTTTGGTCTTCACCATAGTGGAGTTTGGAGTGTGACTGTTTGCTGTTGTGGACAGGTGTCTTTTATACTGATAACAAGTTCAAACAGGTGCCATTAATACAGGTAATGAGTGGAGGACAGAGGAGCCTCTTAAAGACGAAGTTACAGGTCTGTGAGAGCCAGAAATCTTGCTTGTTTGTAGGTGACCAAATACTTATTTTCCAGCATAATTTGCAAATAAATTCTTTCCAAATCATACAATGTGATTGTCTGCATTTGTTTTCTCATTTTGTCTCTCATAGTTGAGGTCTACCTATGATGTCAATTACAGGCCTCTCTCATCTTTTTAAGTGGGAGAACTTGCACAATTGGTGGCTGACTAAATACTTTTTTGCCCCAGTGTATAATATTCCACAAGAACTACACGGGTACCGAGCAGGTTACTCCATGCCACATAACAAGAAAAGAATAGCAGGCTGGGATGCCTGGATTCAGGAGATAAGCAAGGCCTAGATGAGAGATCCCAAAGGGCTACAGAGGCTAGCCTGGCAAACAGAGGAAAAAAAGGTAGTCCGAGGGGGACTTTCCCCAAATGACTTCAAGGAAGAGCAACGTTGGGATCTGGAAGGCTAAGGGAAGCCAAGCTTCTTCCTTCAAGGGGGGCGGGGGGGGGATGAGCACGTGTTGTCCGGATGGGCCTTGAACCCCCATAAGGGAAGGATTCACCCTTTCCTCGTTTAATTTGCAATTATAATCATAATAATAGCTCCAGGGTGATGGGACGAAGGAAGAGCAGGACGCGACCTTCCGAGACATAATACCGTGGGATTAAATCGGAGCTCCCTCCATGGCACAACCCCCCCAAGCCCCAAACCCCCCGAGAAGCCCCAAACCCTCTTCGTCCCGACCCCCTTTGCTCAGCCGCCCCACAACTGCCCACGGGCTGCGGTTGGTTCCGCTCAGCAAGAGACGGAACCCTCCCTTTACCAACCGGCCAGCCTCCATTTTATTTCCCGCGTCTTTTGCGTTTCCTACCGAGGCCTCCCCCCTCCCCCTCCAACCCCACGCGGGGCGGAGGGAGGGAAGCGGCCGGGCCCACTTACGAGGGACGCCGGCCAGGTCGGCGTGGGAATAGCCCGGCCCCGCCACTCCTCCTCCGGCGCCGAAGAGGCCGGCGAATCCGGAGCTCTTCGAGTTCCCGGCGCCTCCCTCCATGTTGGCGGCGGCGGCGGCGGCGGCGGAGGTCCTCGGGCCGCCCTTCCGCTCCTTCGCCTTCTCTTTCTCCTCAGGGCCGCGTTGCGCTCGGCACCGCCCTTTCCGGTCCTGGAACCGGAAGCTCCCCTTCGGCGCGCGGACGGCCTCTAAGCGCGAGAAGCGTGGTGCGTGAAGTCATCCCTTCGCGCCGCCGTCCGCCCCTCCCCCCCTTCTCTCTCTGCGACACTCGCTTTGAGGCTCGGCGGGGAAAGGAGAAAGAGGGGGGATGGGTCCGGTCTCCTCCGTCGTCCCCCGCGGGTGACCTGGGTCGCCCCCCACAGCATGAGCGCGGGGCCCGAGTGTGAACCCCCCGGGAAAAGGGCTCGCTTGGGCCCCGGCTTCTTCCCTTCCTCCGAGGCGGTGGTCTCGCAGCCCCCGCCGCCTCCCCGCCCCCGGGAGGAAGGGCCCGGACCCGGCGGCCCCTCAGCCACCGTGGGGAACAAAGGTGAGCGCCCCTCCCCCCCCGCTGATTGAGACGGAGGGAGGGATGGGAGGCCACCAGGACATCCCTGTCCTGACCACGGGTGCTCCCTTCGCCGTCTACCTCCCCCGCTTTTAAATTTGGGGGGGGGGTGTCCCCCCCATCGGCCGCCTTGTGTTCAGCCTGTGAATTGAGGACCGGCTCAGCGGGGGATGCCCCCCCCCCACTAAAGACGCTTTCCACCTAGTAGGTGGACCCCCCTACTAAAGAGGGGCTGCGTTTAGCTGCAGGTGGTCCTCGACTTACCACCGTTTCTTGAGTGGCCTTTGAAAGTTACAATGGCACTGGGGGGGGGGAGTAACTTATGACTGGGTTTTTTTAAATACCTGGGACCGCTGCAGCTTCCTTGGGGTGGTCACATGATCAAAATTCGGACACTGGTCAACTTGTTCACATTTATGACGGTTGCAAGGTCATGGGGTCATGTGACCTTCTGGCCAGCAAAGCCAACGGGACAGCCAGATTCACTAAGCAACAAGTGGCAAGAAAGGCCACAAGTCGAGGCCTACCTGTAGCTCGATCGGAAGAGTGAGACTTTGGTAAATGACACATGCATATTTGGATACGCAGCTGAACGCTTTGGTGTATTGTCCCAAACAGATGATGTAGCCTTCCTGCCAATTAAATACCAGAGTAAATATATTAATTTATAGAGGTCTGTTTTAAGATTGGTATGTTGGGTCTAACTTCCAGTAAAACTGCTGTGTATTTCCTTCCAGTTTACAAACAAAAGAGGATTACCTCTTGGATGGAGAACAAAGGACCCAGAACTGTAGAATCTGAAAGGTAAAACAAAAACAAGGTTCAACTAATTTTATTTCTGCTGCAGCCTATAGGAACGGCTTCTGCCAGATTATTCTACCAGAATGCTAATAGTCCTCCAGAACGTTAGCTTTTGCTGCTATAAGATGACTTTTAGTGAAGTATTACTTTTGTTAACAAAGATGTTAACGAAAAGAAGAAACGGTGTAAGCGGTGACATGTGTCGCAAAGCTGATATTAGACACAGAGGGTATGCTTCTCATTTGGAGTGTTTTGTAAAGGAAGGGTGTTTAATCACACTCGGCTTGGCTTGATTGCTTAGCTTATCCTCGTCATTTTTTAATTACGACTTACTCATTGCAGTATTTTGGGCATTTTTATAAGAAAACACTATTCCTTTTGCATGTTGTGTTGTGTCTTGTGGAGCTTTTCAACTTTTAGAAGCTGTCAATAACCATATTTTTTTAAAAAAAAAGGTCAGAAAAGAATCCCGTCCTTTGCTATGCTCAGGAAATTAGAAAAAAGGAATACGGGTAATTCCTCAACTTGCGACCACAATTGAGCCCAACATTTCCTTTGCCAACCAAGACAAGTGACTTTTGCCCCATTTTACGACCTTTCTTGCCACGGTGGTTAAGTGAATCATGCATTTAAGTGAGTAACACAGTTGTTAAGTGAATCTGACTTCCCCAATGACTTTGCTAATCTGAAGGTCACAAAACGTGATCAAGTGACCCTGGGGATGCTGCAACCGTCATAAATACACGGCAGTTTCCCAAATATCTGAATTTTAATCAGGTAACCGTGGGGATGCTGCAATGGTCATAAGTGTGACAAACGGTCATAAGTCACTTTTTTCAGTGTTGCTGCAACTTTGAACGGTCAGTAAACAAATCGTTGTAAGTCAAGGGCTTCCTGTAATATAGCAAAGTATTGAAATACTTTAGAATTACACGGTCCTTTGGCCTAATGATGGAATTAAGGTAGAAAGTAATCTAGAAAAATTAGAATGAAAGTAATGCTCAAATCAAGCTTTCTAAAAGCTTTTTAATATTTTAATTCAGAGATAAGCAACTGGGTGCTCTCCAGATGCTGGGATACCAATTGCTAGCAGCCTGGCCAGTGGCATGGAATTGTGTGTAATGGCTTTCCGGTTTTTTTGTACAACATCTTGTATATCTTTTTTTTTTTGCAGACAAAGCAAAAGAAGCAACATGGAAGCAGAGTCCCAAATGGCCTTTGTTAAAAAAGATCGTGTTTTCGACCATGATGCCAAAAAGGCCGAGGGCCTCTTCCAGCAGGGCTGCTCAAATTTATCCACAGAAATGAGCACCAAGCAGGGTTTTTTTCCTCCAGCTGAGGGCACCTGTAGGGATAAGCTATCCGAAGCCGAGGCTCTGAAACCAAGACAGACAAGCGAGCCCTTGAAAAACGCGAACATTCACCAGGTATACCAAACCGGCGATCAGGCTTATCGAGCCAGTCCTGAAATCCGGGAAAACTGTCCCACTAGGAAGCTTTCGATAGGCAGCCCCACAAAGATGCCAAATCTAAAACAGGCTTCCAAAGACTGGGATCCTGCAAGGGAAGCAACTCCGCAGAGTCCGCAGCCATTAAAAAATTGCAGCTCTGAGGATCCAGTAGATGTTAAGGCTGAGCTGGATGAGGCAGACTTGATCCCGGAGAGCCCGCTTTCCGACGGAGGCTGTCTGGTGACTTCGTCCGATCTTTACTGCTTTCGGGACAGAGATCAGGGGCGCTTAGGGGAGTCGCCCTCTTTTGAGAAGGAGAGTGAGCCTGAATCGCCGATGGATGTGGATAACTCTAAATGCAGTTGCCATGGGTCAGAGGCGGATGAGGAAATCAGCCCTCTTCTCGAGGACCACAGAGATTTTGGTGTGTCGGAAGGACCAGGCAACTCCACCCAGTTCCAGAGGGCAGAGACTGACCTGGATTCCAGAAAGCGACAATTTGCTCCCCCGAAAAGCGAAGGGACCCGATTTAGCCTCAACACCGAAGGAGTGGACAATCCCTGGAAAGATACTGAAATGCACACAGAAGTATTGGGACCCTCACCTCACCTGGCATCGGAGGGCAGAAGTGCCAAGCACGGGGGAAGGAAGGATTCTAAAATTACCGCCCATTTCCCACGGGTCCATAGAGGGGATGAGAAAAGGTATTGGTTTCCTTCCCCCCTTCCCCCCGGTCTCTTAATTTGGGATTACCATGAGCTGCTTTTGAGTTGTGACAGAGGAAAATGGAAAACAGATGCAGGTACTTCAGTGTGGCAAAATCACTGGATGGCATAGGACAGGACGAGGTTTTGGGGATGGTGCAAAACTCTGAGTTTTTAAAAGGCTTTTTTCATTGTTCCATTATTCCATTTCATCGGTCAAAATTTGGAATAAAACGCAGCCGATCAACAATTCTCACAAAATAATACCAGAATTTGCAATTGGGAAGTGGGCACTTAATATCATAATGATAATAAAGAAAGAATCATTTGTATTTTTCTGAATTGGATTGCTTTTAAGGATCAGATTCACTAATACCAAAGGTGCTGCTGTTTTGCTATTGAGTAATTTGGCTAGTTCATTTGACATGTTAGCTGACAGTACTAAATATAGCTAGTCTTGACATACGACCACAATTGATCCCAAAATTGCTGTTCCTAAGCAAGACAGCTGTTAAGTGAGTTTTGCCCCATTTTAAGACCTTTCTTACTATAGTTGTTAGGTGAAAACCACTGTAGTTGTTTAGTTAGTAACACAGTTGTTAAGGGAATCTGGCTCCCCCATTGACTTTGCTTGTCAGAAGGTTGCAAAAGTGGATCACATGACCTTGGGAACGCAGCAACGGTCATAAATACGAGTCAGTTGCCAAGCATCTGAATTTTGATTGTGTGGCCATGGGGATGCTGCAATGGTCATAAGTGTGAAAAACGGTCATAAGCCATTTTTTTCAGTGCTGTTGTAACTTCAAACTCACTGTATAAATTGTTGTAAATTACGGACTTCCTGTATTTTATCCTTCTTGGTTTTAGTTTTTATTAAGGTCCTGTTTATTGCTAATTGTTTTTGTTTCCACAATGAACCTTTTAATCTTTCAATGACAGGAGTGAACACCGCCCAGGAAGGAAGCATTGTAGATACACCCCTCCCTCACTCCCAACTAACAAAAAGTGGTTTGGGACCCCAATTGAAGAGATGCGAAGAATGCCAGTCTGTGGGCTTCATCTTCCTCATTTGAGACCATCTGCCAATCATACGGTTACAATCAGAGTATGACATTTCCTTTACTAGCGAATCTTTCTTCCAGAGTGACCCTGGACCCACACTCTTCCATTACATCTTGACATTTTGTAGGTTGAGGAAGTATTTAGACACCCCCAAACTCTGTATCTCAGAAAGAGAGGAAATTGGGAGTGAGTGGTATGTTTTATACAAGCACAGGTATAAACAGGTTTGGTTTAGTGCTGCCCTTGTGTTAAAACAAAAGTAAGGAGATTTCATATTCGCTTCCTGATTTCCAAACTCTCATTTGTTCCCACAAAAGTGCTTTTTTCAAGAGGCAACTGGACTTTCTGTTTTTTCTTTGAAGACATTTTGCTTCTCATCCGAGAAGCTTCTTCAGCTCTGACTGGATAGTGGGGAATGGAAGGATTTATACTCCTTGCAGACTGCTGGTCATTTGCATCCTTTTTATAGAGTTCTTGAGGCCACTTGGAGGTTTATCTGTGTCCTCAGGGTCACTTGAGTAGTGCAAATGTGTGTAGAGCTTTCTTGGAATTGTTGAAAGGAGTATAAATCCTTCCATTTCTCACCAGCCAGCCAGAGCTGAAGAAGCTTCTTGGATAAGAAGTAAAACGTCTTCAAAGAAAAACCAGAAAGTCCAGTTGCCTCTTGAAAAAAGCACCTTTGGGGCAACTGTGACCTGGATGACTGAGAAGCTCCATAGACATTTGTTCCCACACTTCACCATTTGTCTGCTCAAATGGGACTTAGGGTGGAGAAGGAAGGAAGGAAATCTTGTTTCGTATCAGTTGCACACATCACAAGCAGATTTTTTGAGATGAAGTATTGAGGTGCCAATACATAAATTGCTAGTCAATTCTTAATATTTCTAAGCCAATATGATGTGTTCTTTTTCCGTATTTTATTACAGCACAGCATTCATTGAGAAAGAGAAAAAATCAAGTGATATCTATTTGATGTAAAATGAGCATAGGTTGCATTGTATGAAGTAAAGCATTAGATATAATTGCAGATACTCTCTGTAAATATATATTAAATATAATTATGTAAATATATGTAAATACCGTATTTTTTGGAGTATAAGACGCACCTTTTTCCTCCCTAAAAGTGGCTGAAAATTCAGGTGCGTCTTATACTTCGAATGTAGCTTTTTTTTTTCCAGCCCTAACTAGGTGCTAACAGATCTTCCCAGCTCTTACCTTGCAGGCTCTTTCATTGTTACTCTCTCAGAAGAATGTTTTCCAGCCCTAAGTCTTTGCAGGGTTTTTTTTCATTGCTCTACTTGCTCCAAAGAAGTTGTTTTCTAGCCCTAACCAGGTGCTAACGATCTTCCCAGCTCTTACTGGCTTGCAGGCTCTTTCATTGTTACTCTCTCAGAAGAAGGTTTTTTTAAGTCCTAACCAGGAGATAAAATAATGTGCTGAAGCTGACCAGACTAAGGATGCTAGCCAGATGAATACCTGGTAGGCAGATTGTTTTCCCCTATTTTCCTCCCCAAAAACTAAGGTGCGTCTTATACTCCGAAAAATACAGTATATTCAGGCTTAAAGTCTGTGAAAATGCGAATGGTACCTAAAACACCAAGTAACACAGTGCACAGCTAAATACCCAAATTTGTATAAAAAGTGACAAGATTTTTTGGGAACAGAATGGTTCCTAAGTCAGAGAAGGCCTCCGTATATCAATGTTTCCCAACCTTAACAATTTTTAAAATGTTTGGGCTTCAACAAGCAGAGGAATTCTCGGAGTTCCAAGTCCACACACCTTAAAAGTTGCTGAGGCTGAGAAACACCGGCAGATGTATTGGGTGGTTGCAAAAGCCTTGAAGTGTTGCAGGTAGGGGCCTTCAGCTTAAAGATGATTTGCTTCTGTTTTTCAGCCTGTCTTCTCTGTTGCAGGTAGATCTTCTGAAGGAAGGAGAAGTACCTAAACCTTACCCGACCCATTATAAGGATTCGTGGGACAATAAACACGTGAAAATGCCTTGCTCAGAACAGAATTTATATCCTATAGAGGATGAGGTGAGGCAACATTACTGCTTAAGCAACAGGATCCTCTGGGTCTCTTAGCTGCCTTTTTTACTGGATGATCACATTTGTCGGCCAACTGTTTCTGATGTGCAGGATGCATTGTCTGTAATCATCAATATATTGTATAAATCTAATATCCGTGGCAGCTGTTTTGCTTTTTGTAATTAGTAGAACTTTTGTAATAATGACAATAACATTCCCATAAGCAAATTCTTTCATGATGTACGAACATGTGGTTCCAGCTTGTTCTATATTCACAAGCCAAAAATTAACACTCCTAATTTTTAAAGTAAATTTTTAAAGTAAATTTCAGTATTAGAAAATGATAACTTTATTGGGTAAGTGGTTCCAGGAGGTGCGATGAGTACCAAACGGATTTTCCACATAGGGAGTCATGTAATGAGTCACAGAGCAGCTGACAACAAGTTCTAGATTGTGCGCATTGAGGACCAAACGATCGAACGGTACAATTCTTGAAAAGCACCTACCGATGGCCTTAGGAAGTCTGAACAGTTAGCACCACTTTGCTGGTTGCATTTAGAGGTAGTCCTCGACTTATGACCACGGTTGAGCCCAAAATTTCTGTTGCCAAGTGAGACATTTGTTAAGTGAATTTTGTCCCAGTTTATGACTCTTTCTTGCCAGAGTTGTTAAGTGAATCATTGCAGTTATTGTTCTGTCCCCACAACCGACATCTAAATAATTACGCAACACACAAACATTCAAAGAGTATTTTAGTCAGTAAAGCAATATCTCATTAAACACGAACACTGAACAAGATAGGCAGAAGTCCAAGAGATAATTACAAGTCTCCCTGTCCTTGGCACAAGTCCCAAAGCTAGCAGATGCCAAACATAAGACCTGTTCTGGAGTTATCAAAGTGGATTCACTGATGTCTCAAATAAGAAGCCACGTTTGCCAGGAACAAGAACCGGAAACTGGAATGCAAACTGGCCATACTGGAGGACTGGATTCAGAAACCACGATGCCAGAAAACAAGATCTGAGCTGGACTGCAAACTGGAACTGCATAAGCCAAGATTCAGGAATCATGATACAAACTGGAATTGAAGTCAGGATGCAAGAGTCAAGAGTCAGGAAACAAACTGGAAACTGGAGTCATGATGCAAGATTCAGGATACAAACTATGATTCAGGATACAACTGGAAACTGGAGGCAAGATGCAAGTCAAGATACAAACTATGATTCAGGATACAAACTGGAAACTTGACTGTGATCAGACAGGTCTCTTTTTCAAGCGTTCTCTGCAACTTTCCAGCTGCAGAAACTCTTCTTAAATAGACCTGAGGGCGTGGTGGCCAATTAGCCCCGAGCAGACCTCTGGAGTAGACCTTTCTACCTCTCGGCAGCTCAGTGTTGCTCTGGCATTCAGGAAAGGAGGGGCTACTCCTTTCCTATCACTGCCACGAGGCACTGAAGGCTCCAAAGGCTCTGACTGCACAGGCTGCTAGGCAGGCCACAACACTTATTAAGTTAGTACCGCAGTTGTTAAATGAATCTGGCTTCCCTACTGACTTTGTCAGAAGGTCACAAAAGGGGATCATGTGACCCCCAGGACACCACGACCGTCAGTTGCCAAGCCTCTGAATTCTGATCACGTGACCGTGAGGATGCTGCAGTGGTTATAAGCGTGAAAAGCGGTCACAAGTCACTTTTTTCAGTGCCGTTGTAACGTTGAATGGTCACTAAACAAATTGTTGTAAACTGAGGACTGCCTGTGTTCTGACTGTGTTTTAGAGTCCAGAGACTTTTAAGCCAAAAAGTGATTTGAGAACCTGTTTGCCTGAGGGATCGTCTTCTGTGCTCAGGGCCTTGGTTCCTGGGTTCTGCCCACCCTCAGATCAGTTGGACTGACGGCCAAAAAAATCAAAGCTTTCTTATTTAAAGGATTTGTTTTTCATTTCTTTCCAAAGAATTGAGGGCCACGTGACTTCAAATATTTCTCCCATACTGTATCTGTTGCATGTTTGCATGACTTGCTCACCTTATGTTCTCTTTTATTGTGAGGGTTGATCTGAAAACCGGTTTATGATTCATTGGGATGAAGTTGGTATTGGATTTTGCAGGAGGGAGTACGTATTCTTAATTATAAAGGTTTTAAGGGTTTCATTGAAAGGCTGTGAAGAATATCAGGCGTGTAGGAAATCCGTGTCCTATAAACCCTTTTTTAGTCTCTGTGGGTGGCCATAAAATCAAGTTTCTAGTAGAAAACGTGACACTAAATTATATTACTACTGCAAACTAGTCAGGGGGGGGGGGGGGAGAGAGTTGATTACTATCTACAATATTCTTAAATTTTAAGTAAATGCTTCATACTTCCTTCCCGAATAGCAACACAGTTGTAAATTTGGTTAATGTTTTATAAATTACATGGACAGTTGTCTTTGTTCTCATAGGAGATTAAACCTTAAGACGTTGAATGGTTTTAATATGATATACAAATATTTGTTCTTTATAAAGAACGGCGATAGGACTGCTGGGAGCCGATGGGAATTAATACAGACTTCGCTCCTCAAGAAATTCACATGTTCCCGAGATTTGAAGGTAAAAGACTTTTCAGATACATACTGTAATCAGCCAGTTCTCAATTAACCACCAAAATTTGGACAAGAGTTTTCATTGCTAGGCCACGGAATTGGCGGCTATTTTTATAGGGTTGGGGTTGTTGTTGTTTTGCCATGGCCGTTAAGAGAATCACTGCAGTTAAGGTCAGGCAGCGAATCTGCTTCCTCCATTTGCTTGTCAGAAGCCTGTTGGGAAGTAGTGATCCCGCGGTGGCTCAGCAGTTAGAAGGCAGCACTGCAAGCTGACTCACTCCTCACTGCCAGGAGTTCGACTCTCACCAAGCTCAAGGTTGACTCAGCCTTCCATCCATTCCGAGGTCGGTACAGTGAGGACCCAGATTGTTGGGGAAAGAGGATGACTCTGTAAACTGCTGAGAGAGGGCTATAAAGCCCTGTGAAGTGGTATATAAGTCCAAGTGCTATTGCTATCTTTCTTCCTTCCTTCCATCCTCCCTCCCTCCCTTCCCAGTGGTTAAAATCTAGTATTGTAGGCAAACTCTGCCCACTGTCATCAGTTCGAATCTCAGCAGGCTCAAGGTTGACTCAGACTTCCATCCTTTCCAAGGTGGGTAAAATGAGGACCCAGATTGTTGGCCATAGGCTGACTCTGTAAACTGCTTAGAGAGGGCTGGTAAAGCGCTATGAAACGGTATATACCGTATTTTTCGGACTATAAGACGCACCGGAGTATAAGACGCACCTATATTTCGAAGAGGAAAACCAGAAAAAAATAGGTTTTGGCCTCCACGTGTCTGGTTTTTGCCCTCCCCAGCCTCCCAAACCCTCTGCGCATCCTGTTTTTGCCAAAAACTGGCCCACTTTTGGCCTCCCAAACCCCCCCATGTGTCCCATTTTTGCCCTCCCCATCCCCCAGGAGCACTCTGCAGGCCTCCCAAACACTCTGCGCATCCCGTTTTCGCCAAAAACAAGACACGCGGGGGCTGTTTTGGGAGGTCAAAACCAGGGCTGTATTCAGTCTATAAGACACACAGACATTTCCACCCACTTTTTTTGGGGGGGGGGAGTGGGTCTTATAGTCCCAAAAATACGGTAAGTCTTAAGTGCTATTGCCATTGCTATTCGTCATAAATAGCTGCCAGTTGTCAAATGCCTGATTTTTGATCACATGACCATAAACTTGTAACTTTGAAGCATCACTAAGCGAATTGTCCTAAGATGAGGACTGCCTCTATTTGCTTTATGGTCCTCCCTGCCTGCGACTCGCTGAACGCTGCAATTTGGTTTTGCAACCCATTCTTCCAAATGTAGGAGGCCTCTGCCGTGAGAATGCAAACATTTACGAAATTAGGTTGGGAGTGGTTTTTAATAAGGAATCATGGTAGTTCGGAAGCGCCAGAATTTTAGCATTGATTTCTTACTTAAGCTGCACCATTGACTGGCTTACTGGCTGAGCAAATAACTGCTTTAGGCATTTCCAGGAATTTACAAGTCAAGGTAACTATAATCAGTTATAAATGTGGCAGTTGACTTCTTGCTCATCATAGTGGAATTATAGTTAAAATTCATCATTTTGGATAAGGAAATACAGTTTCTTATTAAAAGACTGACTTTTTTTGTGGAAGCCAGTGATTTTTTAATGATTTTAAAAAGTCAGTGTTAAAAAAGAGAGAGAGAGAGAGACAGAGAGAGACAGAGATGATATACATTACGCTGAAGAATAATTGCTGGCTGTAGTTAGTTACCAGAACTATGCTCTGGTCTAAGTATTTCTTCCCTTGAAGGAATTAAAATAGTATAGTATTTATGCATATAGTTTCATCAGAATTTCTTGATAGATCCTAACTATATTTAACTGGAATGCCAGTTAGAGGTATTATTTCCTTCTGGATCTTCTCACATTCTTGTTCTGTTTTCCTTCCTCCCTCCCTCCCTCCCTCCCTCCCTCCCTTCTATCTGTCCTGGGTCAGGAGAGGATTTTCTCCATTTAGAATTATTCCAAGTGAATAGGTTTACACCAGTTCAAGAGCTTGTTTGGACTACATGCTAGTTTCAGGCTTAAGGCTGGTTTAAGGTCCAGCTTACCTGCACAGTTAGCATATCTCTCTCTCTCTCTCTCTTTTAAGTTTTGGACTTCTGTGATTGAAAAGTTCCTTAGAAGCTGGAGAGGGGGTTAATATTTCAGTTTCCTCTTTCAGGTATCAGGTTTTTTTCTTTTTGGCTTTACAGAGCAGAAATTCAACAAATTTCACAGCCCTGGTTGTAACAATAATTTGGCAACTTAATCTATGCAAAAAACCTCCGTCTCCTCTTATATGGGCTCAGACTTGACTGATAGCTAGAAGACACTTTACTAGAAACCAGGTTGTGTCATTGTTGTTGTTATTATTATTATTATTAATTTTATTGACCACCCACCTTACCACAAGGTAACTCTGCACATTAGCTCAAACATAGATTGGATTTCTTGTGGTCAAAGGTTTCATTATTCGTATCTATGGCTTTTGCACCTACACAGTGGCGGACGATGTAATGAAGCCCACCCCTCCACTTCGTCTCAGCTTGCATTCCCAGCAGGCGGGTGATAAAAATGAATCTGAAAACTGGAATTGATCACCCACACTTGCCATCTCAGTGCTTATTTTTTTAAGCTGTCACCTAATTCATCGAGATGACTGGCTGGCCTTAATATGATAGAGTGGCTGTTTAAGGGGGGGGTGACCGACTCGAGAGATTGATAAAGCGGAGGAGCTCAGGCGAATGACCTGACACTTCACGGTGAGATGAACGTCCGGCAATATGGCTGGATTCCCTAACATGAAAAATGGCCCAGAGATTCATGGCGGACTTGGGTAGCTGAAGAATGGTGCAGTTGCACAACTGGGCAGCCAAAATGGTGTTATTGGGTGAGTTGATCAGAGAGTCGATATACTATCACGTGCATAGTTCATTCAGTTCCTTTTATTCAATCAGCCTTAAAGGTGGAGAAAAAAAATGACAATAATTTAAGAGACAGCCAATCAATACTAACTGATTGCTCAGGAATTGGATTTCTTTTTTTTAAATTTTGCAACATCTCAACATGCACACATGACAGCCAGTTTGGTCTAGTAGTCAAGGCATCGAGCTAAAAAGCAAGAGACACTGAGTTCAAGTCCCGCCTTACTTATAAAAGCCATCTGGGTGAATTTGGGCCAGTCCCTTTCTCTCAGCTCAACCCGCCTCACAGGGTGGTTGTTGCGGGAAAAATTGGAGGAGGAAAGTCTGTTGGATATGTTCGCTGCCTTGAGTTATTTGTAAAAATAGTAAAGGCAGGGGATGGATGGAGATGATAGATAGATAGACAGACAGACAGACAGACAGACAGACAGACAGACAGACAGACAGACAGATCAAAAGGTTGTGACCACCCAGTACTCCAAGACTAACTCAGTGAAATTCATTATTATTTTTCAATTTGTGCTTTTACTTTGGGTGGGATTTAAAGGTGGGAATTGGAATATATGCCTTTTTATTCTTATTCGCATCCTTCCAAAGATTCCAAAAACACCTTTCTAAATTTCTACTTTTTCAGGCAGTTTGGAAGGTCTGGGGAGGTGCTAAAGTTTCCGGTTCCTATTTCTGTCCTTAAAACCCAAAAACAAGAAAGTTGGCTGAAAGAGGTACCGCAAGTGGCAATTTTAGGCCGTTTGTTCAATCCTTCGGGGAGCCCCAAAGATAGGAATGGAAGTGGAGAGAGATTTTCACTCTCATCCATAATTTTTTAATATACATATATTTTTCTGCAGACATCTGCGGTGACATTACATCTGCTGCTAAGTAGCATTTGACCAGCAGAGGGTGCAGTTGATTGAAAACACATTTTTCCCATTGCCAATGCTTTGCTATATTTTTATTTTGTAGGAAGGTGTCCTCAGGTATAATATCACTTATGCCAAGAAATGGGACTTCACAGCCCTTACTGAATTCTGCGATAAGGTAATAAAAAAAATGACCTGGAAACATGTAAAAAAAACCAATAATAATTCAAATACTGCTTTCTATAGTTGAATGTGATTTGAATGGTTATTTTTTCATTCATTCTATTTTATACATACTTGTAGTATGTGCTTCAGTGCTTCTCAATTATTTTCTGTTACGCCCCCCCTTAGGAAGAAGTAAACATTTCGCGCCCCCCCCCCCAACTCTCCGATCTGGGCCCCAATGGAATTTTAGTGTTAATATTTATTATTTTACTTATTATAAGCTGCAAGCAAACTATTGGCTGGGGAAGGCTGCTCTACCCACTTACCTGGGAGTAAGTCACACTGAACTCAGTGGAGCCTGTTTTCGGTTAGGCAGGCATAGGCTACCGTGGTTAGGGCCCTCTTTTGACATGGGGCCAGGCCAGCTTAATCAAGCCGATGTTTTGGGGTTGCCGGCCTGGCCCATAAGCACTGCCTCTGCCAGGCACTCACAGCGAATGGTGTGGAAGGAGGCTTTAGGGTGCCGTTCGAAGCTTTCGCCCAGCTGCAGAGGATGGTCCTCCTTGTCCAGCAGCAGGTTCGCCACGCCGTTCATGGCTACTGGCCCACCGAGAACAAGAAGAACCCACGCAGCCGCCCCGCTGTCCGCTTTCTCTTCCGGGCTCGGAGCAGCGTGCAACTGGAAAAACACTCCCCGTCCGGGGGAATCGATCGAGAGGGACCATGCATGTTCCCCGGGGTCACACACGCCCCCCGGCATTGCTCCACGCCCCCCCAGGGGGCCCCGCCCCACTATTTGAGAAACACTGAGTTAACTGAATGTGCCTAGTGTGGAATTCACAGAGGTCAGAGAAAAATTGGAAGGAATTTTATCTCTGTGTGTGTGTGTATTTTAGGTATTTTGTGAACATATAGGTAGTCCTTGACTTACGACCACAATTGAGCCCAACATTTCTTTTGTTAAGTGAGACAGTTAAATGAGCTTTGTCCCATTTTATGACCTTTCTTTCCACAGTCGTTAAGTGAATCACTGCAGTTGTTTAGTATGTAACACAAGGGTTAAGTGAATCTGACTTCCCCACTGACTTTGCTTCAGGGGTGGGTTAATTTAATTTAATAATTTAATTTAATTTAATAAGCATTCTTATTAAATCGCCTGAACCGGTAGCGACCCACTGGTGATGTCACTGAAGTGGATCGACCGGTGCCGGTCCGTGGGCACCCCCATCTTTTTTTGTGATTTTTTAGCGAATTTCTTACTGTTGTTGTTGTTGTTGTTGTTATTATTATTATTATTATTATTATTTATTTTATTTTATTTTATTTTATTTTATTTTATTTTTTTATTTTATTTTATTTTATTTTATTTTATTTATTATTTTATTATTTTATATGCCGCCCAACTCCCAAAGGACTCTGGGCGGCTTAACAACATAATAAATATTAAAAACATCATTAAACATTAAAACAATTAAAACAATTTAAAAACCCATGCATATCAGTTCATGGCCGGATCTCGCCGATTACAGCTGCAAGATCAACGGCCCCAGGCCTGCCGGAAAAGCCAGGTCTTTACTGCTTTTCGGAAGGCCAATAGGGTGGGGGTAGTCCGGATCTCCGGAGGTAGCTGGTTTTGAAGGATTTTCCTGTTCTGCTGTAAAAGGGCCCTCCCGCCCGCCCGCGGGTTTAAACTGACCTTTATTCCTTCGCCCGAAGCACAGCTGATCCACTCCTCAGCTGTGTTTCGGGCTGATTCCAGCTACTGAGCATGTGCGGAAGCCAAATTGCACGAGGGAACGCGCGTGTTTGTGAAACCTCGCAATGCGAACCGGTGGCGATGGTAAGTGGAACCCACCCCTGCTTTGCTTGTCAGAAAGGTAACCCCATGACCCCAGGGCATTGTGACCGTCATAAATACAAGCCAGTCTGAATTTTGATCACGTGACCAGAGGATGTGGCAATGGTCGTACGAAAAACAGTCAACGTCCCATTTTTTTCCCCAGTGCTTGTTGTAACTTCGAACAGTCACTAAACAAATGATTGTAAATTGAGGACTCCCTGCAACCTCTTTTTCTTTCCAATTAACAATGGTCTTTTTTTAAAAAAAAAAGTTGCATTTGCTCTCTCTGGGAATAGCAATAATTAATCCTTAAGTGCAATTGTCCCTTAACTCTTTCTGATGAACGCGCAGTCTGACCCTGATTATTCCAGTCATAAATAAGAGATGGAAGAAGGGGAGAAGGATCCCAGGCACTCTTTAATTTGACTCTGCAACCCAGCTCTGTCTCAATCATTGACAAGACCCCCCAAGGATTTATGGTTGAGTTGCTTGGCCCCTCAGGAAGAAACCAGCCATAGCCTCACAAAGTACAGGCAGCTATAAGGAGATATGCTGTTCTATAGTTTGGCTGCATTGCCTTACCGATGCTTTTCTGCAAAGGATATGGTTCAGATTATTCTCAGAACGTAAATACCAGCAGCAGAGAATTGATTCCAGCAGCATACTTAGGCAGAACATCCAACTGTTTTCTATCACCTAGCTTTCAAAAATAATAATCAAAGGATTGGGGATTTGATGTGATGGAATTGACCAGATCAATGAAGGCACGCCACTAATCAAGGAGACAACCAACCTGGATCTAAGGAGAAATCTCCTGACAGTGAGGACAACGAACCAGTGGAAGGGTTTGCCTCCAGAAGTTGTGATTACTCCATCCCTGGAGGCTTTTTGAGAAGAGATTGGACAGCCATTTGTCTGGAATGGTATGGGGTTTCCTGTCTGAGCAGGGGGTTTAGACTAGCCAGACCTAAATCCTGCAGCCATTCTTCATATGTTTTGGTCTCCAGGCCTTTGATCATCTTAGTTGCTCTTCTCTGAACTTTTTCCAAAGTCTCAACATTTTTTTTGTAGTATGGTGACCAAAATTGGTTGCAGTATTCCAGGTGTGGTCTTACTAGGGTTTTATAAACTGGTACTAATACTTTACGTAATCTTGATTCTGTGCCTCTGTTTATACAACCCAGGTTTGTATTAGCTTTTTTGGCTGCTGCTGCACACTGCTGGCTCATATTCAAATGATCATCCGCTAAGACTCCAAGGCCCCTCTCACAGTTACTGTTTTTGAAAAGTAAAAACGGAAGAGGAGAGAGATAAATTACGCAAGTAAACCAGGCCTGTTTTCTTGCGATTGCTTATTTTTTGCCTATCCCATTAATTAATGTTTCTTGCATGTCAAGTCTTGATTTTTATGCACTGCTTGTTCTATCACAATTCACAGCACAGTTAGTTTGGTACAGGGGTGGGTTCCAATTTTTTTTACTACCACTCTGTGGGCATGGCTTAATTTTGTGGGAGTGGCTTGACGGCCATGTGACGGTGGGAGTGGTTTGACGGCCATGTGACCGGGTGGGAGTGGTTTGGTAGTCTCGTGACTGGGTGGGAGTGGCTTTGCGGTCATGTGACCAGGTGGGGGGTTGGCTTCATGGTCATGTGACTGGGTGGGTTTGCTAGTGACCATGTGACTGGGTGGGCGTGGCCAATTTAGCAGTCCATTTTGCCAATTTAGCAGTCCGTTAAACAATACACACAAATTAAACTTTAATTTGTTTTGCTCCTGGGGGTGTTTTATTTGCTTTTGTTTGCAATGTTGCTCTTTTGGTTGACTTTTCTTTTTACTAAATCATTTTTTTAAGTTGTTTAGGAGTTTAGTGGTCCACTTCAGGAAACTCAGTTTTGCAGCAATTCTCAGCACCAAGGAGCTTACAATCAACAAATAGAACAAACCAGGGAAGGCATTGCCTCTCCCTGTTTTGGGTGGGCGGGAGGCAAGGGACTCAGCCCAAGAGCTGGGCCTCCTTAGAGAGGCAAAGGAGCAGGTTTATGTCTACTCCAGAACCTGGAAACAGGCACTCCTGAGCAGCAACCTCCTGCATACTTGGGACTTTTCCCCGGCCAAGTTCCCCAACCAGCACGGGCTCCTTTTGCTCTCCCTCTACTGCTGCTCAGTGCCAGAACACACAAGAAGGAAAAGGAATAAAGAGGCCATAAAGCGGGTGGGTACACGGCCGCCATTGCTACTGATGTTGTTGCCGAGCTCCTGGAGAGCCACGCTCATGCTGGCGATCCAGAGGGCAGGGGGAACCGGCCGCTGCCTCCTAGCTCGGGGGTGAGCCGGGCAGGGGCAGTGGCACCGGTGGAGTTCGGCGCTCGGGCCATGCGGAGCCGCTCTGCCAGCCAGCCTCTCCTGTCCTTCCCAGAGAGCGCCTCTGATGGGAGGCGGGTGGGCGATGCCCAGGGAAGGCAAGGCGCTCCCAGCCACACCCTGCGGTGCCTCTGCCGGCTCAGGAGATGCTTCGGGAGGCACTGGCCAGCAGGGAGAGGGGAAGCCGGCCCGGCAATCTTTGTAGACATGTGGCTGCAAAGCTTGCTGAGCTGCCCCCCACCTTCCCCGCCATGCCTGCAACTTTTATCGGGAGACGCTGGCCGGCAGGGACAGTGAAGCTTTCCTTCAGAGCTGGTAATGGCTGGGTCTTAACAGCCGCGGCGGGAAACTTCCCAGCGGCCATTGGGATCCCCTGCTGCCAACAGGCATGAAAACAAGGCCAACCCACCAGCCTTGGAAGCATTTTAAGCGCAGTGTTTACTTCAGAATAAACATATTCTAGGTCGCTTTGCACCTGCAGATTTGTTCCGGGGCTGAAAGAAAGGGGAAGCCTCGACGATATCTCATCACAACTACGGCCGGCTGTGGAAACGCTAGAAATCCCGCATGGGGAACCGGCTTTTGAGGCACCTACCCATCCGGCACCTTTGAGGACCTGCTTCTCGCTCTCCTGCATTCGCTGTTTTTTTCTCTTGCTTTTTTCCCCCCGTGTGTTTGCCGAGGAGAATGACTGTGGCTTCCAGATCGGGGAAGGCAATTTTACTTATAGGAATGTCCAGTATTGCTGAGGGCGCATGCGCAGTGCAAAAAATTTGTAAAAAAATCCCAAAAAAGGAGCCAAAACAAGATGGCGGCGCATGCGCAGTGTCGGGCATTTGGCTTCTGCGCATGCGTAGAAGAAAAAAATCAGCAAAAATTCAAAAAAAAATTCAAAAAAAAAAGATGGCGGTGCCCATGGACCGGCACCAATCGAACCAGTTCCGTGATGTCATCGTGATGTCACCAGCGGGCTGCTACTGGTTCGGGTGAACCGGTCCGAACCGGGAGGAACCCACCCTGGTTTGGTACCTCCAGGCAAGTTTTGAATTAAAATTCTGGTTTACTTTTGCTGTTAGTTACAGTTCTGGTTATTTTACCTTGGGGTTCACCTCATTAGTGTAAACCAACCAGAGAGCTTAGGTTATTTATTTATTTATTTATATTTATTTATTTATTTATTTATTTATTTATTTATTTATTTATTTATTTATTTATTTATTTATTTATTTAAATGGATTTCTATGCCGCCCAACTCCCGAGGGACTATTGGGCTGTTTAGTTTTTCTTTTAATTATTTCATTAATTAACAAATTAGCAGGGGCTGCTCTCTGCAGGAGATTCTTGCTGTGTTGAAAATGACACACACACAAAAGAAAAAGCACCTTTGGGAGGACAACCAACACCTGGACGATTGAGACTCACCATAGACAAAAGGAGCCACAATAGATCTCCATCTTTTCCAGTCCTTTCTAGCTGATGGCCCTTTAGAGGTGTACAAAAATGCCACATTTCTGATTCACCCCTCCCCTTCTCCGATGTCTGGAGCCACAAAGCCCATGTGTTGTTTTGAGACGTTACAATTAAGATGCCCTGAATTTCATTTAAAGAGAACATGATCTGTATAAGACACAGCTGCCTCGATTTTTTCTTAATTTTCAAAAAACCGACAGAAGAGGGAGCTCTTGTCTTGCTCAGAGAATTTTGTTCCCCAATGCTGCCTGTGAAACGTTAAATTTATTTATTTGTTCATTAAATGTGTTACGAAATGTATTAATTATCTTTACCGGTCGCCCATCTTTATCACAACTCTAAATTGATAGTATGGTTGAAATGCAAGTTCAGATATTGTTTTCGGTATGAATTTTTTTATTAGTTTATTAAAATATAAAATACAAAGAAAAATGAATATAACGGGAAGGGAAAGAGAAAAGGAAAAAGTATAGGGGAAAAGGGAGGGGGAAAAAAAGGAAAGCATTGACTTCCCTCTCTTTTTAGTGCAGTAGAATAATAAATAACATACAACCTCAACTTTTTGTTTTTACATAATATATAACGGCTGTTTCTCTACAACAGTGTTTCCCAAAGTGTGGTACGCGTACCCCCAGGGGTACGGGAAGAGTTTGGTGGGGGTACACGTTGCACCGGAGTTTGGTGGGGATCACGGAATATTCACTGCACCGTGCTTAGCTGCGCCCACAGAACAAGGAAAGAAATAGGCGCGTATCGCAGTTTTTACATGGGAACTGGGGCCATCGTACATCATATCGCAACTCATTATGGCGGGAACTTCTGCGCATCCTTCGCGCAGCTCGCGTTCGGCCATTTTTAAACTGCGGGAACATTAACAGTTGACGTTTAGCCGCAGAGCTGTTTAAATGCCGGAGAATTGCAGTGTTATCTAATGGTTAGACAGTCTTGTGAGGCGTGACATGGCGTGAATATACTGCACTTTGTTACAGAGACAACTTTTCTTTAATAGTTAGTTCCGGGCGCCTGTTATCGTGCTTTAGTAAGTTCCACTGATTTTGATTATTTCATAAAATGCAATTTTATACCGATGTTCGTTGGCTATCTTGGGGAAAAATTCTAAACCGATTGTTCGAACTTAGACATGAACTTCAATGCTTTCTTAATGATAGATTTGAGTTGAGAAATTGTTTACATGACTGGAAATGGCTTTGTAAACTAGCATACTTAGCAGATATATTCTCTGTTTTAAATGCAACATGTGTATCCGGTTTTAACAGAAAAAGTCCTGAAATACATCTTGCCTTTTCCAACTTCATATTTATGCGAAGTTGCTTTTTCTGCATTTGTAGACATTAAGTCGAAAAAAAGGAACAGACTATTGGACTTGGAACTGCATCTCAGATTAAAATTAACAACCAGGGAACCAAATTATGATGATCTGTCATCTCAACATAAACAATTTCATCCTTCTCATTGAATCAAATAAATGTTCTTTATAATATAACTTCCGTTTATTTTGCGTATGTACCCCAAAAATAAAAAAATAAATATATTTTGATTTTTATTAAAGCATATGTTTTTATGAGGGGTACTCAGCGTTACAAAAATTATAGAAGGGGTACACATATGTCAAAAGTTTGGGAAACACTGCTCTACAACAATCCAATCCAATCAGCAGAACCCGAAGTCAAGGTTCCCCCACACCCACACCCCTCAAGCCCAAAGTCCAGAAGTGCAGCTATTTCATCCATTTGGGTAGGGACCGTGTCCTTAATGGGAAGCATCAATTAATTGTGTGCCAGAATCCTCTTGTCATAACTGATCTAGAGCAAAGGACAGGTCGTGGGCCTAAGGAAGCTTTTCCTGGATTTTGATCTCTGCTGAAACCGAGAAGGCTGCCCTATCTCAGAATTTTCTTGAGTTCGCCATCCTTTTTTGGAGTCTCCTTCGGCCAATGCTTTTTCCATGATGTAAGGCCTCCGGTTGATCAGGACGTTTCCTGGGAGCACCAAGAAGAGATGAGGACCTGCCCTGCACTTGGCTTCCATACCTGTCTGGCAACACAGCTGGGAACAAGGGAAGGGCTTAATGGGGAAATTAGGCAGGCTCCTTTGCCAGAAATGGTCACTTGGAGACCAGATGGCCCATTGAGCAGACTCAGTCGAAAGCACGTCAGCCTCTTCTCCGCCATATTCCTCATCCGTTATCCGCCCAGAGAGTTCACCGAAAAGAGTACGTAGAAGTTCTGGAAGGAGACCTTCCTTTGTGTCCCATTTTATTTATTTATTTAGGGAAATTAAACAAGGAACTCAGAACGAGTTCATATCACTTAATAAAGGGAGTAAAAACTTGGTATTGCTCGGTCTCTTAAACAGTTGAAGTCATTAAAAGGCAGCCTCACATGTCAAGAGCAATACACCTGAGAGATCGTTGTCATCCTGGATTGGCAGGAGAAATATTTTACCTTCTGGAAAGAAGAATTAGAGAGCGCCAAATTAACTACTCACATCTAAGCTGTCGTCTTCTTTCTTTTTCAAGTGTCAGTTTATGAGTCTGATAAATGTCAAATGTTCCATTTCACTGTCTTCTCTGTATATTCCAATATAATAACTCTTTCGGTACTTCACTCAAAGACAACTTCATTCACTCTGTTTGTGTTTTTCTAATCAAAATTTATTTTAAGATAGTGAAGATCTTTCGGTATATATTATCCTGGTGGATTTATTTTATGTCGTAACTCAAAAAAAGAGAGTGGAAAGAGTTTATAGCTAGTCCTCGCTTAACAAACCCTTATTCAGCAATCCTTCAAAGTTACACATCAGACTTCCGGTTCCGGATCGCTGCATCGCGGACGCTCCTCGTTGAGCGCCTTTCCTTTTCCCCGTTAAAGCCGCCAGAACAGCTGTCTGGCGGCTTGAAAGTCTCTGCCCCGGGCAAAGGGGAGAGATGAGAGCCGGACAGGTGGGGTAGAGCCCCCCCTAGTGCCCCAAGTGTCAGCTAGGGGCGCGAAAGGTGAGGGCTCCCCAGCCAGCCTGTCTCTTGCTCCGGGGACTTGGAAACCTCCGCTTTTGCGGAGCAAGATGCTGTGACCACCCGCTGCTTCGTGAATGGGATTACAACTACTTAATTGTTTAAACAAGCAGACAGAGAGAGACAGGATTTTAAAGGGCAAGTACAGATTTTTTTTTTCTTTCAACTCCACTGCTGATTTTCACTTCGGAAGAAACTAAGTAACAGTTATTAGGTTACAACATGGCGATCGGAGAAAGTGGGAGGAGAAGTGAAAGTAACTTTCGTTTCCCTAGCAGCTTTTTTTCTTATGGAAATTTTTGATTTTGAAAGTTGGCTTTACTCTCTCTGTCTCCCGATTCTGGATTAAATAATAACTGACAATTTTTTAAAAATAAAATTCTATCTGGCTTTGGAATTTGAAAGAATTTTAAAAGAAATTTAAAAGAACTTTAACTAGAGGCTTGGCTTTTTCTTTGTTCACCACTGGAAATACTAAAATGGTTTCAAAATCTGGAAAGATTGTTTTGAATAAAAGAATGGATTATTCATCTGGTTATATTTCTAAAATGCAACTTACCACTGAGTTAACACCCCCAAAGTCTTTAACACCTGAAAATTTAATAAGTACCTTAAAGATTATGAAAGATGAACTTATTGTTGAATTTAACCAAAAAATTAGTGAAATAGATAATAAAATGCAGGCTGCTTTAAAGAATATTGACCAACAAATTAGAAATGATGTGTTGGAGGTATGTAAAGGTCTAGCAACAAATATTGAAGTTTTGGCAAACCGCATTGAAGAAAACAAACAAGTTTTGACAACTTCAGTAGAATATATAGATAAAATACAAAATGACATTGCAAATTTTGAAACAGAGGTGTTAATGACGCAATTCAGATCCATGGAATTTGCCATAAGGGTCAGGGGGTTGAAAGAAGGATTATATGAAGATTTGAAAGGAAGGATGGTGGAAGCTTTGGAGCAGGTGTCTGGACTGTCTAAAGAAGAACTAGCCAGGCAAATTGATAAAATATATAGAATCAACTCCTGGTATGCAAAACAAAAACACCTACCAAGGGATATTGTAATATACTTTACTACAAGAGCCTTACGGAATAGGATTATACAGGCGACGTTTAAAAATAACCTGCAGGTGAATGGCCAGGAACTGATGATATGGAAAGAAATTCCCTCTAAAATGCTCAAAGCCAGAAAAGATTATACCTTTCTGATTGATGAATTTAAAAGGTTAAATTTACATTACAAATGGGAAGCACCAACAGGAGTTGCAGTGAAATTTCTGGGAAAAAGATATCGGCTTAATACAACAAAGAAAGCTACTGAATTTTATGTCAACGTCTTAAAGGCTGATATATCCAAGATTCCAGAGGAAAGATGTATGAAAACAAAAGAGGAGGAGGAGGGAAAGCCATCCCTTCCTCTTCAAATCGAAACAGATTTACAAAATTTAAATGATTGGCAGAGCCAGACAGATGTCTACAGTCTGGAAAAGGAGATGGAAGATCGGGGTCAGATGGGAGGCGAGCTGACAACTACAAAATTATCAAGTTACAAAAAGATGCAACCATCATCAAGATACAACAAGATGCAGTGTTGAAGTTTATTGGACAGATGGTTGCCATTATGACTGTACTTTTCTTTTTCCCTTCTTTCCTTAATTTTTTTTTCTTTTCTTTACTTCTTGCATTCTTTTTTTTTCTTTTGTTTTTTTTTGGGGGGCTTATTCAAAGTATTATTAATTCTTTTTAAAGATTTAGAACTTTTTTGAACCTAATAATTTAATACATAGTAACATTTTGTTACTAATAGAGTGGTAGAATTTATGATGAAGTTTAAGGTTTTTGTATTATTATTTAGTTATTTTTTGTGTAATATCAATTTAAGTTTTATTTAATTGTGAGAAAGATTTGGAATTGTTATCTATCCAGTTATAAAATATTACAATTAGATTTAACATTTTTTTTTTGGGAGGAAGGTTATTTAAAGTTTGGAATTAGTGCTTATAATCTGATATATAGTAATAGTAAGTTATTTATATACTGATTGATTTTATGATGAAGTTTAAGGTTTTTGTATTTAATACTTAGTCATCATTTATGTAATAATCATTTAATTCTTAGTTAACAGTGAAGAAATGTTGTGAAGGGTAGATGATTGAAAGGAGGAGGAAGGAATTTTTATTAGTGTACAATTTGGAGTTGAAGTTTTAAAAAAATAAGGTGGAAGTCAAAATTTTTTAATTTAATTTAAATTTATTTTATTGATATTATGCCCTGTACTCTCTCTGGGAAGTCCGGGGGGGAGGGGGGAGGGAAAGGGGTGGGTTAGGGGGGAGAAAAATTAAAAAAAAATGTTTGTACTTTCTATTTAATGTTTAGCTATTATCTATGTAATTTTGTACTAATAAAACTTTTTGGAAAAAAAAAAAGTTACACATCACTGAACAAGCATTACTGAGAAAGAAGGCGTGGCCAACGCCACGGCACCACGGAGTTTCCCAGCGCTCCATGGGGAAGTCCCGAATCCGCGCCATCTGGGGACCTGGTCTGGTTAGGACCAAGTCGGAACTATCCTGGAGGGGTGGTGAAGAAGAGGGCACTTGCTGGCGGACTGGGGGGGGCTGCAAACCCCCCAGGGAGCCAGCTTTGTCCCCTCGACTGGCGGTGACCGGAAGACGGCTCTTAAATGCCGTCCTAGCCGCAGCGGTCACATCGGCAAGATTGAAGCAGCAAATTTGGAGTCATCTGGGAAGAAGAAAGGAAGAAAACTTAAAGTTATGTGTTGGAGAAGTTGAAGAAGACAGAGGTTGGTGAGTGACATTGCCAAGAAAAGACTTAAAAGAAAAATTCTAATATAAAAAAGGGGACAAAAGGGCCGGAAATCAAGGAGCAGCTGTTAATAGGTAAATACAATAGTGCAACAAAATTAAAGGGACTTGTAACTAAAAGCCCAACTATAAAGACTTGGATTTTTTGCTTTAAAGATTTGGTGAAAATGTAAGAAATCTGAAAAATAAATTTGGAGGAAATAATTTGAAGATTGGAATTGATTAAAAACAGAAAATAAAATGGGAATGGTAGAGTAGAGAAATTTGATTGAAGAATGCCCTCTGGAGGCTGGAAGAATTACTGTTGTGATGGATTTTTTTTTTAATGGATGTTTGGATAGTTGCTGACCTTGAATAAGAAAAACTTTTTTGAAAGCTGAGGAAATCTAAAACAGTTTGCAAACTTGTTGCTGTTTGAAAGAAAGTGTTTGAGTTGACTTGGATAAGAATGAACTTGAACAGAAGTCAATAACAAAAGAACAGAAGGAATTGGTTTTTTGATCATCAAAATAAAAACTTGTAGATCATAACAGGCTGTGAAACACATCTTTGTTAGCAGTTGGATGGACTGTGAAAACAAGTGAATGTATGATTTTGAGACATGAAGGCTAGTGATTATTAAGAATTGGTGGCATCTTTGAAACTTTGATGACAGATTAAATTTGTTTAAGCTTTGGATTTGAGAATTGCAATCTTAACATGGAGGGAATTGATTATGAAGACTTGGCTGGGTTTTTGAAGGATCTTTTTAAAGATCTTAGAAGTCTTGGAATTGGAACTCTTGAAAAAGGAAAGAATGAAGTGCAAATGGAAAAAACAATGGAAAAAATAATAGCTGAAGATAAGAAGATCGATGAAAATATTAAATATGATGATGAAAAGGGAAAGAATATTAATGTAATGCTGATTAATGATACTGAAAATGCATTGTTGATTAATGATTATGTTGAAACTTACAATGATTCCACTGGGCTTAACAATGATAATAGAGATAAAGATATTAAAAATGATTATGTTCAGATTGATGATGATGGCTTTGAGATACATAAAGATAAAAAAGGAATGGGAAAAACTAGATACATACAGATAGTAGATTTAAGAAAAAGAAAAAGAGCATGGGAAATAACTTATTGGTATAAAGATAAACGACAGAAGGAAAAGATGTTGAAATATTATAGAAATGTTTTTTCTTTTTATCATCACCACATTAGATTTAATTGTGATAAGAATGTTAATTGTTTAGAAAGAATTAAGTAAAAATTTATATGAGAAGTATGAATGAAAATATGATTATGAGTTTAAGGGAAAATATCTAAATGTTAAAAATAAAAAAGATATACTATGATTGTTTATTACTTTATTAACATGGAAACCTATTAAGATGAGAATTGAAAATTAAATGATCTAGATTTTTTTCTTTTTTTCCTTTTTCCTTTTTTTCTTTTTCTTTTTTTTCTTTTTTTTATTTGTTTAAATATAAGAGATGAATAATGATAATGGCAGACTAATTTTTTGATTGTGTATTATCTTCATACATGAGATCTGTTTAAATGTAAAATTTAAAAAATCAATTTTTAAGAGTTGTATATTTAATTGAGTTGAAATAACTTAGAAGAATTTTGATGACTAATATGACAAATTGAAATTAAATTGGGCATTTAGTTTTGATAGAATAGAGGATAAGAAACAAATGATGAATAAAGAGATTAAAGAAATGGAGGAAGCAATATGGCTTAAAATTAAGAAGCAGGAGAAATAATAACTATCTTGGGAAGTTAAACTAACAGCGGTTAATTTGGAAGGGGAATTTGAAACTAACTGGTGAATATCCCAGATGACAAAATTAGATTTTTTTTTTGGAGGTAATATTGAAATAGCAGCACATATCTAGAATAAAATATTATATACATAGAAATGACGTAATAATAATAATTTAAAAATTTTTTTAGAAGAGATATGGTAAGTTTAAATTTGAGATTATATCATCAGTCTGTTAAATGTAGATGAATTAGTATAAAGAGTACTCGGAAAGGCAAAGAGGGTGAAAGAGGAAGTAGAAGGAGGAGGAAGAGAAGGTGTAGAGAGAGGTAGAGGAGGAGGGAAGGAGTCAGAAAGTAGTAGGAGGAGATGGGGATAGAGAGAGGGGAGTGTAATAGAAAAAAGTAGAACAGACTGATGATTGATGATGTAAATGTTGAACAAGATATTGATTTTTGAATGATTGATTACAATGTAGAACTATGTATTTTACTGTGATATTTTGAGATATATGTGTATTTTTTTTGTTCAAAAAGTTTTATTAGTACAAAATTACATAGATAGTAGCTAAATATTAAATATAAAGTACAAACATTTTTTTATTTTTTCTCCCCCCTAGCCCACCCCTTTCCCTCCCCCCCTCCCCCCGGACTTCCCAGAGATAATACAGGGCATAATATCAATTAAATAAATTTAAATTAAGTTAATAAAAAAGAACATTATTTTTTGAAAGCTTCAACTCCAAATTATACACTAATAATATATCGTCTATGTATACAATAATAAAGATACAAAAAAAAGAGAGAAAAAAAGAAAGAAAAATCTCTTTAACAATACAAGAAAAGCATAACTAAAATAAAATAGAGAAAAAATAAAAAAGAGAAAAAAAATAAACAAACAAACTTCCTTCCTCCTCCCTTCAATCCTCTACCTTGTGCAAAGTAAATATTATATAAATAATAGCTAAATATAAAATACAAAAATCTTAAACTAATATTATTAACATTAAAAATAACCTCAAAGATAAATAAAACTTAGCTAAATATTACATAAGTAATCATTAAATATTAAATTTCATCATAATATTAATAACATAATATTATTCTACATTAACTTATTAACTTCAAAAAACAAAAAATCTTTAAAGTCTTAAAAAAAAGAAAAACAAATCTTCAAAAAATTGTATATATCTAATATTATTAACATTAAAAATAGCCTCAAAGTTAAATAAAACTTAACTAAATATTACATAGGTAATCATTAAATATTAAATTTCATCATAATATTAATAACCTAATATTATTATACATTAACTTATTAACTTCAAAGAACAAAAAATCTTTAAGATCTTAAAAAAAAGAAAGACAAATCTTCAAATATATATATTTGCCAAGCTCCCATCCTATCAGTTCAAACCTCCACTGGCAGTTAAAAGGAAGAAACAGCAGCAATCTCACATTGCTCCTAGAAGCAGGAAGCAGAAGACACCAGCCTGAAGATGATGAATGAGACTTCATCGAAACGTCGCCAAGACACTTCCAATTTCACGCGGGAGAAAACCCGAATACCCAAAGACCTACATACAAACACCCGCGAAAACCTCAGAATATCTATATCTATATCTATATCTATATCTATATCTATCTATCTATCTATCTATCTATATATATATATATATATAAATATAAATATTAAAAAAGGGGGGGGGGGAAGAGAAAAGGAAAAGTACAATCACATTAGTCTCTATCCGTCCAATATATTTCAACACCACATCTTTTTGTATCTTGATAGTTGCATCTTTTAATAACTCAATGATTTTGAATTTATCAACTCGTCTCCCATCTGGTCCCGATCCTCCATCTCCTTTTCCCCGACTGTCTGGCTCTGGCACTCCTTTTGGTTTTTTAAATCTATTTCCTTTTGATCCAACAGGGATGGCTTCCCCTCCTCCTCCTCTTTTACTTTCATACATCCTTCCTCTGGAATTTTGGATATATCAGCCTTTAAAACATTGACATAAAATTCAGTAGCTTTTTTTATCGTATTAAGCCGGTATCTTTTTCCAGAAAATTTCACCGCTACTCCTACTGGCGCTTCCCATTTATATTGTAAATTTAATCTTTTGAGTTCATCAATCAAAAAAGTGTAACTTTTTCTGGCTTTAAGCATTTTAGAGGGGATTTCTTTCCAGATCTTTAATTCCTGACCATTCACCTTAAGATTATTGTTGAACGTTGCCTGTATAATTCTATTCCGTAAGGCTCTTGTAGTAAAATATATAACAATGTCCCTTGGTAAATGTTTTTGTTTAGCATACCACGAGTTGATTCTGTATATCTTGTCGATTTGTGTAGCCAGTTTCACTTTAGAGATTCCAGACACCTGATCCAAAGCATCAACCATCCTTCCTTCATATAATCCCTCCTTCAATCCTCTGACCCTTATAGCAACTTCCATTGATCTGAACTGTGTCATCAACACCTCTGTTTCAAAATTTGCAATGTCATTTTGAATTTTATCTATGTATTCCACCGAGGTTGCCAAAGCTTGTTTATTTATTTCAATACGTTCTGCCAGAACTTCAATATTTGTTGCTAATCCTTTGCAAACCTCTAACACGTCCAACCTAATTTGTTGATTCATATTCTTCAAAGCAGCCTGCATTTTTTTGTCTATCTCACTAATTTTCTGATTAAATTCCAAAGTCAGTTCATGTTTCATAATCTTTAAATTATTTAATAAATTTTCAGGTGTCAAAGGCTGTGGAGGTGTTAACTCAGTATTAAGTTGTGTTTTAGAAATATAACCAGGGGGATAGTCATTTCTTTTACTCAAAACAATCTTTCCAGATTTTGAAGCCATTGTGGTGTTTCAAAAGAATACAAAAAGAAAAAAGAAAAAAAAAGCCAGATGCCTAATTAAAGTTCTTTCCAGTTTCAAAACCAGGTAGTCTTTTATTATTAAAAATCTTTCAGTTATAACTTTAATCCAGGGTTAGGAGACAGAGAAAGAAAAGCCAATTTTCCAAGTCAAAAGTTTCCATAAGAGAAAAAAAAAAGCCTCTGGGAAAACGAAAGTCACTTTCACTTCTCAATCGCCATATTGTTACTTTGTTTCCTTGCCGAAGTGAAAGCTTGCATAGGAGTTGAAGAAAAAAGAAAAAAAAGGTTTCAGTACTTGCCCATCTCACGCCTGTTTCTCTCTGTCTGCTTCTATAAATCAAAAATAGTTGTAAATCCCATTCTGGAAGCAGCGGCGGTCACGACATCTAGCTCCGCAAAAGCGGAGGTTTCCTGATTCCCGGAGCTGGAGACAGGCTGCATGGGGAGCCCTCCCTTCGCGCCCCTAGATGGCTCCTAGGGCGCTGGGGGGGCTCTACCCCACCTGTCAGGCTCTCATTGTTGTAACCCAGCACCGCAACCCCCAGAAACACACACACACAACCGTTTGTGAGGCAAACAAAAAGGTTCCTTTTACTAATAAGGTTTCTTAGCAAAAGCTCAGAGGTTTTAAAAGTCCAAAAACAACACAAACGGAAAGTCTCAAGGAATAAGGTTCTTTGGGTTACTTGAGGGTTAAATAGCACACAGACAAAAGTTCAAAGCAAGACTCATTAATTCTTCTCTTATCTGAACAACTTGGCTGGCTTCCCGGAATAAAGCTGGCAGAAGCTGCTGTCTTCGATAAGATTCCCAAACAAACGTAGAAGTAAAACTCTGGACATGCCGCAGTCATTGATTCGTTGTTCTCAGCAGTGAGTACTAATTGCGCCGGCCTAATATAGGCACTGAAGGGCGTGGCCCAATTAGCCCTCACTGCTTCCTCCGATTAGACCGATGCTTACTCAGCCAATCCTGTCTTCTGGCTGCTCTGCGAGCTCTGGCATCCAGCATGGGTTCTTCATCTCCTGATGAAGCACTCTGCTGCGCAGGTGCAGAAGGACCTGGGAGATCGTCCTGCTCTGGCACCGAGTCCTCATCACCAGCCATCTCTGGTGCCAGGCACATGGGCTGGTACTGCTGCACCATGAGCGGCTCCACGTCCTCCGAATCCTCCATACTCGGCGCCGGACGCGGCCAAGGCACAACACTCATCTCTCCCCTTTGCCCGGGGAAGAGATTTCAAAGCCACCTACAGCTGTTCTGGCGGCTTTTTACAAGAATTGGAAAGGCGCCCAACGAAGGGGCGTCCGCGATGGCGCGATCCAAACCGGAAGTCGAGATATATGTGTATTGAGTTGTATGTGAAGTTGTGGAGAAAAAATTTAAAAAAATTCTTAAAAAAAAAAACAAGCATTACTTACAGCTCGGTCCTCGTAGTGCGCCAGTGCGACACCACGCGATCCTAATTGGATCCCGTGATTGGGGTTTGCAATCTTCCCAGCCGGCTTCTAACAAGCCATGTCAGTGACGAAGCCAGCAGGAAGTCGGAAGTCATTGTCATGAAATGCTCATTTGAGAAACCAGGGTGATTCGCTTAACAGGGCAAACAAGACAGGGACCCAGGCATATGACATCATGCTTTATGACCATGTTGCTTAACAACAGATTTTTCGGTCCTGTTTACTGCCGTTGAATGAGGATGACCTGCATTTTGCTAAAAGGAATTAGTTTCAGATCTTTTCAGGATTAGATTTAAAGACTGTCCAGCCTTACTTTACCCTTTGCTGGTTTTACTTCACCTTCCGCTTGCTCTGGGAGTTTTAAAGGATGAATATATAATACCATGAAGCCATTTTGGCATGAATATTCATTCCACAAAACTGCTAATATATACAGGCAACCTTCCCCTTCTTCCCCTCCCCACTATGCTGTGTGCTCCTTGAGTCTTATAAAACTTCTCCTGCGCCTACCTGCCCTTTCCTCCCAGACTTTGAAAAGCTCTCGTCACATTGCCTGATTTTAACTTTCAGCATAGCAAAAGGAAGGATTATTAAATTATTAATAATTATTAAAGTAAATGTAGGCTTAGAATAGGATAGAGTAGAGCCTTGGAGGTCTTCTAGTCCAACCCCCTGCTCAAACAGGAGAACCTATACCATCTCAGACAAGAGGCTGTCCAGTCTCCTCTTAAAAACCTCCAGTGATGGAGCACCCACAATTTCTGAAGGCAAGCTGTTCCACCGGTTAATTGTCCTCACTGTTACAAAGTTTTTCCTTAATTCCAGGTTTCTTCTCTCTTTGATTAGTTTCCAACCATTTCTTGTCTTGCCTTCTGGAGCTTTGGAGAATAATTTGACCCCCTCTTCTTTGTGGCAGCCTCTCAAATATTGGAACACTGCCATCATATCGCCCCTAGTCCTTCTTTTCTCTAGACTAGCCAGACCCAAAACCTGCAGCCATTCTTCATATGGTTTAGTCTCCAGGCCTTTGATCATCTTAGTTGCTCTTCTCTGAACTTTTTCCAAAGTCTCAGCATCTTTTTTGTAGTATGGTGACCAAAATTGGTTGCAGTATTTCAGGTGTGGCCTTACTAGGGTTTTGCTTGTCCTAGCCCTGCTCACTTAGGTTTTGAGCAGAGCGGTTGGTTGGGATGTGGATATTTGGTGGAAACGTCAGATATTCTCCATCCTGTTCCCAAAAATTGCTTTAGCCTCACCAGTGACTTAAAGGTGAAACTGGGCTAAACTCCCAGGAACTGCTTTGTTTAGTTACAGCAAGCTTGATAAAATTCACCCAAATTGTGAGAGGCAAACAACATTGTGTAAACAAGGAACCTTTCCTGAGTCATAACATTTGTTTTAAAATTGAGAGTTTTAAAAAATGGGCTTGTCAGTTTTCTGTCATCTTTTAAGAAAGAAAGATAGACGCGCGCCTGCAATTTGCTTTGTGTCAAGTTAGTTGCTCAAAAGTTGCATTATGACACAGCAGGGCTTTTGTGTGGACAACAGCACTCCCTAATCTTTTTATTGCCAAACAACTTGTTTAGATCAGGGGTCACCAACCTTTTGGACCTCAGGGACCACTAAATTCATAATTTTAAATCCCGCGGACCACTAATATGATTTTTTTAAAAAAAGATAAATAGTATTTAGTGCAATATAAAAATTGCAAATAATTTTTCTGCGGACCACCAAAATTTTCTCGCAGACCACCAGTGGTCCATGGACCACCGGTTGGTGACCACTGGTTTAGATCACAAGAAATAATAACAGGCATGTCTAATTTGCTACATTTTCTTCACACCTGTTACCAACATTGTATTTTTTTGCTGCTTTAATTATATACCTCTCAGCCTTCAAAGTGGTTAAGGGGACGGATGGCGTAAAAATATCAAGCTAACCTAAAGAAATGGGCTACAGTACACAAACTATTTATTTGTTTCTTTTATTAATCAGGCCTGTTGCCTGATTCCCACTGAGGAGACTAAGCCGGGACAGGTGAGCTGGGGGCTCGTTCTCTTCTTTGATAGGCCTGGCAAGGCCTGTTTCTTCCTCAAAAGAAAATTAAGAGGTCCACAACAACTGAAACAACCAGCTTAAAGGTGGTTCAAGGTCATTGCATTAAAATGGTAGAAAGTATTTTTGGATTCTAAAAAAAAAAAGTCATCATCATGGCAGGTCCTCAGAGAAGACCAGCACGATTGAGAAGGAGAGCTGAATCTCTGTCTCCAGACTCTTGCCAAGAAGTCCTCTTGGTTGGTTATGATGGATTTGGCCAAGACTGAAGACTTCGCTGGTTTTCAGATATGCAACCCAAAATAGGGATAAGCATAGCAGTAAAGGCATTGGGCTAGCAATGGAGGGACCCGTCACAGCCATAGGAAGTTGCTAAGCGGCTTTGGAAGACCCCACATGGAATACTGCATCCAGTTTGGGTCACCATATTATAAAAAAGACGTTGAGACTCTGGAAAGACTGCAGGGAAGAGCAGCAAGGATAATTAAGGGACTGGAGGCTAAAACATGGAGAACGGTTGCAGGATTTGGGTTTGGCCAGTCTAGAGAAAAGAAGGACTAGGGGTGACATGATAGCAGTGTTCCAGTATTTGAAGAGGGGGTCAACCTACTTTCCAAAGCACCTGAAGGCAGAACAAGAAGCAACTGATGGAAACTAATCAAGGAGAGAAGCAACCTGGAGCTAAGGAGAATTTTCCTGAGACAGAGAACAATTAACTAGTGGAAGGGCTTTCCTCCAGAAGTTGTGGGTGCTCCATCACTGGAGGTTTTCAAGAAGAGACTAGACATCCACTTGTCTGGAATGGTATAGGGTCTCCTGCTTGAGCAGGGGGTTGGACTAGAAGACCTTCCATGTCCCTTCCAACTCTGTTGTTCCGTTCTGTTCTGAATCCAGATTTCTAGAAAAATTGGAAGAAGGAATGTTACACCTATTATCTTTTGCTTGAAAGAAAGGCCAGATGAAAAGGAAGACAGGAATAATTAAATATAATTGTATCCTAGTTCAGAGAAGTGATGTCTGGAGACTCCCAGACATTCACGTATTCTGAGCACTTCAGGATTTTACCAACAAAATTGTATTTATTTCTGGGCTAATAAAGAGTTTGGCCAGTTCGTGCAGTTGTTTGTGGCTAATAAATGGATGAAACCCCACGGTTTTGTTTTTTGTTTTAAATTGCTTCAAAAGGAACAGGGCAGAGGCAGTACAGTTCAGTCTTTGGTACTTTGCGTCTATTTATTCTCTGCATCAGGAAAAGATAGAAGAGCTGACAGATGAAACGGAGCCCAGTGCCAGAATCTGTCATCAGGTGAGGGAGGTTATGGGATACATGGCAGTCAGAAAAAGCCTCACATGTCAGTTTCAAAAGAGCCGGGCTAGCAGCACCATCAAGATCTGCCAGTCTTCTGGATGCTTAAGGTCAAATGTCACCTTTTGAATTAATTTTACATGTCACTTCCTAAAATCCAAGTTCAACCTGTGACATTTCACACGCATCGCAATTTGGAAATGCAGAGCACGTGGGAGGAAAAAGTGAAGATGATAACATTTGACGGCCCTCAATTCGTGAAACCGCCTTCCAAATATATGGTCACAATAGGTGGCCATTAATTGAAAAATGAAAAAAAATGGAAATCTTTTGAACTCCTTTAGAAACTTTTCAAAATTTAGCTCATCGATTCACATGGGTGCTTAATAATTCAGGGATCCCCTTGTAGGAATTTAAGGATCTGGATTTGATTACAGGTGGCCCTCAACTTACGACCAAAGTTCTGAGCCCAAAATTTCTGCCTCTAAGCGAGACAGTTGTTAAGTGAGCTTTGCTCCGTTTACCACCTTCCTTGCCACCGTTGTTAAGTGAATCCCTGCATTTCTTAAGTTAGTGACGGGGCCTGTGAAGTGAATCCGGCTTCCCCATGGACTTGCCCTGCCAGAAGGCTGCAAAAGGGGATCCCGTGAGCCTAGGACACTGTGACTGTCATAAGTATAAGTTGATTGCCAAGCATCTGAGTTTGGATTGTGTGCCCGTGGGGGGGTGGGGGATGCTGCAACAGTCGTAAGTGTGAAAAACAGTCCCAAGTCATTCCCCCCCCCCCCCCGTGATGTTGTAACCAAACAAACGGTTGTAAGTTGAGGGCTTGATGGGCAGCAATAAATCCCTTCGGACGGACGGAGGGATTCCTTGAAAAACATCAATGCCCTTGTTTTTTTGTGCATCCAGATCTCCAGAGATTGGTTTTAAAAAAAAAAAGGCCTCCCAAATCACCTTAAAACACACTAAGCAGAGATCCTGATTTGGTTCACCCCGAATCGTTCCTGACGTCAGAATTTCTCCTGCTGTTTTTGCTCCAGGTGCTGGAAGACGCTGAGGCCCAGCATCTGTTTCAGTCCATTCTGCCTGACATGGTGAAGTTGGCGCTCTCTCTGCCCACCATCTGCACCCAGGTGAGTCTGCGCGTCTGAAGGGTCTTCTCTGGAGTCAGGACAAGACAGGACCGAATGCGGGATGGGATGGATGTGGAATGGAAAGGAAAGGAATGCAGAATAGAACAGAACAGAATAATAGAGTTGGAAGGGACCTTGGAGGCCTTCTAGTCCACCCCCAGCTCAAACAGGAGGCCCTATACCTGTGATGGCGAACCTATGGCATGCGTGCCACAAGTGGCATGCAGAGCCATATCAGTGGGCACGTGAGTTCAGGTCAGCTGGCCAGCTGATTATCGGGCCTTCTGGGCCCACTGGGAGTCGGGAAACAGGCTGTTTCCAGCCTCCGGAGGGGGTGGGGAAGGCTTGTTTTTTGCTCTCCCCAAGCTCCAGAGCCTTTCTAAGAGCCTGGGGAGGGCGAAAACGGCCTTCCCCACCCCTGCGGAGGCCAGAAATGGCCCGTTTCAAGTTGGGAAATGGGCCATTTCTGGCTTCCAGAGGGCCTCGGTGGGGTGGGGAAGGCCGTTTTCGCCCTCCCCAGGCTCCTAGAAAGGCTCTGGAGCTTGGGGAGAGCAAAAAAATGGGCATGCCATTGCGTGCCTGGAGTGGGGGGGGGGGTCACACATGCATGGGTGGGGGATCCCATGGAATTATGGGTGTGGGGACGCACCCCCCCCCCCGCGCTCCCCCTCTTGGCATGCGAACCAAAAAAGGTTCGCCATCACTGCCCTATACCATTTCAGACAGGTGGATATCCAATTCCTTCTTAAAAACTTCCATTGTTGGAGCACCCACAACTTCTGGAGGAAAGTCGTTCCACTGATGAATTGTTCTAATTGTCAGGAAATTTCTCCTTAGTTCCAGGTTGCTTCTCTCCTTGATTAGTTTCCACCCGTTGCTTCTTATCTTGCCTTTGTAGAATAGGTTGATCCTCTCTCCTTTGTGGCAGCCCTTCCAATACTGGAATACCTGCTATCATGTCCCCCCGAGTCCTACTTTTCTCTAGACTAGACATACCCAACTCCAACAACCGTTCTTCATAGGTTTTAGCCCCAAGTCCCCTAATCACCTGATCATTGATTTGCTGTACAGGTAGTTCTTACATACAGCCATAATGCTACCTGTTTATTACAGTTATCCAGGTAGTCCTCGACTTACGACCACAATGGAGCCCAAAATTTCTGTGGTCAAGTGAGGTTTGCCCCATTATATGACCTTTGTTGCCACAGTTGCTAAGTGAATCACTGCAGTTGTAAAGTTAGTAACCCGGTTGCTAAGGGAATCTGGCTTCCCCGCTAACATTGCTTGTCAGAAGATCCCAAAAGGGGATCACGTGACCCCAGGACACTGCAACCGTCATAAATATGAGTCAGTTGCCAAGCGTCTGAATTTTAATCACACATTGAGGATGCTGCAATGGTCCGAAGTGAAAAATGGTTGGAAGTCATTTTTCAGTGCCGTTGTAACTTGGAATGGTCGCTAAATGAAATGTTGTAAGTCGAGGACTACCTGTCCTGCAATGGTTGTAAAACAGGCCGATTATGTGACCACCCCGATTCTACAACCTTTTTTGCAGCAGTTATTAAACGAACTTTGCTTATCTGTAAACATCATCGAGTAGTTGTTGCAATAGTAATCCAACTCCTGCCTCCCCTGTAGATACCTGCTTGGCTTCCATTTGTTTTCCCAAAGGGAAAAATGACCCATTTCAGCAGAACTTAGAAAATGCAGAGGCCCTGCTATGAATCAGCAGCCTAGAACTAAGAGTTTGAACCAGAAATTGCTGATTACCTCCAATCATCAGCCTGAAAAAACAGGACCTCTGAATTTATGAATGCAAAGAGCCCCAGTAAGCAAATAATCCTTTCTCTTGAATTTAGAAAAGAGAATTTTTAACTAAGGATGCCCTCACATTTTGAGAATCTGCATATCCTCCAGAATTCTGCTGTTACTTCTTCTGCTTGCAAGTTTTAAACAGTTTCTTCTTAAGGAGCTGCACACAAAAACCCCCAACCTCATAGTATCCCCTATTTGGGGGCTGCTGGCTGCATATTTTGTTGAGGTTAAACTCATTTGTAAAACAAGCAGACAATGATGGTCGGCTTGCCATTTATTTTTTCCTGAACCGTAATTTTCTTTCCCATTTAAAGAAGGCAATCAACCAAAGGAACGCAATGTCAGTCCTTCTAACGTAGTTGCGTTGTTTGGTGTCTCATCATGGCGCCTTGTCTCACAGCTGTTGCGATGTGATTGCCTGTGATTGCCCTTTGCTGAACGGCATGAGAGCCAGCCTGCTAAGCACAATTAATGCCATCCCTTCCTGCTTTCTTTTTCCTTCCCCCTGTTCCCCCTTTCTTGTCTTCAAGACCCCGATGTTTTGTTTGTCTTCTTGTTGTTATTGATGAAGTCTGCAGTTTGTCAAACAAGGCTCTTGTCCCAATCAGCCTGGATAAACAACTCTTGACTTCGGGGGCGATGCTGATTTAAGGAGCTACCAGCGCAATTTTGTTCTCCTGGCTTCTTGTGGCTGGGTGGTGCTTTCTGTTCTGAATCTCTAAAGTGATGATGTTTTGTCTTCTTTTCCCAAAGGTGACTGGACTTCCTTGGTTTCTTTTTTTTCCCTTGCAAATGTTTTGCCTCTCATCCGAGAAGAGCTGAAGAAGCTTCTTGGTTGAGAAGCGAAATGTTTTCAAGGAAAAAACACACAAGAAAGCCCAGTTGCCTTTTGGAAAAGCCCCTTTGGGGCAACTAAGGCCTGCCTGATGGAGACCCTCCCGTCTTGTTTTTTTTTTTCTTTTAGCCAATCCCTCTTCTAAAGCAAAAAATGAACCACTCCGTCACAATGTCCCAGGAGCAGACGGCCAGTTTGCTAGCCAATGCCTTCTTCTGCACTTTTCCTCGGCGCAACGCCAAGATGAAATCGGAGTATTCAAGCTACCCGGACATTAACTTCAACAGGTAGAGTGCCGCTCCAGGGTTTCACCTGACTGGAATTGTCTGCATGGTGCCTCATGGCTTCCTCTGGTTACAGGTGGTCCTCGACTTATCAGAGCATTCATTTAGTGACTGTTCAAAGTTACAAAGGGGGGAAAAGGGACTTGAGACCGTTTTTCACGCTCAGGACCGTTGCAGCATCCCCAGAGTCATGTGATCAAAATTCAGCCGCTTGGCAACTGTACTTATGACGGTTGCGGTGTTCTGGGGTCACGCGATCCCCTTTAGGAATCTTCTGACCATGGGAAAGCCAGATTCACTTAATAACCGTGTTACTGACATAACAACTGTGGCCAGGAAAGGTTGCAAAATAGGGCAAAACTGACTTAACAACTGTCTTGCTTAGCAGCGGAAACGTTGGGCTCAATTGTGGTCATAAGTCGAGGACTGCCTATATTCTCCAGAATATCTGATTATAGAAGAAGTCATTTTGCCGAAGTTCAGGAAGTAGGAGGAATTAGATTCGTATCTAAATTGTCTTTTTCCATTCGAACCTTTATTTATTTGGTCCTGATGTTGCCTTCATGAGATAAATAGGAGCATCTAAGGACATTTCTGAAGGGGTAGAAACACCGTGGATTTAGATTGCATTTTGTGTTTATTGCACAGCTTGCTGCAACACAGTTACTCATTTTTTTAACATCTATATTGTTGGTTGAAATTATATTCTATCTCAGAAATAGTTGAACTTGTCTTGGATATCTTTGTATTTGATATCTTTGAGAATATGGCCTTCTAAATCAATTAATTGCCTGAGCTAGCCATTTAACTGCTAATCTTTTTCCAAACAGAAAAAAAGAACTAATTTGATATACACTTGTCCCAAAGGTGCTTTTTTCAAGAGGCTTTGTTTTTCTTTGAAGACGTTTAGCTTCTCATCCAAGAAGCTTCTTCAGCTCTGATTGGATGGTGGGGAACTGAGAAGCGAAACGTCTTCAGAGAAAATCCAGTTGCCTCTTGAAGAAGAAGGGACGGCCGCGACCTGCATGACTTGAGAATCTCCATAGACATTTAATGTACACTTTGCTTGGGAAGCTTAAACCTTTCACATTTGTTTGTTTTTTACTTGGAGACTGTTGGAAGTAATATTCTTCTGGGTTCAGTTCCAAGTGGGGAAAAAGAACACTGGATTCATGGAAGTTGCTAGGAAAGAGGGTTTTAATGGAGAACAAAGGAACAGGAGCACATGGCATGAGCTCCTGAACAGAAAAGGTGGATCACATGTTTTCAGGTGTTGGGTCCAGAGAAAGGAAAAGGGCCAAAATGCTGGGAGTTCTTTGCTTTATACTCTCTGTTGGGCCCCTCCCTAACTGTTTCCTGTTCCTATACAGAATTGTATTCCATTGGCTGTCAGATTCCCAGGGGCATGGTGGGGCAACTCTTGTGGGCTGTCCCAAGTCCTAGGCTTGACTGATGTAATCTTCCCAGGTCCCATGCGGTGTAATGAAAAGGCTTTGGGATTCCTATTATGGTTCTTCCTGTAGGTGCTTGTTATGTAAAAGATTGTTCCAGGCTAGGTGGGGGAATGAGCTGGGCTAGGCCATTCCTTGATGGCCCATTGGCAAGGGTGGGGGCAAGGAGCTGGCACATTGACAACCGTGGGGGCTGAGTGAGTCTTTTGTCTGCTTAAAAGCATGTTTCCAGGGATATTCTACTGTATATAATATTCTGCCTTTTAATATTTCCTAGGATATTTCATTTTTCTAGGAGGGGGTGGGTGCTAACTTCCTACAAGACCCAGCTGTTGTCAAAATAACTTTAAAATCTATGGCATAAGAGTCATTTGAGGCAATAAAATAGCAACTTCAAATGGTGTACCTATTCAGTAAAAAGCGATAGGTCTGATGACGGGCTATCCACCTGTCTTATCAAAAGAAGAGACCCTTGCTACAAAAGGTTAAAATGTTACGTGTTTTATTTTCCTTAAACCAAGGTGCTTCTTACGTGCTGTGGACAGCAACTGATCAGGAGGGTTTAAAAAAAACAACCCTTAAGTTCTTTGCCCTGCTGAATTTTATGTAGCGGAACCTGGATTATTTTGACTTTGTTTACTGCAGAGCTTCTGGATAGCCAGGAGGGGGTTTCGGAGATTGAGTTAAGGATGTTTATTCAGTTTGTGGTTCTCCAAAATTTCTCTTGGATCGAGAGTCTCCACAGCATTTTAAACTAAGGGGCAACATTCGGGGGTTTTGAGAGGGCTGCTAAAACGGCCACCCTCTGTGAGACTTGCACATTCGCATAACAATCGCGAAACATGCAAAAACGCAAATCGGTGTCGCTTGGTGAATAGGTGATATTAGCTCCCTGTGACACACAACAGATATTTCTGCGAAGCTAAGATTGTGGATGCTTAGAAGAAAGACCTACAAAGCAGACCAAAAGCACACAATACAGAATGGCACAAGCCTTAGGCAACACACGAGGCGAATCCAAGCCCAGCACAGCCAGTGCTGAACCAAGGGAGCAGGGACGCCAATCGGCTGATCCCACCCTGCGCTTTTCTTCCCCTGATGGACCCTGACTCAGATTTCTTCTGCCGTAGCTCCTCTTTCCTAGATGGTTCTGCGTTCTCGGAAAGGATGGAACTGCTGATGGAACTGGAGCGAGAAGCATCCCTGGAGGGAGGACACTGGAGGGCTTTCCTTCTGCCCAGAGGCCTAGTTGTCTTTAAAAGAACTTGAAAATGCAAGGGAGACGAGGAGAGGATGTGTTGGGGACCCCAGTTTTTGATGAGTCTCCCTTAAACATTTGTTAGGGGGTACAGCATTTGTTAGGGGGTACATATTTTAGTGTCAAAGGTCACTTCATTTTCAAAGGCCTTGGCTTGGCAGCTCTCTTTGATTTCCCCTTACAATAAATGTCCCATATCCACCCACCCACCCACCCTTCCTTCCCATCACTCATTGCTTATAATGAATGAAGTCATCTTTTTAAGAAGAATCTTTGCTCAGCGTAGTCTGAGAGCCACTGGCTTCTCACTTCCATAAAGAACATTGTGTTCATATTTGAGAAATAAGGGACAGCTCTAAATAAAAAATACCATGCAGGAATGAATCTTAGATTGTAGTGTGTTGTTCCTTTGATTAAAGCTAGCAGCCAAAGCCGTGGTAAACCATGTCTTATCCTGAATGCCAGCAAAGAAAGCTTGTGAACTTTAAAAAAAAATCAAGACAAGGGTAAAGTATGCTAGTTAAGATACTGTACATGTAACTGCATGAAATAGTCTTAAGCAAGGAAATGATTCTGTTGCATATCCAGGGGAATGGAAATCTGATTTTGCAGTAATGCAATTGTCTTTTACCATAAGCATGAATTGGATAACTTTAATGACCATCAATTTTTTCATCTATTTGAGCTAATCCACTTAGGAAAGAGAGCGCCATATCATATGTATGAAAACTGCCTCTGGTAACCTCCTGCACATGAGTTCGTTTCCAACACTTGAATATTTTCTGGAAGTTGGTTTAAAGAAATAGCTTGTTTATGAATTCTATATATTATTTCCCCATGGAAAATTTAAAAACACAACAACAGCAACATTTCCTTGTTGAGTTCTTGTGCAGCTCAGAGACCAACAATACTTTGGGGTACGTTTGGGAAAGTGTCAGGGCCCCCACCTTCAGACTGTGTCCATAAGGCGTTTTACACAGCTGTCATAACCATCCATCCATCCTTTTTTTAAACACTGTAAAAAAAATATTGATTCTCGCCACCTTTATGGAGATGGAAAATCTCCATCAATATTCAAGCCACAAAAATAAGGTGGCTTTTTGAGGGATGGTGGAAGGCAGATAGTTTTGGGGGAAATTGAAATATATCCAATATTCATTTTGGGACCAAACATTGCTAATTTAAGATGGTACAACGTAGACTTTGTTTGACTTGCACCTTAATTGCGTTTGATGCATTTAAGTAGGATTTAGTCAGAGACTCCATTTGATCATTCAACTGATATAAATATGGCTTTAAAAGTTTAATTTCGCCCTCTTTTGTGCTGCCAAGGGAGGACTTGCCCAGCAGGTCCACTGACCTCTCAATAAAGACTCAACAACACACAGGCCTATAAACAAATGCAGCACTGAATCATGGGGAGAAAAAATTGAGGCCCATCCCAGGAGCTTTGCCCTTTGGGTGGAAGCTCGGGGCACTCTGAAATGTTGACTAAAAACCTTCCTGCTAGAAATTAATAGAAGATAAGGAGGGTTAAATATAGCAGTGTATGTAAAGACCTTGACTTAACCGGATTCATTTGCAAATTGAAAATCTTCCCTCCCTCCCTCCCTCCCTCCCCATCCTCTTTTTCTTTTTCCTTCTATTTACAAAAGTTTTTAATGTTTCCACTTTCTACAGGGACAAAAAAAAGAGCCAGGGAAAGTAATACTTGTTGGATAGATAATACCATAGAGGAGGACAGGGACGTGATTTTGTCACAAGTGCAAAAAAGAATTCACCTTGAGATCAAGTAGTTGTTGTTTTTTGTTGGGTAGAGTTGATGTTACACTTGATATTTGGTTGACTGCAATAAATATGGAAAGATATTGCCTGTGAGGTGAAATGGTTGAAATGTGTTCTTTTACTCATAAGCCAGGGGAATCCTAAACCTCCAAGCTATTTTCTATGTAAATAAAGAAAATTAAACTCATTTCCTTAATTAAAAGACTCGCAGCCATAACCAAGAATTTGTTTTCCATGGGGCTTTGTGTTTGACATGGTTTGAAGGTGCTTGGAGACTTTCTCATCAGAAAACTTAAATCTCATTTGAGGAAAATTCTCTTTTCCTAGAACTTTGAGGGGGAAAAGTAGAATACAAACATTCTTTATATGCTCAGCTGACTAAAGTACCCAATTCTCTATGAAGGATTCTAAAGACGTTTTGACAAAATGAAAAAGTAGTACAATTGTGTAGAAGCAAGGCAAAATAGATTTTGAATCCCTGATATGGGCACCTTTTAAATAAATTTAATAGATGAAAAAAGGCATACTGGAAAATAAAACTTTAATTTGATATGTGATTTTTAATCCTCTTAACCTTTTGAAGGGAAGGGCTCTGTTTTCCTTAAATTCTACTGTGTAGCATTTTTTTTCTATAAAGAAGTCTGAATAATCTTGAACTAATGCAATTATTAAAACTGCTACAAATAAAAGTGTGTGATAAGGAGCAACCTGTAGTAACCAAAATGAAGTAAAAAGAAAAAAGAAAAATACTTTTTTAAAATTCTTGAAGGAAAGTTGTAAAATTGAAGTACTGTAAAGATACCGAAAGCCGCCATTTTCCTTCCTGAGCAGCCGTTTTGCACATCCAACCTGTCATCAGATGTTTATATCGAGACTTCTAAAAAAGTGGATCGGAATATAATCCTGCTCTCAGATTGAATCTCTTCAGGTTTGCTAGGAAACAAAGAATGACGATCGTGGTAACAACCCTTGCTGCATTGCCCCAGTCGCAAAAAGACACACACACACACACACATGGATAACGCTCAAATTACATTATTGGTCGAATCTCAGACGCTGAATAACAGAAGGCAATACTACAAGATCAAAACGATGAGCTTTGTCTTTTATACTTATATTGTTTTATAATTAGGTCAATGTCTACAAAAATCCTGCCAGAATGTTCCATTAGCAAATGGATTATCTGAAGTCTGATGTAAACAAATTGCTTTCAAGTCTCTCCTGCAAATCTTGAGCTGAGCTAAATAAAAACGTAAGGAGAAAGATGGGGCAGCACTGAAGACCAAAGTCTTGCAGCATCAGGAATTCTCTCACAGTTCCACTGCCAGCAACATCTGGGTGCTACAGAAAACATCTGGGACATTTAAGCCTAAGAACAATCTCCAAACACAGGTGAGATGCACCACTGTGCCACCGCCTTGACTTCCCTGGTGCTTTTCTTCTTAGTTCGTTCCATACCTATTGCTGCTCCAGCCGAATCAACAGAGCAGGCGCCATTAAGTGCTGTAACATCCGCTGTGTAACCTTTTCGCTGAGGTGGTCGATTTCACTGCTGAGGCCTGGTTCTTCATAACCCAAGAAGTTGAGCCATTCTGTTCACCCACGGAGGTGTCTCAGTGACACTAATTCCACCAGGTCACAGAAGACCTACCAAAGATCTCTTTCATAGGATTGACCTTTTTCACCTGGGACTTTTCAGGTCTTCCAGATTATAAGTACTGCTACTTCATTCATTGCAGTCTGATAGGACACCCATGTTAACAGGTACAGTGATAGCAAACTCATTCTTTCCTACTTCACAGGCACCTGTACCTTCAGGTATACACTTTAAGCCATAACAGCATCTCCAGCGAATTTTAAAGTTGACTCTAGATCTTCTGCCATCTTAGGAATTTCCAGAGATATGTGGATGTGTTCTTCACCGTTATAACTGAAGTTAACGACAAATGAAAATGCTTCCCTATTTTGCCCTGGTTGGACTGCACCTGGAAAACTGTGTCCAGTTTTGGTCACCGCAATACAAAGAAAGAGTGCTGAGAAGAACATCAAAGATAGTAAGGAACTTAGAGGCTAAATCCTATGAGGAGCAGTTATAGGAAGTTGGCATGTCTAGTTTAAAGAAGAGGAGGATGGGGAGAGGCATGATAGCAGCCTTCCAATACATGAAGGGCTCTCCCAGGGAAGAGAGAGCAGACGCCTCCCTAGCACCTGAGGACAAGAGAAGAAGCAATGGGTGGAAGCTTCACAGTGAATGATCCAAAATTTAAACTTGGGAGGAATTTCCCGACTTTGAGAGCTATTAATCAATGGAACAGCCTCCCTCCCTCCTAAAGTTGTGGGGGGGGCTCCATCTCTGGAGGTTTTCAAGAAAAGATGGACAGCCATTGGTCCAGGGTGGCCTGAGGATTCCTGCCCTGGACGTGGGTTGGTTTAGAGGACCTCCAAAGTCCCTTCCAGCCCCTAGGCTTCTATGAAAGCATTATTTCAACTTTGGGGTGTTTTTTTTTTTTTTTGCATCACTGTTTGGAAAGCTAGCTTCCAAAACAAAGACTTAAGTTTCAGCTATCGAAATTTAATCCAAAGGTGCTTTTATTTTATTCAAGAGGCAACTGGACTTTCTTTGTTTTTCCTTGAAGACATTTTGCTTCTCATTCAAGAAGTTTCTTCAGTTCTCAAGAAGCTGCTACTCCTCACCGAAAAAGCTTCTTGGATGAGAAGTGAAATGTCTTCAAGGAAAAACAAAGGAAGTCCAGTTGCCTCTTGAATAAAATTAAAGCACCTTTGGGACAACCATGACTTGGATGACTGAGAATCTCCAGGGACATGTCAAAACCTGACTTCACTTTTTCTTAAAATCGAGCGTTCCTTTCTACCAAACAGAATTAGACAGATTCCCTTTTACCACTATCTCTTCCTAGTCAACGTTTCAAGAGTGGATTTGAGAAATGAGAGTGCGCCCCAATCTCTTTTGCCATCTCTGTCCTCTATTAGCGAAGAGACTCTTAAGAGGCATCCTCCTTCCTGTTCTCAATCCATCACAGTTTCTCCTTCCAGGCAAATTGCATTATACATTGGCCATTGCAATGAATTTTGTTTTGTATGAAATCAAATCAAGTCACGTAAATGCAGATGGCTGGAAGGCAGTTTAAAACATGCTGGATATAAAAGTATGTGCTCTTTTAATGACTAAAAATAGTTATGTTTACAGGTGTTCCAGGATTTTATGAGGGTATTTTTTTTCCTAAGCTTTGAAATGCAACAAAGGAAACGTGTTTCTTGCACAGTGAAATGGCTGAAGAACAAAATCTCTTTTTTTCTTAATAAGGAAAAAAAAATCATTGAAGGAACCTAGCTTATTTTCGATATATTCAAGGGGGAGATTTTGAAATGCTTATTGCCAAAATCAGCGCAAATATAATCGTGGCCAAGAAAACAAATGCAGAAATGGTGACACAAGTGGCAGAGTTACTTTTGTCTTGTTTTCACCTGTTAAATATAGAGACCGCGTCCTTCACTTGCTAGCTGTTACGTAGCAAAAAACTCAGAAAAAGAAGAATGCAAAAGCACCCCCTATACCACATGAAACATAGATAGTAAAGCAATAAAGCATTAAAAACCATCAAAGTTTGTATTTACTACTTAAAACGGAGCAAGGAAGGAACACATATTACCCAATTCCACAATTGAATAAGGCTAATAAATAGTCTCTCTTGAGTATACTCCAACTATCTGTTTAGAGGAGCAGAATATCATCTGGAGTTCTGACGGGGCCCCTGAAATTTTAGGCAGAACCAATTGGATTCAGATAATCTGGGCAATGTACATTTGGGGCACAAAGAAAGGAACCATCCAGCATTTTGACGTGGACTTAGACCATGTTCTTTCTGCAGATCCTTGGCCTGTACCAGGAGCAAACCAGAACCTGGAAAAATTGGGACAGGGATTGTTTTAAGGTGGGCTTTGAGGAATGTAACTGCTTCATTTTGCTTTGCTTAATTACTTTCCAATTATTGTCCTCTCTTTTTGCTTCCCGTAGATTGTTTGAGGGGCGATCTCCGAGAAAGCCTGAGAAGCTGAAAACCCTTTTTTGCTATTTCCGAAGAGTCACTGAAAAAAGTAAAGTGGCTGATCTCCTAGTCTTTTCTCTGCCCCTGGGGAATTAAGCCTTTCACTGTCCGGTTGAATGACTGGCAGATGGTGACAAATGGTGAAGGTCAGCCCTTCGGCTTTAGGGTCTCTTTCATCTGAACCAGGCGTGAGAACTTCAGTGGAGGGAGATCCTAACCTAGGAAGGATGTAAAAAAAAATATAGGAACAACTCACCCCATTCTTTTGAAATCAGAACAGGTTGACCCTAAGAAATGGGTCGCACTATTAGGGTTACCTCAGCAACTAATAATAATGACGTCACCGAGTAGCACACGTAGCTCTTGAACGCAGGTTTGAAAAAACAGCAGTCTCAGTCATTGGACAGCGCAAGTGGTCCTCAGTTTACGACCACAATTGAGCCCAAGGTTTCTGCTCTTGACATTTGTTGAGTGAGTTTTCCCCATTTTATGACCTTTCTTGCCACAGTCGTTAAGTGAATCACTGCAGTTCTTTAGTGTGTAACGCAATGGCTAAGTGAATCCGGCTTCCCCACTGACTTTGCCTGTCAGGAGGTCGCAAAACGGGATCACGTGACTCAGGGGCACTGCGACCATCATAAATGTGAGTCAGTTGTCAAGCGCCTGAATTTTGGTACACGGCCACGGGGATGATGCAAAGGTCATAACTCTGAAAAATGGTCATAAGTCACTTTTTCAGTGCCGTTGTAATTTTGAACGGTCATTAAATGAACTGTACAGATACTGTAGTCCTTGACATATCAACCATTCATTTAGTGACCGTTCAAAGTTACAATGGCACTGAAAAAAGTGACTTACAACCTTTTTTCTTACGACCGTTGCAGCATCCCCATGATCAAAATTTGGACGCTTGGCAGCCGGTTCGTACTTATGACCGTTGCAGTGACCTGGGGCCACGTGATCCGAGGTGGCGCAGTGGTTAAAAGCAGCACTGCAACCTTCAGCTGATTGCTAGTTCAGCAGTTCAGCTGTTCAAATCTCACTAGGCTCAAGGTTGACTCAGCCTTCCATCCTTCCGAGGTCGGTAAAATGAGGACCCAGATTGTTGGGGGCAATATGCTGAACTCTGTAAACCGCTTAGAGAGGGCTGTAAAGCACTATGAAGCGGTATATAAGTCTATTGCTATTGCTATCCCCTTTTGTGACCTTCTGACAGGCAAAGTCCATGGGGAAGCCAGGTTCACTTAACCCCGTTACTAACTTAACAATTGCAGTGATTCACTTAACGACCATGGACAAGAAAGTTTGTAAAATGGGGGGGAACTCATTTAATGACTATCTTACTTAACAACAGGAATTGTGGCCATAAGTTGAAAACTGCCTGCCTCCGATTAATCGACTTCGCTTTATTGCCAAACGACGGCAGCCTCGTGTATTCCCCTCCAGTCTTGGTGTTTAGATGATACTGAGGCAGATCCAAATATCTTGCCTTCAGCAACTCATCCATATAGGGAGATAACATTTCACTGCCCTCCTTTAATAAGTGAGTGGAACAGTACCTATTCATCTGTCGTAGAAATTAAAATAAAACTCTTATCATGTTTCCCAACTTTCATTTTACAAAACCGGGAGGGAGCTGTTTGTAATATTATCCCATTTGCTGAAAACCAAAAGCTTTGCTTTGCCTAGTCTAGAGAGGAATTGGGGATGTCTGGTCTAGGGAAAGGAAGGGCTACGGGGTGACAGGATAGCAGTCCTTCCAGTATCAAAGGGGCTGCCACAAGGAAGGGGGGGGGTTTCCTGACAGTGAGTGCAATGAACCAGCGGAACGGAAGTTGCCTTTGGAAGTTATGGGTGCTCCATCACTGGAGGTTTTTAAGTCAGAGATTGGACAGCCGTTTGTCTAAAATGGTAGAGGGTCTCCTGCTTGAGCAGGGGGTTGGACTAGATGACCTCCAAGGTCCCTTCTAACTCTTGTGCTGTTCTGCTTTTAGAAGGTGAAAGCTTTATTTGGGTGACATTAGTTCTTTATAGAATAGTCATTTTGTGGTGAAGCAGAAGATTAATGCAAATATTGCTGAGGGGGGGAATGGAACAAGGCTTCCGACAAAGCTCTTGAATCCCTTGCAGCTTCTAATAGTTTAATAAGACTCTTTAAATATTTTCCATAGAGAATTTTCCAGGAATATTGCATTCTGCTCCCTTCATGTCTCCGTTTAGCAAATCCATCAGCCGAATCATTGCAAAACACAGGAGATGAGGCATTTCCACAAGAATAAACTAAAGTAAAGTAAAATAAACTTCTCTCCTCCGGTACAGTGCTTATCCAGAAAACTTTCTGGGTCCAGCTCTGATTTCTCCGAGATGCTTAGGTAGAATGGCAACCTTAATGATTAGTAGGCATCCAAGTTTATGTATTCTGTTGTCTATTTTATTTTAATGTTTAAACTTTTAATGCTTAATGTTTTCATGCTTTTCTAAAAATCATCTAATTGTATTATGCTCGTATTTATGACACTGTAATCCGTCCAGAGTCGTGTGGTGGGTGGCATATGAATTTAATCAGTGAACAGTGGCTGCAGAAAAGAAGACCATTTGCCACCAGAAGTGAATTCTTTCTAGCTGCCACACTCACTTCTCTTTCCCCAAAAATGTCTTGAGTTTCCAGACTAGAAGTGGAGGCTTTTCTGACTTCTCTCCCCTAGGAGATTTTTATATATATATATATATTGGAGTTATATATATTGGAGTTACTAATATTTATCTGTTTTGGTCTGTTTGCTTATAAGAACCCACTGGACTTGTGACATTTACCAGACAGTGTCTGCAGGAATTTCCAGAATGGGAAAGGTAAAGTCAAACGAAGTTATCCTTTTTTATTTATATTTGTTTCAATTCATTACAGTGAAATCTTGGCCAAGAATAACATTCAAAATCTCAACAAATAGCTATTGCCACTGTTACAAGTTAAAAGTAGCATCTTGTGTATCCAATTGGTAAGCAAGGTAGCAACATTTCAAGGATGTTACCAGCCAGGAACAAACAACATGAAAAGAAACAAAATTGCCCAAATAACTTAAAAAGAATGGGCATAACAAGTGATAAAGATATATAAGGGCAGTTGATTCCACCTCTCTAGAACCATATAGATCAGGGGTGTCCAGCCTTGGCAACTTTAAGACCTGTGGACTTCAACTCCCAGAATTCTCCAGCCAGCTATGCCATGCTGTGCTGTGCTATGCTACGCTATGCTACGCTACGCTATGCCTGGGGAATTCTGAGAGTTGAAGTCCACAGATCTTAATGTTGCCAAGGCCTAATATAGACAAAACCATTGAGAGGAAAGAAAGTTCATGTATCAGCCCTGGGAAACCACTGAGGGCTTCACCTCTAGGCAGGCTAGCATGAATGCAATCCTCAATTGGGCCCAATGAAACCCACATTCATACTTTGCTGACTTACCTCTAAATGGCCAATGATTAGTGGAATAAAAATCGATTCTGAAGTGGCACGTTTCAAAGGCTGGCAGTTCCACCCAAATCCTATTTATTTATTTCATTGGCATCCAGATTTTGTTCTAGGCGATGCCAGGTGAAATATTTTAGAGGCAGGAAATAGCAGGATAACTTAATTTAAGCTGTCTTTGGGTCAATAAATTCCTCTTTAAAATTATAAAATATGTCACGAGTGCTACATTTAGACAGAATCTGAAGATGCTCCGATGTTCATATAAAAGGAGCGCGAAACCAAGAGGTGTGTTTTACAACAAAACCATTTTGTATGTTAGGATGGTGACTATTTTTATTTCTTTTTTTTTTATTTTTATTTTTTTTTATTCAAAAAGTTTTATTAGTACAGACTTACATAAGTAGTAGCAAAATATTAAATATAAAGTACAAACATTTTTGTTTTTTTCTCCCCCCCCCACCCCCTTCCCTCCCCACCTCCCCCCCCCCGGACTTCCCAGAGATAGTACAGGGCATAATAATAAATTTAAATTGTTAATAAAAAGAAAAAAAAGGAGAAAAAAAGAACACTATTTTTAAAAGCTTCAACTCCAGATTATACACTAATAATATATCGCATTTATATACAATAGTAAAGATACAAAAAAGAGAAAAAAGAAAAAGAGAGAAAGAGAAATCTCTTTAACAATACAAACAAACAAACCTCCTACCTCCTCCCTTCAATCCTCTATCTTGTACAAAGTAAGTGTTATATAAATAATAACTAAATATAAAATACAAAAATCTTAAAGTGATATTATTGACATTAAAAATAACCTCTAAGATAAAACTTAACTAAATATTACATAAGTAATCATCAAATATTAAATTTCATCACGATATTAATAACATAATATTATTCTAAATTAACTTACTAACTTCAATAAACAAAAAAAAGAAAAAGAAAAAAGGAATAAACAAACAAATCTTCAACAAACTATATATATCTAATATTATTAACATTAAAAGTAACCTCAAAATTATATAAAACTTAGCTAAATATTGCATAGATAATCATTAAATAGGGAAAAGGAAAAATGCAATCATATTAGTCTCCATCCGTCCAATATATTTCAGCATCACATCGTTTTGTATCTTGATAGTTCATCTTTTAATAGTTCAGTAAATTCGAATTTGTCGACTCGTCTCCCATCTGATCCCAAACCTCCATCTCCTCCCCAGCTGTCTGGTTCTGGCACTCCTTTTGGGTTTTTGAATCTCTTTCCTTTTGATCCAGCAAAGATGGCTTCCCCTCCTCCTCCTCTTTTATTTTCATACATCCTTCCTCTGGAATCTTGGATATATCAGCCTTTAAAACATTGACATAAAATTCAGTAGCTTTTTTTATCGTGTTGAGCCGGTATCTTTTTCCAGAAAATTTCACTGCAACTCCAACTGGCGCTTCCCATTTATATTGTAAATTTAATCTCTTAAATTCATCAATCAAAAAAGTATAGCTTTTTCTGGCTTTAAGCATTTTAGAGGGGATTTCTTTCCAAATCTTTAGTTCCTGACCATTCACCATGAGATTATTGTTAAACGTTGCTTGTATAATTCTATTCCGTAAAGCTCTTGTGGTAAAATATATGACAATGTCCCTTGGTAAATGCTTTTGTTTAGCGTACCACGAATTGATTCTGTATATTTTATCGATTTGTGTAGCCAATTCTACTTTAGAAATTCCAGACACCTGATCCAATACATCAACCATCCTTCCTTTTAAATTTTCATATAGTCCTTCTTTCAAACCTCTGACCCTTATAGCAACTTCCATGGACCTGAACTGTGTCATCAAGACCTCTTTTTCAAAATTTACAATATCATTTTGGATTTTATCTATGTAATTCACCGAGGTTGCCAAAGCTTGTTTATTTGTTTCAATACGTTCTGCCAAAACTTCAATATTTGTTGCTAAACCTTTGCAAACCTCTAACACATCAAATCTGAGTTGTTGATTCATATTCTTCAAAGCAGCCTGCATTTTTTTGTCTATCTCACTTATTTTCTGATTAAATTCCAGAGTAAGTTCATGTTTCATAATCTTTAAATTATTTAATAAATTTTCAGGTGTCAAAGGTTGTGGAGGTGTTAACTCAGTATTAAGTTGCATTTTAGAAATATATCCAGATGGGTAGTCATTTCTTTTAGTCAGAACAATCTTTCCAGATTTTGAAGCCATTATGGTGTTTCAAAAGAGTACAAAAAAGAAAGAAAGCCAGGTGCCTGATTAAAATTCTTTCCAGTTTAAAAACCAGGTAGTCTTTTATTATTGAAAGTTTTTCAATTATAACTTTAATCCAGGGTTAGGAGACAGAGGAAAAAAAACCATTTTTCCAAATTGAAAGTTTCCATAAGAGAGAAAGAAAGAAAAAAAAAAGCCTCTGGGAAAACGAAAGTCACTTTCACTTCTCAATCGCCATGTTGTTACTTTGTTTCCTTTGTTCCCTTGCCGAAGTGAAAGCTTGCCCAGGAGTTGAAAAAAAGAGAAAAAAGAGGTTTCAGTACTTGCCCATCTCACGCCTGTTTCTCTCTGTCTGCTTCTGTAGTTTAAATATAATTATAAATCCCATTCTTGAAGCAGCGGCTGGTCATGACATCTAGCTCCGCAAAGGCAGAGGTTTCCTGATCTTCGGAGCTGGAGACAGGCTGCATGGGGAGCTCTCCCTTCGCGCCCTACCAGATGGCTCCTAGGGCGCTGGGGGGGCTCTACCCCACCTGTCAGGCTCTCATCTCTCCCCTTTGCCCGGGGAAATATTTTTATTTCTAAAGGAGAAAAGCAACTCTATTTTGCATGAAAATCCTCAAGCACTCCGTTTTGATAGAAATAGATAACTTGCCATCCTGATCTTAAACCTTCAACAATGCAAAGTCTTTAATTTGCCATTCTTCTTTAAGAATTATGCTGAAAACTGAGAGTGGACTTGCGTCTTGTTGCTGCTATTTTGGTAAATCGGGAGAGGGGTCTCTATAAAGCCCCAGCCGAGGGTACAGCTGCTAATACATTTGTCTCCTTGCAATCTGTAAATGACACGTTTTATTTCAGCAGGGTTCAATGAAAGATAATAAAAAGGGCCGGCTGTATGATTCACAAATCAGCAATGTGGCTGGCACAACAGGGTGTTGTACCCGCAATCATCTCCTGAGGCTCCTTTACATCCATTTCCAGCTGTCAGATTGCATTAAGAACCAAGTTCATGATGCAATTTTGGGGGGTGGGCGCAAAAAAGGACCCAGCACGATCTGGGTATGAAACCTGCAAGAAGTACAGTCTGTTTTCTGTACAGATTTCCTGCTGTTTGGGGACTTTTTGTCAGTTGGAGAGGTGGCAGCATATTAAGATGAGGACCAAAAAAACCCAACAACCCCACCATTTTGCTTTGATGTGCTTCTTTTTACAGATCTCCGAAAAAAATGCCCAGGTTGCATGTCACCTATGAAGGGACGATTGAGAGCAATGGGCAGGGAATGCTCCAGGTACGCGTAGAATCTGCACATATCTACAAATCAGTTCTGTGCTAGGTTGTGTCAAAGCTATCACACATAAACATTGCAACATAGATCTATTGGCTCAGCTTCCAGTCTTGAAAAAAGCCTTTTTGACTGACAGTCGGAAGACCTGGATGGAGCTTAGGGTTTGCTTGTTTTTCAAGTCAGGTGAAGATTAACAAGTGTTGGAGGATGGGGGGGGCAGGGTAGGGGAGTGACAGGCTGCCAATTTTTCAGTTTTTGCCCTTTTTAAAGCAAAAACAAAAACAGAGAGCAGTATTTCTGTGCCCTGTCTGGTGACCAGCTCAGCAAGTTCAGGAAGCTTCATCTACTGCGGGAGAATAATTTTGACCTGAAAACCAGTCAGCCAGAACAGTTTGATAAGGAGCCTGTCTCGTCCATAATCCTTAGGCATTGTTTGCATATTTGCAAGCCAGAGAGAGAAGAATTTTGAAGTGCGTGAAGTACTCTGACCTGCATCGGTTGTTCGTTTGTCTTCTACTTTGAACCCAAATAAATAAGTGTTCCGAATATCCTTTTATTTTCCTTAAACATTTGGGCATGCTCATCCTATTCAGGGCAGAGTGAGTTTGTGGTGACGTAAGATTCAAGTCTGCGTTTAACCCTAAAAACTCACTACAGAACAGCCACTTTCTCCACCTTGGCAACTTGAAAACACGTGGACTTCTAAATTGTGGGAATTGAAGTCCACGCATGTCTAAAGATGCCAAGGCTGAGGAACATCAGTCTAAGCAGCCTCGTGGGATTATTGTTGTGGGGATAAAGTAGGATCTTCTTCACAACGTCCTGGAAAAATGAACCCCAAGCAAGCCACTTGGATGCAGCTCAAACTTCTCCCTCTGCAAAAGCACCACAGAGGGTTACGCATGTTTCTTTTTCAATGGTTATGTTTGACTTTTGTTGTTGTTAAGTGGGTTGTGATTGTGACGTATTTTATAAACCAAAATAGTAATTCTGTAGTTGAGGGCATTTGCGAAGAGACAACAGTCGTGTGAGTAAGAAGATTGTGCATTACATATCCTGGAGTTAAGAGAAGTAACTGAAATTAATTACATAAAAGAATGAGGAAATTGGTCTCATATTGCAACCTCAGGAAAATACACTATTTTCTCCAAATTGGAGAATATGCAAAAACATTGTGAATATAGTGCCAGAATCCAGCTTGATGTTAGTTTTTAGTTGCCACTTAACTAAATTGGTTCAGTGGCGGATAATCATAAATTTGATTAAGAGCTTCTCAGAAAATGGCCAGCCATCTGTGCTCAAACAACATTTTTTAATGGGTTTTCATTTTGATTGGCGTCTTTGGGTACTGCTACAGTGTGCAAAAAACTACTAAATGTAGTTAAGTCAGTAGTACAGGTGAAACTCGAAAAATTAGAATATCGTGCAAAAGGTCATTTATTTCAGTAATGCAACATAAAAGGTGAAACAAATATATGAGATAGACTCATTAGATGCAAAGCAAGATAGTTCAAGCCATGATTTGTCATAATTGTGATGATTATGGCTTACAGCTCATGAAAACCCCAAATCCACAATCTCAGAAAATTAGAATATTACATGCAATCAATAAAACAAGGATTGTACATAGAACATCGGACCTCTGGAAAGTATAAGCATGCATATGTACTCAGTACTTGGTTTGGGCCCCTTTTGCAGCAATTACTGCCTCAATGCGGCGTGGCATGGAAGCTATCAGCCTGTGGCACTGCTGAGGTGTTATGGAAGACCAGGATGCTTCAATAGCGGCCTTCAGCTCTTCTGCATTGTTCGGTCTCATGTCTCTCATCTTTCTCTTGGCAATGCCTCATAGATTGTCTATGGCAGTGGTTCCCAACCTTCCTAATGCCGCGACCCACGCACCGCCCCCGCGCCCCACCCCGCTGCCACCATTTGGGTTCTTTTACCCTCTGCTCATGCGCAAAGTGTTCTGCACATGCACAGAGGGTAAAAGAACCCAAATGGCGGCATCCTGGTGAAGTCTCCAAATCCGGGCGAGGTCTCCGCTCGCTTCGCATGTTGCCTCTGGGAGCTTTTCCAGCCCCGTCGCGAAAGGCGTGCGTGACTTCGGCGGGGCCAGGACAGGCAGCTGCCTGGAGAGAGCCATCCCCTTCGCAGAGTCTCTCCCATCTACCTGTAGCATTCGGGGCAAAGGCGATGGCTCTCTCTGGGCAGCCGCCTGTCCCGGCTCCGCTGAAGTCACGCACGCCTTTCGCGACGGGGCTCAAAAAGCTCCCAGAGGCAACATGCGAAGTGAGCGCAGACCTCGCCCGGATCTGGAGACTTCGCCCGGACGCCGCCATTTGGGTTATTTTACCCTCTGTACATGCGCAGAATGCTTTGTGCATGCGCAGAGGGTAAAAGAACTCAAATGGCGGCGGCGGGGTGGGTCGCAGTGGGGGCGCGGGTTGTAGGGCATGATATGGCCAGGCTTGTGGCAGTGGGGGGGAGCTGAGGATGCCGGGGCGACCCCTGGGAAATGGTCGTTCGATCCCCAAAGGGGTCGCGACCCCCAGGTTGGGAACCGCTAGTCTATGGGGTTCAGATCAGGCGTGTTTGCTGGCCAATCAAGCACAGTACTCCCACGGTCATTGAACCAGGTTTTGGTGCTTTTGGCAGTGTGGGCAGGTGCCAAGTCCTGCTGGAAAATGAAGTCAGCATCCCCATAAAGCTCATCTGCGGAAGGAAGCATGAAGTGCTCAAAATCTCCTGGTAGACGGCTGCGTTGACCCTGGATTTAATGAAGCACAGAGGACCAACACCAGCAGATGACATGGCTCCCCAAATCAACACAGACTGTGGAAACTTCATACTGGACTTCAAGCATCTTGCAGTGTGTGCCTCTCCATTCTTCCTCCATACTCTGGGTCCTTGGCTTCCAAATGAGATGCAAAAGTTGCTCTCATCAGAAAAGAGGACTTTGGACCACTGAGCAACAGACCAGGTCTGTTTTTCTTTAGCCCAGGTAAGACGCTTCTGACGTTTGTTGTTCAGGTGCAGCTTGACAAGAGCAATACGACATTTGAAGCCCATGTCCAGGACCCGTCTGTGTGTGGTGGCTCTTTTTGCACTGACTCCAGCCGCAGTCCACTCCTTGTGAAAGTCCCCAACACTTTTGAATGGCCTTTTCCTGACAATCCTCTCCAGGCTGCGGTCATCCCTGCTGCTTGTGCACCTTTTTCTTCCACACTTTTCCCTTCCACATAACTTTCTATTAATGTGCTTTGATACAGCACTTTGGGAACACCCAACTTCGTTTGCAATTACCTTTTGAGGCTTTCCCTCCTTATGGAGGGTGTCAGTGATGGTTTTCTGCACAACTGTCAGGTCAGCAGTCTTTCCCATGATTGTGATTCCTAGTGAACCAGACAGAGAGACCATTTAAAGGCTCAGGAACCCTTTGCAGGTCTTATGGCTTAATTAGTTGATTAGAGTGGGACACTTTGAGCCTGGAATATTGCACCTTTTCACAATATTCTAATTTTCTGAGATTGTGGATTTGGGGTTTTCATGAGCTGTAAGCCATAATCATCACAATTATGACAAATCACGGCTTGAACTATCTTGCTTTGCATGTAATGAGTCTCTCTCATCTATTAGTTTCACCTTTTACTCGTGCCGGCAGAGGAGGCCCGCTGGGGCCTGCTGGGGGTCCTGTCAGCCCGATTATTCTGACTGGCGGGGTCCAGGTGGAGGGCCTTTTCTGCTGGGGCTCCTGCCCTCTGGAACATCTCCCCCCCCCTCCATGTGAGGTTGGCCCCAACTCTCCCCTCTTTTTGTAACGGCCCAAAGACGTTCCTGTACCAGTTGGCTTGGGACAGCAGCGGTGGAACAGCACAATGGAGGGTGCTGATAGAATAATAACAGATCCCACCCTATTATGGTTATAGGAGTGGCCACTAAATTTAATAAAATAAAATAAAATAAAATCTTTGGAGCAGGATGCTGTTAAAACATTTTGCAGTTTCCTGCTTCTTCGGGCATCTTCAGCTGTTGCTTTTTCATATCTTAATTCTTTGAGGTTGCAAAAGTTCTAGCTGCAGGATCCATTTTTCAGCCGAGCCCAGAAAACTGTCTACTGAGTGGTGTTTTTTTGTTTTGCTTGAAATAAGACAATTTTCCAGTAATGTAATTGTTTAAAATTAAATATGCATTAACATCAACATGCCTCTTGATCATAAAGCAGCCGTTCGAGAACTGTAGCTGTGTGAGAAGAGGAACGGAAAATACCTTCAGCTACATTGTTGTGCTTTAATAAATTTACTTTTGACTGCATCCAGAACATTTTCACCTGAGAGCTGGGATTGTCAGTCCTGTTTCAGCTTGCCGGATCTCTGATCCTGAATAAACAAAGTAAATTGCCTTGCTAGGACGTACTGTAGCCAGACTAAATATTTGAAAGATAATATTGGTTTTTAATGGTTTGGTATTTTGAGCAACGCTTCAAAGTCAAGCTTTTGCACCATTTTTATCATAGCCTTTGGCATTCTTAGCATATTTGCATAACTTAAAAGTGCAGTTTAAGAAACCCAAAATGAACATTAGACTAGCTATGTCCAATGAACAGAATAAAATCGAGCGGCTTGTGATCAGAATCAACCACGTAGCCATCAGCCACAAGAGATGGGCATTCCCATTCGTTTTTGGATTTATTGAACGGGGCTAGCAAAGGTAGATATTCAGAAATTAACGCTCAACGTATCTTGTCAGGTTGACTTTGCCAACCGGTTTGTTGGAGGGGGTGTCACTGGCGCAGGATTGGTGCAAGAAGAAATCCGCTTCTTAATTAATCCAGAATTGATCGTCTCTCGTCTCATTACGGAGGTCCTGGATCACAACGAGTGTCTGATCATCACAGGTAAGTAACTCTACCTCGAGATGGATTCCTGTGGATTCCAGAACCCAGCTGTGATTCACAGGTTTCCTGGTAAAGAGCCAGTCAAGATTGACCATGCTCTAGAATTGAGATTATACAATGAGATCTGGAATTGTCTTTGTGGTGAGGGCTCCTTGGTGCTATCTGTGCTTGTTTTCTTGAAGATGTTTTATTACCCAACTAGGTAACATCGTCGGTGCTAGATGATGTTACCTAGTTTGGATAATGAAACATCTGGAAGGAAACAAGCAAGCTCAAAGAGCACCAAGGAGCCCTCAACCCTGAACTACAAATATTCTCCTTTATTAGTCTTTGTTGTATTGCAAAGAACGAAGAGCCTCGCCTGTTACTTTTCTACAATGTGGGATTCCTTAGTCATATTTTTCATAGTTAACTAGCTTTTCCTTTCCACAATCAGAGAAACATTTAAACAGAGCAGTTATCTAGATTTACAGTTCACTTTGAAGATGTTGGTGCCATTATTTCCCTTATTTTCTTCCCATCTTTAGTTTGGGTCTTCCTGGTAATTCATAGAATTTCTGATCCTTCTGTAAAAGGGTTTTCTTGGGAAAGCCAAGGTCACTGGAAATCTTTATCCACATAGTAGTTGGTTGAATTAAGACCGAAACTATGAGAAGTCACCTTTGCTGCAAGATTATTTATTTATTTATTTATTTATTTATTTATTTGGTCCAGTTTATATGCCGCCCAATTCAACATGGACTCTGGGCGGCTCACAACCAGTAACCAACAAAAATCATGTCTAAAACATCTAAAAACATACTAAAATAAATCATACTTATAAAATCATTGCACTCGCACATCTACTCTCTGGGTTAATAGTTCCAGGCCTGCCGGAAAAGCCAGGTCTTAACGGCTTTACGGAAGGACAACAAGGTGGGGGTGGTATGGACCTCGGGTGGCAATTGGTTCCAGAGAGCCAGAGCAGCCACAGAGAAGGCCCTTCCCGGTGGGCCCGCCAGCCGACATTGTTTGGCTGACGGGACCTGGAGAAGCCCAACCCTGTGGGATCTTACTGGTCTCTGGGACGTGTGAGGTAGCAGACGGTCTCGGAGATAGTCTGGTCCTGAGCTTTAGGGCTTTAAAGGTCATAACCAACACCTGGAATTGTGTCCGGAGACCAATAGGTAGCCTATTGTGTGCAGCTCGCGCATTATGGGTGTAACGTGGGTGAATCGAGATGCACCCACCACAGCGTGCGCTGCTGCATTCTGGACTAGTTGAACTCTCCGAACATTCTTCAAGGGTAGCCCCATGTAGAGCACATTGCAATAATCAAGACGTGAGGTGATAAGGGCGTGAGCGACCATGAGTAAAGCCTCCTGATTGAGATAGGGTCGCAATTGGTGCACCAGGCGAACCTGTGCAAAGGTCCCCCTAGCCACAGATGTTCTAGAGTTAGCTGTGGATCTAGGAGGACGCCCAAATTGCAAACTCGCTCTGAGGGGGTTAATCTCTCCCCCCCCCCAGGACTAATGAAGGACCATCCATATGGTCCTTCGGAGGAAATACCCATAGCCACTCAGTCTTGTCAGGGTTGAGCTTGAGCCGGTTGACTCCCATCCAGATCCTCACATCGTCCAGGCACCGGCACATCACTTCTGCCTCTTCACTGAACTGACATGGGGTAGATATATATATAGCTGAGTGTCATCAGCGTATTGATGGAACCTTACTCCATGCCGTCGGATGATCTCACCCAGTGGTTTCATGTAGATGTTAAATAGGATAGGGGAGAGGACAGAGCCCTGAGGCACCCCACACACAAGGGTCCTAGGGGTCGACCTCTGCCCTCCTGTCAACACGACTGTGACCGGTCAGAGAGATAGGAGGAGAACCACCATAATACAGTGCCTCCCACTCCCAGCTCTCTTAGCCGGCACAGAAGGATACCATGGTCAATGGTATCGAAAGCAGCTGAGAGGTCAAGTAGCACCAAGACAGAGGAATAACCCCTATCTCGGGCCCGCCAGAGATCATCCATCAGAGTGACCAAAGCAGTTTCTGTGCTGTAGCTGGGCCTGAAACCCGATTGGAGAGGATCTAGATAATCCGCTTCCTCCAACACCCGTAGGAGCTGGAGCGCCACCACTTTCTCTACAACCTTTCCTATAAAGGGAAGGTTGGAGACTGGACGGAAGTTCTTTAAATCTGCTGGATCCAGGGAAGGCTTCTTGAGGAGGGGTCTCACCACCGCAACCTTTAATGGTTGCAGGACGGAACCCTCCCTCAAAGAAGCGTTGACCAAAGCCTGGAGCCAGCCTCGTGTCACCTCCCTGCTGGCCGAAACCAGCCAGGAGGGGCACGGGTCCAACATACAAGTGGAGGAGCTCATCGCTCCCATGGCCTTGTCCACATCCTCAGGGATCGCGGGCTCAAACTCTTCCCATACAATAGGACTAAGACTTGCCCCTGTCGTCTTGGTCTGTATTGCCCAATCAGAGTCCAGGTCGGTCCGAATCTGAGCGACTTTATCCGACAGAAACTGTACAAATTCCTCAGCTCTGCCCTGTAAGGGTTCCTCCCCTCCCCCTGAATTCAGGAGGGAACGAGTCACTCTAAACAGGGTGGCTGGGCGTGAATCCGCGGATGCAATAAGCGCGGAAAAATGGGCACATTTTGCCGCCCGTATCGCCACTAGATAAGACCTAATAAAGGTTCTTAGGAGTGTTCGGTCAGATTGGAATTTACTGGATCTCCAGCGTCGCTCTAGACGTCTCTTATGGTGTTTCATCTCCCGGAGCTCCTTGGTAAACCAAGGAGCTTTCCTGGATCCACTGCCACGGAGAGGTCGCAAAGGCGCAATCCGGTCAAGAGCCCCAGCAGCCGCCGTATTCCAGGCCACCACTAGGGATTCAGCCGGATTGTGTACAAGGGATTCAGGTATCTCCCCAAGCTCTTTCTGGAACCCCTCTGCGTCCATCAGGCGTCTGGGGCGAAACCACTTAATCGGCTCCACCTCCCTGCGGTGGAGGAATGGAGTCTCAAGGTCTAACCTTAGCAGGAAATGATCTGACCACGACAAGGGAGAAACGACTATACCCCTTAGTTTCAGATCATCTTTCCACTGCCCAGAGAGAATTATAAGGTCGAGCATGTGACCCCCTCTATGGGTCGGGCCCTGAACTACTTGGGTTAGGTCCATGGTTGTCATGGAAGCCATGAACTCCTGTGCCACATCAGAGGTTTCGCCAAGAGATGGCAGATTAAAGTCCCCCAGCACCATAAGCCTGGGGAACTCCACTGCCAATCCAGCTACTGCCTCCAGAAGCGCAGGCAGGGCCATTGTGACGCAGCTGGGAGGCAAGTACATCAACAATAGGCCCAACTGGATTTCCGGTGGCGCCGCGAGCTTTGCTGGATGCTCTTTATGGGTGCTCCATTCCAGGCTCCGTAAAAGCCGCCAGATAAGCCACATCAGCTGTCTGGCGGCTTGGAAACTCCCGTCCCGGGCAAAGGGAGGGGAGAAGAGCAGATGGGCAGAGGTAGAGCCTCCCTAACACCCCAGAAGAAGCTCTAGGGTGCGAAGGGCGAGGGCTCCCTTGAAGCCTGTCACAGCTCCGGACCTGGAATGCCTCAGCTTGTTTTTAGCGGAGCAAGAAGCCGCGACCATCTCTGCTGGTAACAAATGGTTTTATTACTTTATTACTCTAAACAATGCAGCAGACGGAACATACCAGGAGAATCTAAAAGCAAGTATTCTTACCTAACTCCGGTGTTGCTTTTTGGATTATTTGGGAAGCAACAAAGTAGCTAAAGATGGCGCTTGGAATTTGAAAGGCGTGGAGAAAGCGAAAGCTACTGAAGCTAATGAGAGTTCTGATTGTTAACAGATGTTGATGAGAACTCCTTTTGTTTTTTGCTCTCTTCTTTGATGAACTTTGTTTTTTGGCTATACAAGAATTAATACAAATTGAAGATGTCTTTAAAACTGGCAAAGAATGTTTCTTTTAAAGGAATAGGAAAAATTGAAAATCTTCCCACAAATATTGTTAATTTGCAAGATTTTGCCCCCCCCAACACAGCCTCTTACATTGGAAAAGTGGCAGCAAATTATGAAAGATATGCAGAAAGAAATTGCTTTAGTGGTTAATAAAAAAATTAAAGAAATTAATGGAAAAATTACTGAAATTAATGAAAAAATACAAGCTGTCTCAGAGGAGTTTGTTTCTCAGACTCAACAAACCAGAGACAATGTGGAATCTGTATTTAAAGCTTTGGCAGTTAATATGGACTTATTGGGACAACACGTGGCTGAAATCAAACAGTCTACTGGGACTTTGGTTGAAAAAGTAACTGAGATCCAGAATAAAATTGATGGAACTGAGGCAGAATTAACGATGTTTCAATATAAAGACATGGAATTTGCCTTACGGCTACGGGGGGCAAAAGAAAATAATCAAGAAAATTTAAAAGAAAAGATCCTGGATGCATTGGTGAAGATCTTGGGGGAAACAAAAGTTGAATTGGAATGGCAGATTGAAAAAGTATTCCGGGCTAATTCTTGGTTTGCCAGAAAAAATCATTTACCAAAAGACATTGTAGTATATTTTACCACAAGGACATTGCGAAATCGAATCTTACAGGCGACTTATAAAAATAATCTTAAGGTGGAAGAACAAGAGGTTCTGACGTTTAAGGAAATTCCTCCAAAAATATTAAAAGCACGTAAAGGTTATACTTTTCTGGTGGCAGAATTAAAAAAGCAACAGATACGATATAAATGGGAAATCCCGGCTGGACTATCTGTTACCTTTAGGGGAAAAAGATACAGACTTATTACGATTTGCGAAGCAAAAGATTTTTTTGCCAACGTGTTAAAGGTTGAGAGACCAAAGCCACCAGAAGACAAAAGAAATGAGGAACAGAAAGGAATCCTGAAAAGTCAAGAAGAACCAAAGGACTCAAGACTAATTAAAGAGGTAAAGATTGAAAGTGAAGAAGACAAAAGATATGAGGAAATTAAAGAAGAGGCAGAGGAATATTGGTGGTTTTCACAACAGAAAGGAACGCTGAAAAGTCAAGATACAAAGGATTTAAGACAGATTAGTGAAGTAAAGGTTGAAAGAGAAGAAGATTTAAATTACCGACTTCAGTCCTCAACTCCTCCAAATGAAGCAAGAATGGATAAACATATCTTCAGATGCCAACTTAAAGAAATATTTAAGGGGAGAAGAATTGAGAATTGACGTTTTATATATATTTATATTATATATATATATTTATATATTATACGTTTTAGGATAATGTAAAAGAAATAAGAATAAAGTTTAAATGTATATATGAGGCTGTTTAAGTTTACAGAAATTAGATTACAGGATTACTTATGGGGAATAATTATAGAAGGTAAAGTAATGTAATAGAGATTAAACTGGTTTAAATAGTAAGATTAAATTAATTTTACAGTTTGGGGAATAAGAATAGAAGATAGTTAATGTAATAGAGATTAAATTGGTAGAGAATAAGATTAAAATTATATTAGAGGTGGAAATAAGTATAGGTTGTAATCTAATGTAACAGAGATCAAATGAATGTGATGTTGTTAAATATTTTTAGATTTGGTCTAAGTTGGTTTGGAATTTAATAATTGCTGCCAGGTGTTGGTGGCATAAAACTGCAAGAGGAAGACTTATTCAAAATTAATATTGTAAAGGGCAAAAATTTTAGAACATGTTAAAGATTATCTAAATGATATACCTGATAAAGGAGAAGAGGAATGGACTAAAATAGACGACGAAGGACATATTTCAACTTAATTTTTTGTTCAATTTACTGTATAAGGAGTTAAGAGTTTTTGATATCTGGAAGTTAATAATTTGTTAGCATATTTTAGTTTTGCATTTGTATAAACTATATTATACCCTGTGTATGTTCTGGGAAGTCCAGGGAGGGGAAGGGATGGGGAGGAGGGGTGGGGGTGAGGGGGAGGGGGGAGAAAAGAGAAAAATGTTTGTACTTTGTACTAATAAAACTTTTTGAATTAAAAAAAAACAATAGGCCCAACTGAACCCCTGAGTCCAACTTCAAAAGGAGGGATTCACACCCGACAATCTCTGGGGCAGGGATCCTGCAAGGGTGAAAATGTTTACGGACTATAATCACCACTCCTCCACCCCTTCCCTGGGGTCGCGGCTGATGCAATACTTGAAATCCGCCTGGGCATATCTCCGAGAGGGGAACACACCCCTCTAGGCCCAGCCAGGTCTCAGTAATACATGCCAAGTCTGCTCTCTCCTCCAGGATTAAATCCTGGACAAGAGGAGCCTTGTTAACCACAGACCTGGCATTAAACAGCAGCAGCTTGAGCCCAGGGTCCTGATATCCCGAGTCACCAGGTCTACGAGCTGAGCGAGCGGGGCCAGAACGAGTAATTGCTTTGAGACAGCGAGTCCTCGTTCCCTGTGAGTGGCCTACCCCGCGTCTCCCGCCATATCTACCTCTCCCAGTAACAACCGAGATACTCCGGGTCTGCCGCCCGCCCAGGGTCTGCCCCCCCACCTCGCCGCCCCCCCATCTCATCCCGGCAAGCCAACCCAGCCATACCCAGCTGAGGGTCTTTGCCAAGCCCCCACCCACTTCTGTTAATACACTCAGTGAGGGGAGCTCAGCTCTTCCCATGGCCTTCTCATTCATCCAATCCAATCAATTTGTTAATTCAATCAATTCAATATAGTTCCTATAACCCAGCCAAACTCAAAAATCATCCATACTCAAACATACAAACCAACCGCCACCCCCGAGGTAAAATTTTTAAAACAACGAGAGTTAGTACAGGGAAATCATAAAGGAAGGGCATGACTACTAGCCCCCGACCAAGTCCAGTTGTTTGTGCACTTAATGGTCATAGATGTAACAGTCAAACAGAAAAATTCGCTGCTCGAAGAAGTCCTTTTAGGGGGGATAATGTCCATAAGATTGTAATTTCCCCCTACCAGTCCCTGCAGGATCACAGAAATAGCGTCCGAGATATCGGCCTTACTGCTTTGTTTCTCCCCGTTCTCCTTCACCATAGATCTAAAACCAGTGGGGGAAGTAACACACGATATTGTTAGAATAGCAGAAAGGAGTGCATGGGGGGGGGGCGAGGCCACATCAGTCAGTAAAGGCCCCTCTGCGATGGTAGATCCCGAGTTAGAAAACGCCGTGATGGCGGCGGCTCCCCAAATAGAAGCCACCGCCACCACAGTAATCCAGGAGCGAGGAAACGTCACGACCAACCCTGTCAGGGACGCTTGGCCAACCAGCTGGAACGTAGTCTGCCGCATCCGGAAGGATCGCCAAAGTCGACAATGTTGGCTAGATGGTTCAGTCCCTCCCCTCGGCAGACAGTCGGACCGAAAATCGCTGTTCCACATCATATCCAACCTCTTGGGTGGCCTTAAATTTAAGTCCTCTTACTGTTCAAATCCAATCTCACCCGCCAAACACTGCTCCCGACAAAATTTTTGTTCTCTGCTTTCGATGTTTCGGTTTTCTATCGATCTTCTTTCGTTATTACAGTTCTTCTCATTGTTTGAGCCAGTTCCGCCTCACGCCACCATCTTGACGAGAGCAATATCCTCTCGTCCTCCGACCAAGCGCTGTAAAGCCGCCAATTTCGCACCGGGAGAAGTCGTCTCGCTGCTCATTGGGATCTCTGCTTTACCACCTACTTCCCCAGCAATGACACCTCTTAGGACAAACCCCCAGAGTTCAGGAAAGTGGTGAAGTCAGGATTGGGGGAGCAGAGCTCTGTTCGTTCTCACCCATTCGTGGCTCCATCCCGGAAGATTAGCCTTCTTTAAAACTCTCCAGTCAATTCATGAGTCATAGAAGAGAAATCCTCTATTGATTAGACAAAAATTGATTGCTTATACTAAATGATGAAAGAAGCGAATGGTTTCTTGGATTACCAGAACAGAATCCTGCCATTTTTAGCAGGGCCATTCCTGTAGCATTTTGCAGCTTTTAGCCTCTAATGCATATGGTGATTTAATTTTTAGGATCGATTCAGAAAATGGAATCTCATTTCCCATTGTTTGGCAAGGCCCTGTGGTTTTTATTAGAGGCCGAATATATCACAGGGATTTTTCCTGTGCGAGCTATTGAATAAGAAATATGACAATCTTTATAAACACTCTAGAGGTTGTTACTTAAGTGGATTTGCGCCTGTGGGGTTTTTGCAAAAAATTTGCAGAAATATGTTCTCAGTAACCGCTAAATAACTTGTACAGATGCTTCGGTTTGATTGGAAAATACATTTCATTTTTAAAGAGCAGCGGTGGTAGGGGTTGGCAAATTAGTTTGAAGAAGTAAACAGAAAGATGAGAAATGAACTGGTTGTGCTTACGTTGATTTGAAGATACTGTTAATAGGAAGATGAATAAATGAATCAATTGCCCTCAGATCGGTTTAAAGCAGTGGTTCCCAAAGTGGGCGGTACCGCCCCCCAGGGGGCGGTGGGAACCCTTAGGGGGGCGGTGAGAGGCAAGGGTGGCGATGGGGGCGGTGAGAGGGGCCAGGGGGGCGGTAGGTGGTTCGCCGGTCCTGTCCCCGCGCCGCCACCCATGTCCACCCAATCGCCCGCTCGCCGCTTTTCCCGCCACTCTTTTCTCGGCGAGGACTGGGCGGGCCGCGAGACGGGCGTCTTACTGGACTTTTAACAGCTCCGTGTGTCTGTCGTCTGGTCTCTTTGCACTGGTCTCCAACCTTGGCAACTTTAAGACTTGTGGACTTCAACTCCCAGCAAAGCTGGCTGAGGAATTCTGGAAGTTGAAGTCCACAAGTCTTAAAGTTGCCAAGGTTGGAGACCGTTGGAAAGCTTGCAAAATACAGAAACTCTTCTCGCGAGGGTGAGCAATTAACAACTCGCGGCAAGAAGAGTTTCTGTATTTTGCAAGCTTTTTTCCTTAGAGACCAGCCGACAGAAACACGGAGCTGTTAAACCAGTAAGACACGGGATTGGGGGGGCAGGCAGGGGCTGGGTGGGGGGGCAGGCAGGGGCTGGGTTGGGGGGGCGGGGGGCGGGAGGAGGAGGAGGAGGAGGAGGAGGAGGGAGACCTTGTGGGGAAATCGCAGCTGCCTCTTTTCCGCTCCTTCGGCCAAGAGGCGCCGCGGCCGGAAAGTCGGTCCGGAAAGAGGGCAGCGATGGGGGGGGAGATCGGGAACAGTTGCCCACCAGAGTTTCTGCCGCCTTTGCCTGCCTCCCTTTCCTTTCCTTCCTTCCTTCCTTCCTTCCTTCCTTCCTTCCTTCCTCCCTTTCCTTCCCTTTTTCCTTCCTACTTCCCTTCCCTTCCTTCCCTCTTTTTCCTTCCTCCGTTCCTTCCCTTTCCTTTCCTTCCTTCCTTCTGTCTCTTTCCCTTCCTTCCCTCCTTCCCTTTCCTTCCTACTTTCCTTCCTTCCCTTTTCCTTCCTACTTTCCTTCCTTTCCTTTCCTTCCTCCCTTTTTCCTTTCTACTTCCCTTCCCTTCCTTCCTCCTTCCCTTCCTTTTCCTTCCTCCCTCTCCTTTTCACCTTTAGTTTCCCTCCCTCTCTTTCCTTCCTACTTTCTTTCCTCCCTCCCTCCTTTCCTTCCCTCTCCTTCCTTCCTTTTCTTTCTCTTTCCTTTCCTTTCTTTTCCTTCCTTCCTTCCCTCCCTCTATTTTTCTCTCCCAAACAACCCCAAGTTAAATCCTCCCCTTGGCCATTGTGCGTGCATGTGTGTCTCATCTTCTAAGATTATAACTCCCCACCCCACCCCAAACACCCAGTTCCCCATCCCACTGAAGATCCCAGGTGCCCAGCCTCCTGCGCCCCCCCCCCCCGGCAACCTCTCCGCATGCCCGTCTCACGATGTGGCCTTCGGCCTCGCTTCCTCTGCCCACCTAACACACTGCTCTCACTCGTCCCTGCGATGCCATCTTCCCCTGCCCCCAGATGGATAGCAATTTAGGCAGGCACGACACACCACCAGGTGAGGAGGGGGCTTTCCAGCTGTGCCTGCTGGGTACAGGAGTCCCCCCCTCCACCCGGCCTCGGTCCTCCGAACTGCTCTGTGCCAAGGAAGGCAATTTGGAGGGTGCCAGCGCTTCCCACGGAGGGGGTGTATTTCCAGGAAGCCCCTTGAATGTGCCAGTGGGGGGGAGGGGGAGAAGACCCTCCCCCATGTGCATCTGTCCCACCCTCCGTTGACCACTTCTGCAATTTTCTTTCCTTTCCAGGCTCTATTTGGTCATCCAGTTGAGCCAGCCTCGGCGAGGAACCAAAATGGCTTGTGTGTTTGTTTGTTTGTTTTTGCAACCAAACACAAACCAGGTTTGGGGGAACCGGTTTCAAAACCTCCCAGTTTTCCAAACCTGGAAGTTTTCGGCCACGCACGCATACACACACTCACACACACCCAGTGGCTCAATGTGGGATAGATTTCCCACCCACCCCCAGACCCTCTTTTCAAACACGCCCCTCTTCCTCGCAGACAGAAGCACGTTTTAAATTGCCGTAGGCAGAGCCCAGAGCAGCCAATATATAGAGACTATATATGTAGTCTCTCTCTCTCTCTCTCTCTCTCTCTCTCTCTCTCTCTCTCTCTCTCTCTCTCTCTCTCTCTCTGTATATATATATATATATATATATATATATAGAGAGAGAGAGAGAGAGAGAGAGAGAGAGAGAGAGAGAGAGAGAGAGAGAGAGAGAGAGAGAGAGAGAGAAAATAAGGAAAGAAAAAGGAAGAAAGAAAAGAAAGAAAGGGAGAAAGAAAAGAAAGAAAGAAAGATGGTAGGTAGGAAGGAAGACAGAAAGAAAAAGATGGTAGGAAGGAAGGAAGACAGACAGAAAAAGAAAGGAGGGAAGGGAGGGAAGAAGGAAAGAAAAAGGAAAGGGAGGGAGGGAGGAAGGAAGACAGAAAGAAGAAAGGAAAGAAGAAAGATGGAAGGAAGGAAGGAAGAAAGAAAGATGGTGGAAGGAAGGAAGGAAGGAAGACAGAAAGAAAAAGAAAGAAAGAAGGGAAAGGGAGGAAAGAGAAAGAAAGAAAGAAAGAATTATGACCACAATTGAGCCTAACATTTTGGTTGCTAAGCAAGAGCATTGTTAAGTGAGTTTCACCACATTTTACAAGTTGGCCACACCCACCCGGTCACCTGACCACAGCCACGCCCACCTGAGGGGGTGGGGTGGGGGGTGGTGAGGATGAGTTTGTAGCACCAAGGGGGCGGTGGACTGAAAAAGTTTGGGAACCACTGGTTTAAAGTGTTGCTTAAACATAAGTAAAATTGATAGGTTTTAACAGGATCCAAATGACAATGATTGTATGTGTGATTGAGAGTACTTTATAAGTATAATTTCATCATTAATCTGTATGAAAATCTTCCCAATGGGAAGTGAAGTTAGTTTTAGCTGAGGTAGCTAACCCAGGGAGCAACTAGAGAATAGTCTTGTGATCTTTATGAATTGTTTGCTAAATGTCAGTATTGTTTGCATATTAGAACCTGAAGATCCTGCAAAGCTTGGCAGAAAGAGATTAAAAACAATTCTTGTGGGTAAATCAAACATTTTTGGATCCTACATCCAAAAGGTGACGCTTCTAAGATGCAAACCAAAGTAAAATTCTTTTTCAAAGTCCTTTAGTTATTCTGGTGTTTTCTAATTAATATCTGTGGTACAGCGTTCTACTCTCTTAATGGAAAATGCCACTTCATCATCTTCATTAGATCTCTGGCTTGCTTCCACCTCTGCTTAAGCAGTTTTTTGCTGTGTGCAGCTATCTGTCTGATAGATTACATTTTTTCAATGATGCATCTTGACTCAGCGGCCTAATGGATAGGACTGTGCTGCTAAATTTTGCAGAAGAGACTGAGAAATTGCAAATAAATTAGATTTGTTGCAATTGACCGGCATCTGCTTGAGATCATCCCAGTAACAAATATGAGATCATTCATGCAAAAAACACAAATAGATACCTTTCCTAACCCACCAATGAATCAAAAGAACCTCATGATCCAATAATTGTATTCTGAGATGTTTTGTTTCTTGCTTTGATAGCTGCAGACAGAATGTGAAAATTAATAAATCCAAGTGCTTCATTTATATAACTCTAAAATTTAAAAATTAATACAATAGGAAGCTTTTATGAATACAGTGGATTTCCAGTGGGTGCTTTTCCTATGCAGAATCAGCTGACTGTGACGGCTGGGAAAATTGGGAAAATGTTGTCTGCTTTAACAGCTCAAAAAGAGGGTGTTCTGTGTGCCTTTCTGAGCATTTTCAAGGAGCCCTTTCAAGCCATTTTCTGAGTCAATGCATCGGACCCCTAGTTCCAAATGGCGCCATTGGTGAGGGAATTCTGGGAGTTGAAGTCCAAACAGCTTTACGTTGCAAGGTTGAGAAACACTGTTTTAGAATAGGCTACATTTCCTGTGGAGAGAGGAGGGGGTCTTCCCCTTTGCTTTGATCTTACGTGCTTCTGTTTTTTAATATCCCATCCAGGTTACTTTTGGCTTAATCCTTCTTCTTCTTCTCCTTCCTCCCTATTGCTGGCCTTGAAAGCAGAGAAAAGCTGGAGAGAGATCCAGAAAGCGCTAGAATAAAGTAAAATGCTCCTCTGAAAATGAGTTCTTTAATGCCATGGTTTTTTTTTTAATTCAGGGACTGAACAGTACAGTGAATATACTGGCTATGCAGAAACCTACCAGTGGGCCAGGAGCCATGAAGATGACAGGCCCAGGTAAAATTCTGACCCTCCAAATTAACTTTAAATAATAGGATTTGTATTGACATAATTTTGGGGAGATCTGCAACAGAAAGTAGGTATTCTTCAGAAATCCAGTCCATTGTTTCTTCCAACCAGGACACCTCAATCTTCCCTCTCATTTCATTTCATTTCATTTCATTGCTATATCCTCCCCTTTCCGTCAATCACTTGGGTGGGTTATAATTAAAAAAAAATTACTAATAAAAATACTAAAAACATTTTAAAACAGTAAAGAATTCATTTATGGGTTGAACCATTCTGATCTCCAAAGGTAGAAGAAATAATTTTCTCATTCCTTCTCTTGCACCACATTCTATATCTACTAACTGTGCTCACTGTTGATTGGACTCTTTTCATTTCTCTGTAAAAAAAATTCTGTAAAATCCCAGTTATACTAAAAACTTATATTTTGGGTTTTGTGACCTATGTTTGGTTCCTTGAACTTGAGAATGGGAGGAGGGATCATCAGGATACTGTTGTTTTCCCACGATTCCCCAAGGGCTTGAGTCTGAGTGGAGCTTCCATTGTCAGAGTTGTTTGTGGGGAGAAGGTCAAGAACCATGAAATGGTTGGGAGAACCCTGGGCCACCTCTGAGATCCACTTGCAAAGAGCTAAGAAAGATATAATCGGTCTTCAAGAATGACGGACAGGGCATAGAAAGAATCTGAGGATGTGTGGAATTAGCAGACTGAATACATGTAATAAAATGGAGGCCACTCAAAAACCGGTTGAGAAATGTTTAGCTGATGAATGCTGTGGGTTTGTTTGGACTTTTATATGTTTATTTTAAGTTAGTTTCATTGCATTACATTACACTAGTCAACAAAACAAAAATGTAGCAGCATTAAAGGATCAACACACAGTAGTTTTAACACAGTATTTATGGATCATTTGGGGGCTAAAAAAAAACCAAGTAAAAGAAAGGGCAATTAAAGGCTTGGAAATTATGTTAAAAGCTGAACAGCTACAAAATCTTCGACCAGAATGCTCAAAAGTCTTCTTTCTTATCTGTTTGTGGAAAAAGAATGTTGACGAATAACATACCGTATTTTTCGGAGTATAAGACGCACCTTTTTACCCCCAAAAAGAGGGTGATAACTTGGGTGAATCTTATACACCGAATATAGCCCCAGCCACCCCCACCCTTTGGCCTCTGTCTTCCAGAAATTTACCTGCTTGCAGCAAACAGGGAAGAGCCTGTTAAGACAAGCAAGTCATTAGCAGCTTCCCGACCTACAGCTGATTTGCCACGTGGGAAAATGAAAGTGAAACTAGCTGCAAAGAGGCAAATAGCTGGGAGAGACACGCAGATTTTTATTTTCTGCTGAACTGGATAGAAGGGGGTAAGTGAATAACTATAAATGTCTGTAGAATGTTCAAATTATTAGACTTATCTTTTAAAGACTGCTTTATTATTTGCCTTGCTGGCTGTGGAATTCTGGGAGTTGAAGTCCACAAGTCTTAAAGTTGCCAAGGTTGGAGACCCCTGTTCTAGACAACTTAACAAAATAAAGAAGCTTTTTAAAATAAATGCTTGCTCTGAAGAGGCCCAGTCCTATTGTATCTTCTTTTAAATAATAGAGAATAATGTATACTTCCAGAAATTTTAATTAATTTTAACAGCTCTGTACAAGTATAGTCTGAAATGTAACAGTGTCCTGTTTAGTATTAGAGTTAAATCCTGACTTACCTTGGAGTAGATCTATTTAAATAATTGGGAGGAGTTAGTGTGACTACATTTAAGAAAACTTTCTGGCATAATGTACATTTCTCCAATTCTTTGCTATTTCTATGGGTCAGGCACACATGCACAGAAATACACAGCAAACAGTGTATATCATCTGTGCTGTTTGCTCTTTGGCAAATTGCTTGGAGGCAGAGACCTTTTTTCCTTGTTTTCCTCCCCCAAAACTAAGGTGTGTCTTATACTCCGAAAAATACGGTATATGAAAAATTCACTGCTGCAAGCCAGAGCTGGATTTCTCCTTCCTGTGCTGTGTAATTCTTTTCATTGAGCTTCATGTTCCCAAATGCAGTTTATATTTTAACAGGTTCCCAATGCTGAGGCTATAACCAAGAAAAACATGTCTGCCTGCCGTTAGCAAAAAACACTTCATATAGAGAAAAAATAGCTACTTTTCACACTTGTAAAGAAGTCTGACCTCCTACTTGAACTGTTTCCATAATATCTGCTAGGGTTATTTTTCCCCCCTAAATGCAAATTGGGAATTTGGGAAGGGACGGTAGCGCCAGTCTGATACAGTCTAGTCCTTAGAGGTTTTGCATCATCAATCAAATATGCAAATGGTGGACCAAGACTTGAGGGCTTCACCAGAAAGTTCTAACTTCAGTTAGAACTTCAGAACTTCTTCAGCAAAGAAATGCTAGAGAAAAAAGAATTAATTTATTTGAATTGGACATATGACATTCCCGTTACCGTGATAATCTAGATAGTAACATTTTTTAGTGGGGGAGGTTGACAATCCTGGACTTCCATTCTTGTCATGAAATATATTTAGGAGACAAAATATCTTGTCTTCTCCCCTCTCATCTGCCTTCTCCATTTTTAATACAGATTATTGGTAATCTAGTTGAACATTGCTTTTCTTCTTCATGCTTCTTTCTGTGCTCTGAGGTTTCGGTTAATCCCTTGAGAGATGAATTCAGATCTGTCTTGTTTATATGACTAATCATTACAACATTCTCATTCTCCCTCCCTCCCTCTCTCTCTCTCCCTCCCTCCCTCCCTCCCCTTTTGCCAGGGATGAATGGCAGAGACACTGCACAGAAATTGTGGCTATAGATGCTTTTCATTTCAGACGTTTTCTGGATCAGTTTGCTCCGGAGAAAATTAGAAGAGAGCTGAACAAGGCCAGTAACTTCTTAATCCCTCTTGCCCTGTCGGGTTTTTCTTTTCTTTTCTTCTTTTCAGCCGTGCCCTTAATGCTGGATTGACGCTGTGGGTTAAAAACAGCCAATCCACTTAAAAAAAAAAGCAATGTCTATCAGCCCCACTATTGTGTCATGCCCTTGAAAAACCAAGCCTGTTTTGGGGGGCTGTGAGCTTCTTGTCTTGCCTGCAGGCTTTCTGTGGTTTCTCTCGGCCTGGACTCCCTCCACATCACCTTCCAGCCGTTGCGACAGGAAACTGGGGCTGCGGGGCTTTTGGAGGAGATTCAAGACTGAAAGGTAAACCTGACTCTCCTTGCAGTTAAATCTCAGGGGTTTTTTGGTTGCCGTGACCGCTTGCCGTTTCTACAGCTTCAGGCGAGAGGGATGAAGAGCACGAATGGGACAGGTGAAGGCTGAGATCGCGCTCTTTCTTCTGGGCTGCAGAACGTGAGCAGAAGGCTGGATGGGAGGAAAGCCACATCTCTCCATGCAAGAGGGAAGGGATGGTTTGGTAGGATCTGCTTCCCTGGGTTGTCTAGACCTTTAGAGGCTTCAAGACAGCTGAAGGCCTCATTCCAGACTACTCTTGAGTTCTGTGTGAGCACTGACTAAGAAGTCCAGGCAGTTCAAATGAATATAAAGGTTTATTACAAGCTTAAGCTCTTTACAAGAATCTGAACTACTAAAGGTCCAAAGCAAATAGGCGGTAGATGAGAGTCAAAGGAATTCAAGGCGGGTTGGACTTAGATCTCTTGTGGGCACGAAGGGATTCAAGACTGATGACGCGCTTGACCCCTCCCTCAGGCTCAGCATGGTGGTCATCTCCTGTAAATTAATTTCACTTTGCAGTTCTCCGATATTCTGTCCTAATCATGCCATCCCAAGTATAGGAAGTGAATCGCTTCTTTCTTAGCAGAGGGTCATCTTCCTGTCACCATCATTGCTGCTTGAAAAGAAAAGAAGAAAAGAAAAGAGAAGAGAAAAAAAGAAAAGAAAAGAAAGAAGGAAAAAAGAAGGAAAAAAGAAAAAAAGAAGAGAAAAAAGAAGAGAAGAAAAGAAAAATCATGTCTTCTTAATGAGGGGTTTTCATGAAAACTGAGTTACAGTTACAGTAAACTGAGTTTAGCAGCGAATTCATAGCCTCTGTCAAAGCTTGATTAAAACCGATAGAAGAGAATTGAATAAAACCACCATTCTTACTGGAAATTGATCTCATGTGTCCCCCAATGATTCAGGTGTGGCCTCCATTAGAGACACTGATGCTTTCTTGCATTTATATATGGAAGCTTTGTCTTTCCAAGCACTTTTTTTAATGCAATTCAAGGTTAAAATCTATCATTTTGAACAAATAAATAGGTAAAAATATTCACTTAAGGTTGATCTGTAGAAACATCAGCAATTGTATAGGGAAACATCTATAACCATCAGCCCTTCTTACCCTTTGCTCGCCTTGTCTCAACAGCCCAGCTGAAAGAGAAGCAGCACCCTTTCCCTGCTGCTGAATTACAGTTTCAATCTTCCCAGGACAAACTCATGTTGTCCACCCCTCACATAGATAGCATCTCTTGAAGGCAGTCGCAGTTTCTCGTTGCTTGGAGCTGGAGAAGCACCTCAGTGCAGGTCGCCTGTTGTGGAAGCTCCACTTCAGATGAAAAATGGGATCCTCCTCCTCCTCCTAGGTTGACCACTGTCTTCTGTTCATTTGCTTTAGCCTTAATACAGATCTTAGCAGCTGCCGAGGCTGGACGTGACGTGGTTTATTTCACCTTTGGAGATGCTGAGTTGATGAGAGACATTTACAGCATGCACACGTTTCTGAGCGAGAGGGGCCAAGCAGTGGGTACGTATCGTCTCTCCCCTTCCCTTTGGAAGCATCGCTGACGGCACAGAAGGGAGGGACAATGCTTACTAGGATAAGTCAAGGAAAACATCTTGGAGAAATTAAAAAAAACACACCTGAATTTGGTATTGACAAGTCAAATTTGGGTGAACTAAATTTGACTTAGACTTAGAATAACTTTATTGTCACTTTGAATGTAGACTAATCGGCATACATTAAAATGAAATTTCATTGTATGGAGCTCTCAAAGGGTCCCCACCTCCAATATACACTATAAATAATCAAGACAGAATAAATAAATACAAAATTATGCATATGCCCGCATATGTTCTATGACACGGAGAAACAACACAGTCTAGTTCGGATGTATACATGTACATGGCAAGAAAAACCAATCTTGCGAGTTTACCAGATGGATGGCATAAGGAACAAAGCTGTTACAGAATCTGGTAGTCCTGCTTGAAATACTTCGAAACCTCCTCCCAGAGGGGAGCAACAGAAACAGACCGTAAAGTGGGTGTGTGGGGTCTCTCACGATGCTTGGAGCTCTAAGCACATAGCGCTTATAAGCAGTGGCCTGAATCACAGGGAGCGAGCTTCCTACAATCTTCTCGGTTGTCCTCACCGCTCTCTGTATGGACTTTCTATCTGAGACAATGCTGCCACCAAACCAAACGGATGCAGTTTGTTAAAAAAAACTCTCAATCGTGCCTCTGTAAAACGCTCTCAATGGTGCCCCTGTAAAAGGTGGCCAGGACAGAAGGAGAAAGATGTGGTCGCCTTCTCTGACGCAGGAAATGCAGACACTGATTTGCACGCTTCACTAAGGATGACGTGTGGAGAGACCAGTTCAGATTGTTAGTTATCTGCACTCCCAGATACTTAATACTGTTGACCACCCCTACAGCTGCATAAACCGAGCTAACATGCTTTCCGTGAGAATAGAAGCTGAAGACCATGGGACTTATACATCGTAACGTATCACCACTGGCTCTTGCTGCATGCATTCCCAAAAACTATTGTGTAGTAGTCTCCAACCCCCTTAGAAATGTCTGCCCAGTTTGTAATTTTTAATGGGGAATTGTCTTTTCATCCGTGCAATTATGTGGCCTTTAATGTGCTTTTAATCTGCGCATTGGATCTACTGTACTCGGCCCAGAATCTTCTTTGAGTTGGGCAGCTTGTTTGTTTTATATTCCGCTTTGATTATTTTTACAAATAACTCAAGGCAGCAAACCTATCCAACATATTTTCCTCCTCTTATTTTCCCCACAAGAACAGGTGTGCTGGGCTGAGAGAGAATGACTGGCCCAAAGTCACCCAGCTGGCTTTCAGGGCTAAGGCAGGACTAGAACTTGCGGTGCCTTGCTTTCTAGCCTGGTGCCTTAAATACTAGACCCAGCTGGCTCTCAGAGAATCCCAGTGATTTCAGTGAATCAGCTGGCAAGGAAGGCCGTGAAATTGGGCAAAACTCACTTAATACATGTCTTGCTTAGCAGCAGAAATTTTGGGCTCCATTGTGGTCGTAAGTCGAGGACTACCTGTATGTAATTTTTTGTTTCTGTCTTTCCCTCTGTCTGCTTTCCATTTTCCAGGAGACGTTTACAAGCTGTTGCTTCGATACTACAATGAGGAATGCAGGTGTTGCTCTACATCAAGGCCAGAAGTCAAGCTGTACCCTTTCATGTACAGTGCAGTTGAGTCCTATGTAAGCCCTCCCGAGGATGAGAAAGGACGGGCTTTGAATGATTAGAGTGACCAACAAACGTGCTTTCCCTTTTCCCTATAAAATATCAGTTGAATTGCTGGATGTCATTTATAGGTTGTCTGAAGACCAACACTGATATTTGAGAAGAAATCTGTTTTCTTTCCAAAGCAGAAAGTAAAGTTGATCACAGCACACAGAGCATAATCCATTTCTCCTCCCTCGCCAAGAAATGACGGTGGAAGACTTCCATTCCTTATAGCATTCTCTGAAAATAGATTGATATGGGCCTGCCTTTCTATATATATATGTTGCATTACATACACAATTCAAGTCATCCTGATTTTTTTTTAATTTACATTTTACTTGTTCAAACACTCTCTTCTGTGTTAACAAAAGGCAAGAATAGGCAAGAATAACAGAGAAACAATGAGTTATCCAGAACTACCCTCTGAATGGAAAGCGGCTGGAATAGGACAGGAATGGAGAATGGAAAAGGCAGTGGTGCATTTGGGTTGCAAAAGAGCGAGGATGCTAAAGAGACTTTTTGATGTAGACTTACATTTTAAAAACTTACAGCAAGGGCCATATATTTATGATATAATTAAACAGCTTTTTTTAAAAATCAATTGCACAAAGTTCTTTACTGGATTTTGTGTATCCTGCTGAGAGGCAAATAGATATATATAGATATAGATATATATTATTTAAATGTACAATAAGAACGTAGACATACTTAGGGGGTTCATTATATAATGATAAAACCTCCGTACAGCATGCATTGGGTGCAGTTCGGAAGGTCATTGAAAGTGATTTGACTATCAATCGGGGCGTAAGCTCCACGGAGCAGGCTTGCTCCGTCTTTCCTAGCCTCCTTTCCAGGGGGCTGTAAGTAAAGTTACCTCTGGGGAGGGGTGGGGGAGAAAGGAAAGGAAAATGGCAAGATACTGGTTGCTCACTGAATTTGGCAAAGAGAGGAGAAGGGAGTTTATCCTCCAGGAGATGCCGTACAAACTGCCTTCTGTCCAGTTGAGAGAGGAGGGCGATGGGGAGGAGAGGCAAAGCAGCCCGAAGAAGGCTTGGTTACTTAGCGAGGAATGGAGCCTGGCTGACCATCTCTCCCACTTCAGAGTAAAATTGCTCAGGGCTCTTTTGATGAATGGGAACTCTTTGGCTCCACCTGCCTCCTGATGGAAGACTCAGAAGAAGGTCATTCTAGGGCAGGTTCATAGGTTCTCATCACGTCCTGCCCTTCCCTTCCCTCCCCTCCAGTGTGGAACACGCCACCCACAGGGAGCTCCCCTTCCCCCTCAACAAGGAGGGACAGTTGTGGGATAGTTGTCCAGCCAACAAGCCGATGCTGCCAAAACCGCAGCTTCTCCCTCAGCCAATTTTTGTGGTCACCGGGCGATCGATTACGAAAGCTGGCAGGTTGGGCAGTTGATTCTTCGCTTTTACTGGAGCGGTGGGGGATCTTGATCTTGTACTATGTATTCAGGATGCCTTTTGGTAATGGAAAAATAATAAAATTGATGGACGTTTTTCTCCACATCTGCCTTTGGGTTTGTTCATTTGAAGGCTCTCGCTTATAGTTCTTTGACAACAGCTTGTCAAAAACTTAATATATGATGTTGTTTGCATAGTTTTCAGTCGGTGTTTCTCAACCCTGGCAACCCTTAAATGTGTGGACTTCAACTCCCAGAATTCCCCAGCCAACAGGGCTGGCTGGGGAATTCTGGGACTTGAAGTTCACACATTATAAACAGGCCAAAGTTGAGAAACACTGATCTCAGTTGTATGTATCCTATATCTCGTATAAACTTCTGTGGCCAATTATTTCAAGTTCTGAAAATGACTTAGGAAGGTTATTGTTTAATTTTTGTCCAGGTTCCCCCTGCTTTTTGGCTTATTTGTTGAAGGAAGGGGAGAAGGGGCATTTCATTTTCATCGCCTCTCTTGCTTGCATCTTTCTCTTGTAGTAGCTGCAAACCTTTGTGGTATTTTCATAGCTACAAGGGATGGAAATGCATTCTTAAAAAATAAAAGTTGATCCTTTCACTTCATGTTCCATGCTCCTGAGAACTGAAGTGTCTCTCCTTGGTCTGGAGAACCCTAGGTTGTCTAACACAATCCATACCCAAGGGCAAGTTGACTGAAAAATACATGAGTTTCTTAAAAGACCAAAAAACAGTGAAGAAATACCCAGAAGGAATCTGGGCTTAACTAAAAGGTTTAGTTTCAGCAAAAACATGTGAACACCTAAGATAATTTTGAAGGAAACCAGGTGAGCTTTGAGCACATATACAACACCAGCCCAACTTGTTTCTAGTCCATACCCCCAAAAAGTCCATGTTAACAAGGGTCCTTGTATCCTGGAGGATTTCACACCAGATTCCTGGGAGGTGTAGATTCCTTTCTTTGCAGCTTCTGTCTGGGAAAACTTGAAAATTGTGATCCTTGTTTTTTAACTCCAATTGTATTTGCTCAGGGATGTTACCAATTGGCCTCATAGATTTTGAATTGTTAAAAGTTCAAAGGGATTGTACCCTACAAGTCAGTTCTGGATGTGTTCTGATCTAAGTGGATATCTATAGAAGTTGACATTCCTAGAATTGTATGTTACAAGTTTAAGTAACGTATATCAAGCTTACTTAATTTTTGGTATAACCTATACAAAGTTATAGGCAGAAGAAACAACCTGGAGGCTAAAACAAACACACACACACAAAGGGCATCCGTCGGAACCCTGACAGCTTGAGGGCCTTTCAAAGCTGCTCTACGGTTTAATTGAACACCAACTTTTTGTCTTCATGTGTTAACTCATGAATCGACCCTTCGACTGAATATCTGAATATTATTATTTTTTTCAACCTCAAAGAACAGGTCAGAACGTGTGTTTCCCCACCCCCTTGCAACTCCCACCAACAGCAGGGAATTTCAGTCTTCCCTGTTTCTGACCTTTTACAATCTCTCTCAGCTTCCCTTGAGGGAAAATATCATTGTTTAGAAACAAAGGCCTAGAGTTGAATGAGAGCAATGATTCTTCGAGGGATTTTTTTTTTAATTATTAAAAGAAGCATCTGTTCTTTAGAAACAGTGGCTCTTCTGGGAAAGGGTTAGAGCAAAGAATTGCTGCTGAGAATTGCTAAATTTACCCCATCCCCATTTTGTGAACATTGCATTTTACTTTTTGTTGCTTTACTGAAAACCAACATGGGGAAAGGGTTTCAACCAAAGGCTGAATTTCAACCCAGGAATTCAAGTAGAGACAGAAGAGTGGCTTTTCCAGTTGCACCTTCTGCTATCAAAATTATCCATCTAAATCTGTGATGGCGAACCTATGGCACACGGAGCCATATTGGAGGGCACGTGAGGCGTTGCCCTATGTCAGCTCCAGCACTCATGCACGTGCTGGTCAGCTGATTTTCAACCTTCTTTTCGGCCATATTCGCTGTCCCCAGGCTACAGGGAAGCCTCCTGAAGCCTGGGGACAGCGAAAAACGGCCCAATGGAAAAAAACTTCCAGTTGGCCCGATTGGCCATTTTCGCTCTCCCCAGGCTTCAGGAGTCTGTTGTGAGGCCTGTGCGCATGTGCGGGGGCGGCGGTGGGCGGGTTGTGCGCATGCGTGGGGGGAGGGTATGGGTGTGGGCATGCGCTAGCGCGCACACACACACCCTTTTGGCACGCAAGCCAAAAAAGGTTCACCATCACTGATCTAGATGGTAACAACTAGTCAATTTTAGCTCATTTCAAAACATCTTAAGTAGAGCTGGACCAGGCTGATATTTGGATCAGTCATCAGGACATCCCCTCAGTCTGAACCAGAAGATTAACATGACTTCCCATTTACCGTGCTTTTAAATGATCAAAATTATCAATCATTTTTAACATATAACATCTCAAGACCTCAAATGGTCAACCAACATCAAAAACGTCATCAAAAAAGCACAACAAAGAATGTTCTTTCTGCGCCAACTCAGGAAGCTCCAACTGCCCAAGGAGCTGCTGATACAGTTCTACAGAGGAATTATTGCGTCTGTCATCTGCACCTCTAGAACTGTCTGGTTCGGTTCTGCAACCCAACAAGACAGACACAGACTTCAGAGGATAATCAGAACTGCAGAAAAAACAATTGCTGCCAACCTGCCTTCCATTCAGGACCTGTATACTGCACGAGTCAAAAAGAGGGCCATGAAAATATTTACTGACCCCTCACATCCTGGACATAAATTGTTTGAACTCCTACCCTCAAAATGTCACTATAGAGCACTGCAAACCAAGACAACTAGACACAAGAACAGCTTTCCCCCTAACGCCATCACTCTGCTAAACAAATAATTCCCTCACCGCTGTCTAACTATTCACTATGGCTGCATTACTATTACTATTAGTCTTCTCATCGTTCCTATCACCCATCTCCTCCCACTTATAACTTGTTGCTTGATTTCTTACGATTTATATCAATATTGATTGTTTCCTGATTGCTTATTTATACCCTATGACAATCATTAAGTGTTGTACCTCATGATTCTTGACAAATGTATCTTTTATGTACACTGAGAGCATATGCACCAAAGACAAATTCCTTGTGTGTCCATTCACACTTGCCCAATAAAGAATTCTATTCTATTCTATATAATTTCCTTTAAAAAAAGGCATTAAAAATATTGTTCATTCATTGTTAATTTTTTTAATACGATTAGTACAGCATGCATGTCTCCCTTGATTTCCGATGTTCCTTTAAAAAAAACACCATTGTGATGATCCTCATTATCATCATCCCAAAATAAGAGAGCGGAAAACTAATAAGGAAGTCAGGAACCAGCGTTTTGAAAGATTGATTGATTGATTGGTATCTACAAAGGTTATGCAATCATTGATATCAGTGATGGGATTCAAATTATTTAACAACTGGTTCTGTGGGCGTGGCTTATTTGGGGGCATGTGACTGGGTGGGCATGGCTAGCTGGTCATGTGACCAGGTGGGCGTGGCTATATGCATAGGGATTACTTGGAGGGCTGAAAAAAGTGAATTATGACCTGTCCTCACACTTACGACCAGTCCTCACACTTAGGACTGAAGTGGTGCAGTGGTTAAATGCAGCCATTGCAGGCTGACTGCTAGTTCAACAGTTCAGCTGTTCAAATCTCACTAGGCTCAAGGTTGACTCAGCCTTCCATCCTTCCGAGGTCGGTAAAATGAGGACCCAGATTGTTGGGGGCAATATGCTGAACTCTGTAAACCGCTTAGAGAGTGCTGTAAAGCACTATGAAGCGGTATATAAGAAAAGTGCTATAAAGTGCTATTATGATCATCCTCACATTTATGCTCATTGCAGCATTCTTAACAACTGTGTCACTCATTTCACAACTACGGTGCATCTCTTCACCACGGTGACAAGATAGGGAGCAAAACGTAAAATGTGAGGACAGGTCAAAAATCACTTTTTCAGCCCTCTGAGTAGTCCCTATGTGCACCCGGCATGGCCAGGTGGTCATGTGACTGGGTGGGCGTGGCCAACTTGATGTCAAACGTCGAGGAGCGCTTCTCTTCGCCTGGCCTCTCGTGACTGGGGATGCTGCAACGGTCATAAGTGTGAAAAATGGTCATAAGTCACTTTTTTCAGTGCCATTGTAACTTTGAATGATCACTAAATGAACTGTTGTAAGTCACGGATTACCTGTACAAAAATACAAGAAGCTTCTTTGCTTGCAAAAAGCTGCCCTAAATACCAATCATTAGATTAGAAATACCTGCAAGCTGGAGTTACAAATCAGGTGGGGTGCCAGAGAACCTTGAGGAATTAAAATAGTTAAAATGCAATGATAACTCTCAGCAGCCAACCTACATAAAGTTGAAAGCCTTTAGCAGAGAAGTCATTTAAGCTCTCCAGAAAGAGCACACCCAGCAGAAGCAATCCTTAGATCCATTTGCACCACTTAAAGATACCAGCTGGTCTCACCGCATAAGATATCCCACGGAAATCATCCAGATTTAAGGAAAGATCACATGCCCCCCCAGAAAGGCAGTAAAAAAATCAGTGTCAAGCTTGCATCCTGTCTCTTGGAAGTACACCCCAAAAGGACAACCACTAAAGCAGTGAAGGAAGACCCCCTCCCCAGATAGAAAAAGCCTAACTAGAATGAAGCAAAGGAGTAAACGCAGTAGCTGTTAGCAATAGCAATAGCACTTAGACTTATATACTGCTTCATAGTGCTTTACAGCCCTCTCTAAGTGGTTTACAGAGTTCAGCATATTGCCCCCAACAATCTGGGTCCTCATTTTACCGACCTTGGAAGGATGGAAGGATGAGTCAACCTTGAGCCGGTGAGATTTGAACAGCTGAACTGCTGAACTGCAGTGCTGCATTTTAACCACTGCGCCACCTCGGCTCTTAACAATTGCTTGTTAAACCAATTACCAGGACAAATAGACACAGGAACTAGCCAGATTTCTGAAGCTGCTTCTTTTCAGGAACAGACATTAACATTTTTCCTTCCAAACAAAGCTGAATAGGGAAAATTATCCCATCAATAAACACAGGATTAAACATCACCAAGCACAGAATTAAACTTCACCAAAAACCAGTTTTAGACCAAAAGTCAGAAAGGGTATGTAAACTCACATTTGAATGTCAATCTTTCTAGCTAGCCAAGAAGCCTTGCTGAATGTCACTCATCTTGGTTCCTTGTCATTAAAAGCTTCTTTCCGGCAGCTCTGTGCTGTAAGAACTCCAACAGGGGAGTATTTCCTCCCAACAGCAGTGTAAACCCTTCCCCTCTAAGAAAATCAAGCAAAAAAAAAAATACCAACAAAGCAAAGAAAAAAATCTTCGGAGACAGTAAGTCTAGGTGTACTGCCAAGAATGTAATAAAGGTTAACAGAGAGGCAGTTTCTGTAAGCAGGGCAATAAAGATTAGGCTATAGAGACAACACCAGAATGTAATTCTTTACAGGATTAATCCTGTAAAGTGGGAAAATACAAAAGGAGATTTCTTCTAACAACCGGTTCTCTGAACTACTTAGAAAGTTAACAACCAGTTCTAGAGAACCTGTTAGAACCGGTAGAATTCCACCTCCGATATACAACACTAATAAAACGCAAATGTTGAAAGTTTACCAGATATCGATATGCAAAAGAGGCAGGAAGTATGAGTTTCAAAAAACAGGTCCCTGCATGGGTCTTCACATCTGATGCCATTTCTGAGAATAATAAAAACAAAAAACAACAATATTTGCAGGTTATATTACCTAAACCATTAATATTACAATGTATGACACGTGCATCATGATGGATGTAGACACAATGCATGCAAAATACATTCGGAATGGAAAAAAGAAGAAGAAGAAGAAGAAGAAGAAGAAGAAGAAGAAGAAGAAGAAGAAGAAGAAGAAGAAGAAGAAGAAGAAGAAGAAGAAGAAGAAGAAGAAGAAGAAGAAGAAGAAGAAGAACAAGAAGAAGAAGAAGAACAAGAACAAGAACAAGAACAAGAAGAACAAGAAGAACAAGAAGAACAAGAACAAGAACAAGAACAAGAACAAGAAGAACAAAAACGAGAAGAACAAAAACGAGAAGAACAAGAACAAGAAGAACAAGAACAAGAAGAACAAGAAGAACAAGAACAAGAAGAGGAGCAGCAGCAGCAGCAAATGGTGCATAGAATGTTGTATCCTAAATAAAATTCCGTTCAAAATGCCATTATGTTATTGTCACGAAAACTACATATGAAAATTGAACTCTAGGAAATGTGAGTAAATTTTCACAAAATTCTCCCCGTTGTTTCTCTGAACAAGGAAGACTCATTCAGACATTTGCAAAGATTACTTTAAATCCACTGATGCAAACTGGAAGATTGATTCAGAGTTACTCTTTTGCCTAAGCTTCATAGACAATTGACCCATAATTTTCCATAACATAATTTCAAATATTGGGGACACTGAAAACCAAATAGAATAACAGAATATATATACACAGAGAGGGGAGGGGAGAGAGCGATCCTTGACGAGCAATCTTTGTCTGTCTGTCTGTCTGTCTGTCTGTCTGTCTGTCTGTCTGTCTGTCTGTCTGTCTGTCTGTCTGTCTGTCTATCTGATTGCAAGGAGCAATCACTTTAAAAACATGTGGACAATCTTTTATATTTTGGACCAAAATGTAACAAATTAATGTTCCAGTTCTTCAAGGACATTTCCAACAGACAGATGACTCTCTTGAGCTTCAAAAGCAAAGGAGGTTGAACCCAGGACAAAAGTTTCTTCCTTTCTTGTAGACATTTCCCAAAACCTTCAACCAGGGGTGGGTTCCTACTGGTTCGGTCTTCTCTATGGCACCAGTAGCGGCCGGCGGATTGTGAAATGGCTCCAGTGCCGTCCTCGCTGGTCCGTCGCGCGGCACCATCTTTTTTCGGGAATTTTGAGGCTTTTTTTGCTTCCTGCGCATGCGCGGAAGCAAAATCGCACGAGGGGGTGCATGCACAAAACGTGATGCGCGTGCAGCGCACCGGTAGCAAGGTAAGAGCAACCCGCCCCTGCCTTCAACCATTTTGTAACTCAGAGCTCTTGTTTCTTGGGAATGAGAGGGTTAATCGAAACCAGACTTCCAACTTCCCCCCTTTTAGAAATGCCACTGTGGTCTGTATTGAATTAAAAATGGCTTTTCTGAGAATGAAACGGGCTGAGATTAATGAGCATCGGGAAAGAGTTAAAGTATCCCCGTGACTGCCTATCTTTTCCAAACATATTTAACATTTTTTTAAACAAATTGGCACAATTTATAAAATGTAAAATATCAGCTGCTGTCATTTTCTGACATCCCCGCCACTAAACAAGCTTCATATTTATGGTCTTGTTATGCTTGCAGCCGATCCCTCGTGCATTTATCACTGCTTAAGTGAAGGCAGCCTACCAGCTGTATATGAAACGTCTCTTTCCTTCCCATCCATTTCTATACAACCTGACTGTCAGCTTGTTCTGCAGACTTCTTGCAATTCAATGACACACACAGACGGTGGTTAAAAGAGATCCAATATGTGTTCATTTATGTATCAGTGGTCTCACCTATCGTGGATGGACCATCGGTTGTATTAGCACAAGTTAGCAATATGTTTCCACAATACCGATGAGCTAGCAGTTGAAGCTTGACAGTTTTGGATAAGGTTTAAAGCTTAACATAGGGCTAATTCCAGAAGTTAATGCCAAATGCATCTGGAATGGAGGACTGTTATGGAGGCTTCCAGTGAGGGGAAGATTTCAAAGTGATCTGCAAAATTCAAGATACTTCTCATACTAAATTGGTAAGTTTCTATTTTAAATGTGCACAGAGATGAAACAGGAAAATGTTAGTGTTTAAAGGTAATACTGTGTAGCATTATTGGTATAAAGCTTCAGGTTTGTCCTTAGATGATCATTGAAAAATGCCTCATTTTCAAATCCTTATTGACCCAAGTTCAACGCTACTAGTTTTGAAGACCATATATATTAAAATAATAAAGTATTTTTAAAACTTTTGAAAACTCTTTCTGAATATTTTATATTTCCTGCTGGCCATTATACAAACTTCCAACACTATGTGTTCTCCACGATCAAGAAACTCTTTGGCTACTTACAACCTTTCCTTTCCTTTCCCCTTTCCTTTCCCCTCTCCCCTCCATGAGAAAATTTTGCCACATTTATTATGTACAGAAAACTTTCCAATTTCTCACTTGTTATCATCTCTTTAGAACTCTAAAACAATTATAGAAATAAAAAAAATTCCCCTCAATTATTATGTATTTTTCCAGGGAATATTGCACTGTATTGTTTCAGCTGAGAAGCTAACCTTTTCCAGGTTTCTGCTATTCCCAATTGTTTATTTAATACAGTTAAATGAATATTCATCTGGTTGATCAAGTGCCAGTTTAGCAGGCCTGAAAGGCATTGTTTAGTTTCACAGTATCATTTATCACATACATATTCAATGCTTCCTTTTTCTTGCCTTTCCAAATGACTATAGTCAGCTTTTCTTCCTTTTGCTGCTTCTGTCAAGCATGTGCTGTAATTTTAGCCTGTGTAAAAGCTTTAAATATATTTCAAACACTTCACATTTGTTGACCCTGTATTTATTTGGAAAAGTAAATCTCAAAGTTTTTTTTGGGGGGGGGGGTTCATCAATAAATAGAATTGGATAGGATAACAGAATTGGGAGGGACCTTGGAGGTCTTCTAGTCCAACCCCCTGCTTAGGCAGGAAACCCTATACCATTTCAGACAAATGATTGTCCAATCTCTTCTTAAAAGCTTCCAGTGTTGGTGCATTCACAACTTCTGGGGGCAAGTTGTTAATTGATTAATTAATATTAATTAAACTTAATATTAATAATTAATAACCACTGATTAATTGTTTGTAATTAAAATGGTGGATCATGTCATAATGACATACACTACCTTAAACCAACTTGCTAAAAACTATAATATTACAGGAGCATGATCAGATTTTATGACAGGGTCTATAAAAGAATGCAAAACTCAACTGACTAGGCAGTCAAGACTTTCTTTTTTAAAAAAAAATTTTTTTTAAAGACATTTGAAACAGGAATGTCTCTTGCGGCTGATTTCGGAAGCTACTCATGGCTGTCTCAGTATTTGAACAGAAGGATGCCAAGAATTTCCAAGGATGACAAGCAAAACTGAGATGTCAAAGAAAGATCCAGAAGGAGGCAGGGATGAGCCCTTTCAATAACTGCCAGGTAACCTGCAAGACACAGTTGTTATCAGGAGATGTAATGGTATGTGGGGATGACCTTGGGACACAGGACAAGGAGAGGTAGCCAGGGCAATGGTTGGATAACCCAGTGTGGGCGGGGCAAGGATCTCCAAAGGGACCCTCCCTAATTTCTTCGGCTGTAAAGCAGATGGTGGGGGAAGAGAAGTACTTCCAGACTCACAAGATTCTGTTAACAAAATCTTGCAATAAAATAGAAAAAAGTTCATCTCTTGTTGTACTGAGCCATGGTGGTGCAGTGGTTAGATTGCAGTAGTGCAGTTAATTCTGCTGACTGCCAACTGCCAGCAGTTTGGCAGTTCGAATCTCACCAGGCTCAAGGTTGACTCAGCCTTCCAGCCTTCCGAGGTTGATAAAATGAGGACCCAGATTGTTGGGGGCAAGAGGCTGACCCTGTAAACCGCTTAGAGCTGGTGTCAGCAACCCACGGCTCTGGAGCCACATGCAGCTCTTTGGGCAT